>OX155955.1:32163136-32410636 GCA_944548615.1 Micropterix aruncella | reverse complement strand
TAGTGACTTTTATCGCCGTTTCGTTCGTTTGCGCAAAAGACTGAGAAAATGGTAGTGGGTCCAAAACCAGTAGCAACATCACTTACCTTATCGGAGAGCTGATTCATTTTGTTTCGTAGCGCCTCAACATTTCTTTCGAGCAATGGCGGCTCATTATTATAGATTATGCCAGTTTCCCCCTAAAATACATTCAGAAATATAGGAAATATTGGTATATATGCCCATAGAATATGATGTAAAATTTTAGAACATATGTACAAGAATAGCCGATGCGTGCGTTTAGAATGTTTCAGTAATGAGTTTTTCGACTAGCCAAACTAAACATAGCGAAACGTATAAAATGACTGTCTATCTAATCAAAGCCATGAGAAAAAAAAAACGGTATCATAAACTTTCCAAATTTCGTCCCCGTGAAGCTACAAACGATGTGTCGCTATTCTAGTTAGCGGCTATAATAATCGCGATTTTTAGGTTCGATTTTCAAACTTTTAATTTTTTACCCGTTAATTATTAAACTCATAAACCACGAAAGATATTAAGAAATGATTTACTATGGAATTCAAGGTGTTATTCTAAGGATTTTAAGGGACTTTTGTTTTCCAGCATTAATATTAACATAGTTATGACGTGAATAAAATGCAAATTCAATACCCGCTGCAGATGTCAAAAAGTGACATAAGCAAGAATTATAGAGTAGACTTATTTTTCAAATTTTAAAAATGAAGCCTTTTGAAACAAGATGGCGGATATTTCTCATCGGCTTTTCGAATTTGACATTAGTATTAGGATTTTTGTTCGAGATTTGGGCCTAATTGGTCGTGTATGTAGTTGCTGAGATACAGTGGGTACATACACACACGCAGACACACATCTACACCCACCCACGCGCGCGCGCGAACACACCCACGCACACACAAATGCACACGCACTTACACACCCTCATACACACACACACACACACACACACACAGAGAGAGAGAGAGAGCGCGATAGAGGCAGACATTGTCCAGAAATCACTTTTGGGATTTCCAATATCTCAAAACGTGGAGATCCGGTGCAAACTCGAATTCTAAATTTTAGATCGAAAACAAAACTTACCCTATTTACTTCGTGTAATGCGATGCATTTTTTAGAAAGTAAAAACTGACAAAGACATTTAATAGCAGAATAAAGAAGATAGTAGCATAATAAAGAAGTTACGATTGCCAATGGCAAAAGTCAATGAAGAGCAATGTGCAGAGAATCCTAAATGCACCTCAATTAGGCACTAGAAAGCAATACGTAAATGGCAGGAAAAAACCAGCACCATCTTCAATAAGTGGGTGCGACTACTGGATTTTGCCAATGATGATTGATATCACACTACCCACCTACCTAACAAATGCAAATGAGTTCCCGACCATTATCTAGCAGAAGAAGGAATTTAAATATATAGATACATGTTACCTACGATGTTTTTGAACATTAGGACGTTAAGATGATTAGGATATTTAGAACGAATGGAAAGTGATCAGCTTGGTCTTTAGATTATAGTCTTTGTGGAATGCCAAATGAGAATGGAAAAGCCGAACGACCAAATACTCGATCTCTAATCTCAATACACTCGGCGTTAATACCGTAAAAATTAAGCTTAGGGTAGGTCAACATGGAGAAAGGAAAATAAAAAACCATACATGATGCCAATTTCACAATGTGTCGAAGCAGAAATAATGATGATGAAGTCGAATAAAATAGTAATAATCAATTTGATGCATACCGCTTGTGCCGAAGAAATAAAAATAAGGGCTGATAAAGCAGCAAGAATCGTTTTAGCAATCATTTTGGAAGTGACTGATCCTCCAACGTTGAAATTAATGAATGTGCCTAAACAATCCTGGTTGAGAATTTTATACTAAAATCGTTACTACGAAAATTTGCATAGTCTAATTTCTTCGACCTTCATTTTTGCCATTTTTAAACAAACTATCAAATAGCATTACTACAATAATCCTTCAAATCTAAAAAACCTCGTGTTCTAGATAAGACATCGTCATTGAATAATGTCGCTGTTTGTGGTATAATATATTATTTAATATAATTTTCCTCATCACTCGGCGATTTGGACTTTCCTATTTCTTTTTTTTTCTTTTTATTTTGAAATATTCCGGTTTTTTAAAATCCAAAATCTCTTTAAAATCATACATCTGTAGTGTTACATGCAACAACATAATAGTTTACAATGCAACTAAATTCACAACATAATTTACAATGCAACAAAATCGATCATCCTGCAAACAATGTAATCCATTCTGAGGTCACATGATAAAAAAAAATCTTTCTCATGATATTTTCAACACATTGTCAATTAAGCTATATGATTTTTGTTACCTAATTATGGCCAAGGCATAATAATAAATCTTACAAATATCCTTTTAATTCTTCGTTTCGTTAAAGTTCAAAGTTTAAAGCTCTTTATTGTTTTATAATGTCGGTTTACATAATTGCCCATTCATCATAAAATATTTTATGCTATGTACAAAAACATGTTTATTTAAATAATCTAGAAATATACCATTTGCTAGAACCATAAATTTAAAACTTTTTACAGACATGTAGGTAGGTACATCATAATGTATTTTGAGAGTCATAACCGCAATAACAACATTTAGCACATTATAGAAACAGCATAATAAAAATGTTATAATGCAACCACTACTCAAAATTCGTCATTAAAGTTTACTCGCTAAAATAGAAATAAAAGTAATCTGGAATACATAAAATCAAAATTATACATCTAATCAGGAATATTCAAAATACTACATAAAATTGTCATAAAAATATAATAAAAATATTTAAATCGGAACAGGTTAGTTCGAATTGAAATAAAAAATGGTCAATTGGTCAAAAATTACAATGTTACTGCTATGTATATAAATATCGGATTTCAAAATATATCTTAGAAAGAAGCCACTTGAAAAGAATAAGCAGTGTATAATGTAATAATTAATTAATTTATTTATTGAAGAATAATTCTATAAAACATTGATTTTACTTACAAAAATAACAGGAACCGAATGGAAAAACCTTAACCTCATTCTTATTCGATTCCGATACCCAACTGGGTCTAGCCCATTCTAGGATGGATAGGGCTTTAATATTAAATGGTGTCAATTGTTAAAAAATCTATATTGATTATTTACTATTACAAATATTTTTTTTTGGGTCCGTTAATTTTCCGACTGTGAACAATGACATTTTAAAGGACAGTCGGCAAGGTAATATTACCTTCAATGTGGCGATTGGCTATGACCTATTTACTCCTGTCCCTGTACTGGAGTGTTGTAAAATTTTGTAGTACTGATTTGTCTAACAGAATCGAGTAAAGTACATATAGGATAGTCAGAAAAGTTGGGTAGACATCACCATATTCTGAACAGGGTGTTTCAGACTTAATTTTCCCAAATGGCCGACGCCGTTTTCATTTTGTATATATTTCTGCTCCTGTCACAGTTATACTCATCATTTAGGTGTCTAAATATATGTTTTTAGGGCAAGGAATCGATTAAGATAGTGAAGGATAGATTTGTGAAGTTGCCTGATTACTATTTATTAATGAAAATGAGTACTAAAAGTTTTGTACGACTCCTCTATTGCAGGGCGTAATCTGCAGGTTAAGCCCACATACTTACAGGATGTAATGTCGCAATGTACGATTGTAACAAAACAATCTGCACTAAAAGCATCACCATAAAATTTACTACTTCGATTTGCAGAAGATAGAACTCGAAGAAACACTTGACAAAGCAGAGGAATACTTTGTTTAGGTATTACATCCATCATCAAAGCTTAAGACATATTATGACGAACTTCGTTATTCATTACACAAGCAGAAACATATATTAGAGCTACCATCCGCATGCTATTTTACAAGAAATGGACATATCCGTAGATGCGTTTTGTTTTACGGGAATGCTTAAACCTACCACAAAACTATTTTCCTGATACAAGACTGCAGCTGAAAGGTTATGGTTGGTGTAAAGGTGCAAATGGTGTGCTAAAGCTTGATCTGGGACTTAACAAAATGCCGTCCGAACTTTTAATACAGTGCAGTTTTACAGCATTAGTTACTAGTAAGTAGGTGGAAATGTAAATTGCAATATTTGACATGCAGAGTATTACAAATTAATATGGTAAACAGTGTAAAACATAGACTGCGAAAATTATGTTAGTTTTACTTTCACTCAGTTTTTCATAACTGAGTTTTCTTCTGTGTCTACAAAAATGTTGTGCAAAAATATAATTATATTTTGTAGCGTAAATATTACTTTCCGAATAAAATATTGCATAACACATTTGTTCATATTTTTATGTAAGATCCAGAATAGCAGATTTTTTTAAATATGTAAATAGCAGTCAGACCCTTAAAAACTTATATTTAGATACTTAATCGATGAATGTCACAAAAGCAGAATTTATACAAAATATAAACAGTGTCGGATATTTTTGAAAATGACATCTAAAATACCCGGTCCAGAATATGGCGAAGTCTACACAACTTTTTCTGACTCTAGATAAATCAGTACATTTTTTACACTACAACTATATGAGCGCGTACTGTTGAGATAGTAAAATAACGTCACTTTTGCATAAATTGGCCTAATGTCCAAAAGTCTCAGCTCAAGTAAGATGCTGTACAAAATCGATATACAAACTATGTTGAAACCGACCCAAAGTATAGGTCGGTCTCGGAGACCTGTAAAGGATGTAATACTGCTGCAAACTACGGTGTGTAAAAAGCGGGTGCTATTTTTGGTTGGATTACGTTAGACAAAAAAGCGCCCCTTGGCATCTCGCCTGCTGGAGCACATCGAAACGTTCAGCGAAAAAATTGGTGATCTGCAAACTTCTATTGGATAGCGTGACGAACCCCTGGGTAAAGTTTTAAAATACCGTTGTGTTATCCATAGAACAATTTAACTTTCTCAGCATGGTCCGGGAAGCAATTGAAATAAAAACAACCCCAACATCAATAGGGACGACAATGGTTTTGAACTTAGAACCCTTGTCTTAAAAATATGATGGCTTCGCCCATCGCCGAGCCTAAAGACGCGAAACAAAATACAGTGAGTGTTGTGTGCACGACGGATTTTCCAAATTATCGTTCGTTGTCCCCGCTCCCCCTCATAATCAGGGTAGTAACAACAGCACTTTGTCGCCTACCCGCAGAACAACAATGGATGACCACTCATATATTCAATCTACCCTGGACTGAAGCCGAAATCGCCGGATCGCCAAAATTTCGCGCGGATAATTTTCAGAAATCAGCGCGGAAAATTTTCTCATATCCGAATCTTGACATAAAATCTTCTGCACCTATTCAGATGATATCCCACAAGCCTCAGCAATATCCTTAACAGTCAATCGATGATCTTCCATCACAGTTTGATGATCTAAATCGTCGATTTCGTCAGTTGTAGCGGTTTTCAGGCGCCCGTAACGTTCCTCGTCTAAAATCCTCGTTCGACCACGTTTATTCTGGTCTTGGTCGTTCGTGGTCATGGTCGTGTTCGTGTCGTGGTCGTTCGACCACGATCACTAGGCTACCCAATGTTTGACCATTGTAAATGAAGGGTAGGCTTCACCATACACAAATTCCCCACAAGTGTCCCAAGTGTCACATGTGTCCCAAGCCGAGGCCGGTATATCGGCTAAGAGTTGGAACGATAGCGTCGACATCCAGGAACTCAGTGTCGCGGATGTCGCTTGTGCCTTCAAAAAGTTAAAGCCGAAACGGTCCGTTAGTCCGGACGGAAGTCCTCCATACATATTAAAGGCATGTCAATCTATTTTGGTTGAACCCTTACGACACATTTTCAATTTAAGTATCTCTAGTGGGATCTATCCGTCAAGATGGAAAATTAGCCGCGTCATCCCAATACATAAGTCGGGGGCGAAATCTGACGTGGAGAATTACAGACCAGTGGCTATCCTTTCATCTGCGGCCAAATTGTTTGAGACTATTATCCACAAATATCTGTATAGGCAGGTAAGTGGCAAGTTATCAGACGCTCAGCATGGTTTTCGGCCAGGACGTTCCACCACTACAAACCTCTCAGTGTTCACTGAATACGTAGCGGAACAATTTGACTCCCAGAGGGGTTGTCAGGTGGACGTAGCCTATTTTGACTTTCGAAAAGCATTCGACCGGGTCGATAATGACATATTGCTCAGGGAACTGGCAACAGTGGGGTGCTCACATACACTCCTGCAGTTCTTCGCCGGTAACCTGAGAGACCGCCAGCAATTCGTTAAATATGGGACATCAACAACAGATTTGTACTTTAGACACTCTGGGGTGAGCCAGTGATCAAATCTGGACCCATTACTGTTTAATTTGCTCGTGAATACATTGCCAGACGTAGTTACAAAAACCAACTGCCTGATTTTCGCGGATGACCTAAAATTATTCGCAAGAACGGGCAGTAATGAATCCTGTACATTACTGCAGGATGACATAGACGCCGTGTATCTTTGGAGCATAAACCACAAGCTATACTTCAATACTGGCAAATGTTCTATCATGACGTACTCGCGAGGTGACGCCCCGCTTGTACAAAGTTATGACATTGATGGCAAGGCACTATCACGAGTAAATCACACAAGGGACCTTTGAGTGACATTTGACTCACGGTTGACATACAGACAGCACATCTACACCCTAGTTGATAATTCTTACAAATTGGTAGGTTTTATAATGAGGAGCATGAGGCAGTTCAACAACACATTTGTCATGCGGCTCCTATTCAATTCCCTAATTCGGAGCAGATTAGAAGTCAACGCGGCAATATGGAGTCCTTACGAAAATAGCTACATATCCAGGCTGGAGAGTATACAGAAACGCTTTCTGAGGTTCCTGTACTTTAAACAGCATGGATATTATCCCTTTCTATATCCTACGGCATTTATTCTGGGGATGGTTGGGTACAACTCACTAAGCGTAAGAAGAGATTGGCTGTCAATCTGCCACATATATAAACTACTTAGGTGGTTCGTTGATAATCTGACCATCCTTAGAAGAATCGGTCTATTCGTACCCGCCAATTACTACCGTGCTAGGACTCATGTATTGAGGGCTAGAACTAACATCGTTCAACACTGCTTCACAGTGCGGACGCTTCGTACCCTAAATGCACTATGTTCGACTGAGCCAGAATTGGATATTTGGACGGTGAACTTAGCACAACTGCAAAGTATGGTAATGGCATTTCTTAGCAATCAAGTAATTAGATAAATATGTAGTATTAAAAGTGTTAAAAAGGAGTAACTAGTATAATAAGAAAGGTTAGATAAACATTAGATATACATATGTAAGTATAATCGTTTAATATTACGCTCTAACGGATGTCTCCGTCTCGTTTGCTATAGTCTAGAATAATAATTTATATATTAGAATAATAATGATAGTAATAGTAATGGAGTAGAGTAATAATAATATTATTAACAGTAGAATTATAATAATAGTCTATAGTAGAATAATAGTTATAATCTAGAATAATAGCCTAGAAAAATAATTAACGATTTGGAATCATCTGTAAGGTTAATTATCTTTTGAGAAATAAATAAATAAATAAATAAATAAATAAAATTCTAACTCATATTTTATTTCCTTAGCCTTTTCCCTATCAAATGGAAAGATTTTATTACTGCGCGATACTCAATTTTCTCGATTGATGACTGACAATCCAAACTGACATCTTTCGATGCCAGAGACAAAATAATGATCAGAATGACAGATTTTTTTACAGTTAACATACTCGTATGTCAAGGCCATCTATCGGGTGGCAAAAGAGTTTTGTTGTTACTGTATGTCAATGAGGACGGAAATTTTTCAAATGACCCTCGTATTACCGAAGACACAAAGCAAAGCTAAGGCATTGTTTGTAGCTTCAATGTTTGAATAGAATTTAAATTGAATTTAAATTAAATTGAATAGAATTTAAATTAAATTGCTCTATGCGACTAAGTTTTTTGCTTATAACTAGGGGATCGTTTAAAATATAGACTTGATATCAACATCATCGAAAATACCTGAATGTTGTCTGTATCTCCATAGAATGAGCAGTAGCGTAGGTTTTTGATAGAAGCTGTTTTAATTTTGCCACCTGCGTCTTAGTTTTAAATTAACAGTTTTTAACCACTGAAAATATATTTTTAATATTTATAGAAATCTATTTTTACTGGTCGGCTATATATATTTTGATATAATAATTTTTTAATGTAATTTAAAAAATCAGCAATTTAAACAATTTTAAAGTTGCCCTATGCGACACAATTTCTTTGTTTATAACTCGAAAATAAATAAAAGTATAGATTTGATATATACAAACTTATGTGTATTTATTTATTTATTTATTTCAATATTACATATATTTTCTAAGGTTACATAGGAAAAACAATTACTTTCTAGTCAAATAAAGCGACAAGTTGATTCACCTCAATCCCATGCAACCTGAGGCACATCACACATCTAACTAGGCTTACGCCTGTGCCTAGATGTGTGATTAAGGACTTTTTAGATTTAAGATTGCGAGCTGACTTTAAAAGGTTCACTAGAGGTTAGAGATTAGATTTAAAGTAGTTTTAAAATATACATTATATATGTATATACACAATATATTTACAACTAGTAATAATAATAACAAAAGAATAATAATAATAGCAATAGATAAATCATTCGTACTTAAAATAGTATAAACAAATTAAACCACAATTACGTACATATATACGATTACGATTCCCGTTTCTCGCAATAGACAATATCAACTTTAATCAACCGACGTTCGTCAAGGAACTATTAAAATCAATTCAACCCAACGAGCTTGCTAGTACCTACCTAAATTTCAAAAACATACATATAATTTAACATACACTTGTAAAATACTACCTAACAAACACACAGGCATTTACAATAAACATATTCTTAAAACTAACTCATTTACTTAAATACTTATTATGCAAAACCACAAACCTACTATAATCGATATATCCACTATACGACATATCTGTATTACATATCAATATGTCCATATACCATCGTCCAACTCCTTCCTAATCACTTCCAACTCGCTGCTTTTCTCAGCGACTTTCTATTTTTAAACTCAATATTTAATTTGAATATGTTATTTTTAATTTAGATACGCTAATATTTCTTATAACTGTAATAATGAAACGATTATCAGCCGAATGTTTTTTTTTCAGGATAATTATGTGTTTGACACGCTGGATTTTTGTATGAGCTGTATGCTCCACGAAATGATTATTAAACAAATATATAAATAAATAAATACATTTATCTACGTATTAATACATGAAATTATATCATATCATTTATATACATCTCCAATATAATACCATTTTAACTGGTGTTGCTTCAGATTTGTCTACGTATTACGTTATTTTTGCCTACAACTCGGGTATTACTAGAACGCAAAATTTTACATCATGCACTAATAGATTCTTCGACATAACGATATTTGACATTCAACTTTCCGAACTTAACTTTTGGATCTGTCTGGCATGTTGTGTGATAGGTAAAAGTAGACAGTCGAGTTTAATCTAGTATAAACTATAATAGGTAGAAGTAACCAGGCTATGAACAGAAAGAAAGCCGAGGGGAATCCGTTTAGCGGTTCTCGAGTTATAAGGTTACAGACAGAAAGACAAACTTTTTTACATTTTATAACACGTGGTCAAGTTATAGTGAAGTAACGTAGTGAATGAACTTCATCAATGAACCTCATTAATGAACAAATGATCGAAAATCTGTGTTTAATTGAAACAGGCGGAATTAAAAAAAATCAATACATTTTTACAGCTTGCGTAATCCAGGCGATAAAAGGGAAAACTAAATAAAAGAAGACTAACACCAAAAATATGATAAGTCTAAGGATCTAAATAACGCGTTTGTTTTCTTTAGGTCTAGGATATATAGGGGTGCTTTTTCACGGATTATCTAACGGCAGTAATAAAAGTATCTCTTATAAATAACTGTGACAAGATGCCGAGCCAATCTCTGGGGCTACACAGCAAATCCAGCATACGACTGTGGAACGCTGCAGGATGAAGACCAACTCCTATCCTGCCAGCAGCTGTCAACCCTCATCAAACAACAGGACCTACAAGAGACGAACAACAAGACAATCCAGGCGGAATATTTTTGGATAGACGTGTCCTAACCTAGCCCGGACAGGTTAATAACTAACTTATAAATAGCGAAAGATTGTTTTCTATGTTCAGGGCTGTTTTTGATATTCAGGCATAGGTGCGATAAAATAATTGATGAAAGAGGAAATAATAGCAATTGGATTGAATTGCCTTATTTAAATGAAGATTAAGATACACTAACACTTTATAACGAAGAGGTAGACTTTTAAAGAAATAGAAATAGCAATAATTTAATATTATTGCTTTATCAACTAAATTTCTACTAAAGTACTAAAATAGGTTTCAGGTTATGCTCTGTAGAATAGTCAGAGTGTGGCATAGATTCGGCCTTCAGATAATAACAATTTCATGAATTGTATACAGGCTTAAAATCTAACCATTTACAATTGTATACAATCCTCAAATATAACCTCGGCGCAGCCTCGTCAGAGGATTGCTAAAATATACAAACTGACGTTACCTTGCCGCTGTTAACTCGAAAGTAATTAAACGTTATAAAAATGAAATAAATATTATTACATGACCTTCCATGGAGACTTTAATTTTTAATAAAACATTTATTCAATGACCTACTTGCTAGATTCGTTTATCTTATGTAGGTACTACGTATTACAATGAAGCTTATTTGGTGTTTTCGTTTTAGGCCATACCTTTATGAAGGTCCTCTTATCAGGCCATTTTTTAAATTGATTATAAATTATATGTATGGTTTAAGGAAAATATTACACAAAAATAAAACAAATCGTCAATAATTTTAAAGAAAGAAATTTCCAAATAAATCGAAAAACAAAAAATAGTTCATGACTCAATATGTACTTTTGTTGATTACTAAATTATTTTTTGTCTTGCCTTGGCAAAAAAAGTAGTACATCCGGGTATTTCAGTCTTAGTGAATATGAATGTTCTTTTTTTAAATGGTACCCGAAATCGAGAAATACCAAAAGGTTATTTCTCGATTTCTCGTCATTCGTATTATGTTTATAATATAATATATATGTAACGTAACATTTTAGGATCGATTTTGAGCATTACGTTACAATACTGCCTCCCTGACTGACGAGCATTTGCCTGTACTGTAGAATAGAATAGAATAGAATAGAACAACTCTATTGTGCTATAACATAACTTAATGAATATTACACTGGTTTTATAAAAAAGACAACTTATCTTACAGTCAACCATAATGTAATGTTTGGTAGTGTACGGTTTCGTGCAGCTTGGGCCACAAGATCCACTTTGTTCTCGGATCGGTTCAACTCACGATTCAGCTCCTATTCAAAAGCCTCCTCGTGTGGAAGACTACCCCGGGTAAGACTCTCGTGTCTCAGGCCTAAAAGCTGGTGGACCGGTTTCTCCCGGCGGAATTGCATCTCGGCGCCACTGGACGGTTTGCGCACCGTGCAGTGAAGCCTATCGGTTGTGTATTCTGACTAATTGCTAAAGAAGTCTGGTGACTATGGAAATACCCTGTCTCCTAAGCAGCGGAGGTGGATGTTGACCTGTTGTTAAGCCACTTTTGAAACGACCTTTTGCCACTCGATCCCGTGTGGCACTACGGGCAAAGAACGCCCAGGTCCGCGATAAATTCTAATTGAATTACCGCTGTGATACAATAGGTAGAGGTCGCGTAAACGACTTCGGACCCGTAACCAGTCGGGAGGACGGAGGTATCCTGAAGGTTAATTCCAGACGGAGATATCCTACCAAAACTGGTAGTTAGGGGGCGAGGCTACCCGCTAGCTACATTTCCTGGTGCCTCGCCGTAAGGCGTCGGACTCTAACGTCTCTAAGTCTTCTACGTTCATCCCACGGCTAAAAGAATGATTACATATCGTTATACCAGCCTGGGGTGACGGGATCGCCCGTTGTAGTCGACACCGCCCTTCTGTAATGTGATATGGATTCATATGTATAAATATTCATATTACAGATTGTATCATTACAGGTTGCGCACTCCCTAACTCCCTCACTATAACGTTACATTACATGCGAATGCTCCCGGTGAGGGAGCACCTTAAATCTATTGCTTCAACAATTATTATTATTCTCATTTGAAAGTATTTCATCGTTTAAAAGTATTTCATTCTATATTAAATAATGGCTATTTTGGATTTTAAAATAGTTTAGTTACTATATCCATATGGAAAAAAGGATATATGTATATGTGTATGTATGTATATTGAAAAAAGAAAAATATCACTTAAAAACTAAAGCATATTAAAAATAAAAATAAGTTAATAAAATGAAAGTAAGTGCAACGGAAATAGTCTCGTTGTTGCAGTTTTTTAAAATTATTTGTTGTGTGGGGCTTTTTTAAGGTCTTTATAAGCCTTGTAACACAGTGTCATTTAAGAACCGCAACAGGCGTTTGGCGCCAGATTGTTTTACCTCCTCAGGTTGGAGTTAATGACCACCCAAGTGGATGTTTTTGTAGTTAGCAGCGCGTTGTTTTATCCTAATTATTATATGCTCATTTTATCATGCATGCAATAAAACCTAATTTTAGGAATTGTTGGCGTTATTAATGGCAATAGTACAAAAAAATATAGCAAGCTGTTGGGTAATATGTATAAATATTAAACTTTTTTTACTTTCTCCATAGTAGGTACCTTGGACATTACAATAATTCCCAAAACCATCGGTGAATGAATAAATTGATTACAATTTCCAAATGACTAGGAAGTATATATAATTCCCGGGAAATGTGACCAAAATACAAGAATTTATCGTTTTCTCTCAATTGGTAGTTTTCTCTCAATCTATACCAGCCTGGGGTGACGGGATCGCACGTTGTAGTCGACACCGCCCTTCTGCAATGTGGTATGGATTCATATGTATAAATATTCATATTACAGATTGTATCATTACAGGTTGCGCACTCCCTCACTCCCTCACTATAACGTTACATTACATGCGAATGCTCCCGGTGAGGGAGCACCTTAAATCTATTGCTTCACCAATTATTATTATTCTCATTTGAAAGTATTTCATCGTTTGAAAGTATTTCATTCTATATTAAATAATGGCTATTTTGGATTTTAAAATAGTATAGTTATTGGAGGTTATTATACTTTATTAATAATCGTTGGAGGTTATTTATACTTTTCGGATAATTTATATCAACAGTAAAATCAATAAGTATGAAAGCCATCTACAGAACAATTACATATGTGATTGTAGGGAAGAGTAAAGAATGTGCAATTGGTACAGTGAGGAGGTGCATATTATGACTAAAGTATGACATAAACATATCTTTTAAATATGATGCGAGGAAATAATATTACATTTTTATTCAAAATTTGAAACGTTTACGACATATCAGAGATTATCCAAAATAAAACAATATTTTAGAGTGTTTATCATAGCATTTGTTTATCATTTTTCAATTCACGAAATATGTTCAATAACTGGGCTACTCAAATATGCTATTTCACAATTTTCTTACTTATAAACTTGCCCAGAATTAGTTGAATTACATTTGAAGTTGGTATTTTGCCTTTGGCAATCATGCATATAACGATGTGTCCTGTTATGATATTTTTTCTAACAATTTCTTTGTTTTTACCAACGGTTAGTTATTCCTATTTGGTTTTCAAAAGAAGCAGAATTTCAAATTCACATTTTTCTTTCAGATTTTAGCTTCAAATCCTGACTCCGCGAAAATTGGCAAAGATGCTAAAGAAATTCATTCAAGACTCGGGAAAATTTATGAAAGGGTAAGGGATATCTAGTTTTGATGTAATATAGTTAGGATTTAATATATTCGGAATTACCTGTGATTGAATAGATCACTTGTGACCTACTTCAGTATCATCGTTAAATTTTGTTATTATTTCATCCTTGCCTGAATACTTTCATCTTTATTTTCTTCTAACTGCATATCTATACTGTTTCATCCTGCATTGGGTTATGTACACCATTTTCTCGTTTTATTTTTATTTACAGTTCGAGGAAATCAACAAATACAACGACAAAGACGAGTTAAAAGATGTGTCTCCCGTGGATGTAATTCAACTGTTCGCGTTAAGGCGACGAATTGCGACAGTAGTTAGACATTTGCAGAGGACCATTGACCATTCGGTAAAATCTGCAGTCCTTATCCATCACAGAGCTTTAGAATCTGGTGAACGTTTCCTCAATAAGACAAGAGAGCGACTGTATGCCGAAAAGGACAGGATTTTAAGGCAAATTGAAACGCAGTACGGACCCTTAGATACTACTAGAGGGATCATTGCCTGCCTAGGAGTAAGTATGAAAAGATTACGAATGATATTTCAAACGTTTATGATTAGTGGTTGAATTTTTTGGCAAAAATCATAAATATATACGGGATATTTGTGATAGCTCGATTTTTCTTTCGGGTTTAGCTGTGTATGTAAAACCAAACGAAAATATATATTTATGAAATTTCTGACAAAACGTGTTTTAGGATAAATAGTGTTCTCGCTCGGAAGATAAATTATTCCGCATGAAAAACTGAGTTGACAGTCATCTACAACTTTTTTTATTTCATCTTTCGGATATTCAGATATGAACTTCCCGTATCGACCAAAAATAAGCGATTCGTCAAAAAAACATACTGATAATTTTTAACATAACTCGGACAATCCATTGACAAATTCTTTTCGGTTTTCTCTCATATTTTGTATAACATGCTCGTATAGATGTGTATTTTATTATGATTTCAGGCGGTCGTGTCTGAGGTGGAATTGTCGATTCTCAAAGGCATAAGGGAAATCTCCTGCTGCATCGATCAGATCATTGAAGTTTTAGAGAAGACCATAGAAGCCCTGTTTTGTCAACTGATAACAGCTCTTGAAACCCTTGACGACACTTTATCCACATTAAGTCAATGTAACAAAATAAGCAATATCTCCAATGTCGTGTACTGTTTAGATACTATTATCGTGGGTGTAGAAGGCACAGTAGCCAGCATGGTAAACGATGTTATGGCATTGGTAAGTGTTTCTAGAAAACATATATTTCTTTACAAATTGATGAATATATATGTCATCGGTCCCATATTTGACCACGAAGAAATATGTTGAGAAGTTTCCAATTTTCATAATAATAACTTGTAGGGAATTCAAATTCTGACAAAGTCCTTATAAAAAGGCAAAAAAAAAATGCTTTCAATATTTTCGTCTTCTCATTGACTTTCTAAACCTGTACCGTCCTACGACTGGATATTTTGAACTCTGTCACAGCAACGTCTTAGGAATATATTTTCTATTGCTGTTTGGGTAACTCTCATGTAGTTGACGAGTTAGACTATTAGGGTCTGTTAGAGTTGGAGTCTCAGCGGCTGTTAGAGTCCTACAAGTCACGACCTAAGAATTCATTAGTTAATCATTATCTATGTCTTTAGGCTTTGAGAAAACTAGAACTTTCGCACTAAGCAGATGATTTAATTAGCCAAAAAAGGCCCATCCATGTTGTATTCTTCATTCGATTGTTTCCTCTGCGAAGATCTTCGTGGTTGACATGTCTGCCTGATAGAAATATATTCTTGTAGACCATGGGTCTTCAGCCTTTTTTCGTTCGAACGCAAATTTATTTCACCTCATCGCCCCCCACAATGTCGCCACCGTAGGGCCCCAAAGTCGCCCCTTATGCTGCGTATAAACACCTGTTGGAAAGAAAAGGGAAGGAGGGGGTGCGGGGTGCGAAGACCTCCATAGCGGTCCATTGTTATATAGGTACATAGGTACAAAGTGCGTACGAGTAAAACCATTTAAATGGGTGTTTTTACAAAATTAAAGAAAAATTTTAAAAATATCCATAGTTTAGGTAAACACAATGCGACGTGTCACACTTTTAAAAATATTGTCCTTTTTACAATATTGTCGACGTTTGCTTTTATTTTCGTAGTGGCAATCCTCATACTAAATTCAAGTCCTATTCTTAGATTTCACATTTTTCATGCAAGAAATGAATTGCTCGTAATTATAGGTACTGTCAAAATTGACATCTGCGTGATTTCTAATCGTAGAAAAAAAACCATCAACATATTTCAAATAATGTTTTGAAATCTCTAAATCGTATTTTTCTTTAAATTCTGCAATGCGCTACAAATCTACTGGAAACATTTGCATATTTCCTCGCACATTTCTAGTAATGGCCTGGCAGACAGATTGATGTGAATTTCGTTTTCTCTGAGGTCAGCAGGACCTTTCAGAGCATAGGCCTCATAAGAAACTTTCGGCAGGCCGCAAGTGGCCCGCGAGCCGCGTTTAGAAGACCTATGGCTTAGAGAAATATGACATCGCCTTGCTTTACGCGGCTTTATAGACTTCTAGAGTAATAGTGTTTTTATGTTGACATTTGAGTCTTACAGTCATAGTTGCGATTCAGTTAAGCTTACAAGCTCCCTTTCGAATGGCATGGTTACCGACCTCTAGAAACAAGCTTATATAGTCCTATAAATAAACTGAAAATTTACCCATTCCTCAATTTGAAAAAGATTATAGGCCAATCCCATTCTTTTCCAAAGTGCTGAAGCGTGTTGTCTTCTCTCAGTTTTTTTTTATTCTCGATTAATTCTTGACTCTGGTGGCTCTCATGGATTGCTATCAATTGTTTGTTTGTTTGTTTCTGTGGGGATCCTGCTCAGCGCCAAACAAAGTCCCAGATGATATTATGCTGGCTATGACTGATAAAAACACAATTCTCACCCTCCTCGATTTCTGTAGTCCATTCAACGATGCCAGGGTCCTGCAGAGCGGAGTTGTATCACCGCTTCACGTTTAATTGATTATCAGTCTTATCGTCAAAATCATCAATGAGGAAGAGGATGATTTACAAATTTATCGACACGTGAGATTTGCTGAGCTTCCCTTCGCAATCGCACAAAAAAAATGATATTTAAACTTTATCTACAGCTGGGCACCAATGGCATTATTGTTATGTTTTTCATTTCCTCCAATTCAGCCATATAACTATGACCAATAATCCCTTGCGGGATTTACATCGACTACGGTTCCATTTTACATATTATTTCCATACAAATTCCGTGTAGAACTATATTCTTCGCGGAGTCTGGTCATTTGCAGTCTTTCTAATAGATACGATTTAAACCACTCTAGCGATTTTTCTCCGATTCCGATCCGTTTCAGTTTAGTTATCAGCAAGGGGTGCGAGACAGTGTCGAAAGCCTTCGCAAGGTCAAGGAAGACTGCCGCACATTTCTCTCCTTTATCTAAAGCTTTTTTGACATAGGTATTGTACTAACAGTACCGATATGGCTTTTTACGGTAGACCATGTGGCTCTGTGGCTTTGGAATATAAGTAGCAATAATGTACTGAGGATTCTCGTATTGACAAGGGTAATCAAAAATTTACTTTTTTTTCGATTGTCAGGTGACATTTATTATCATTGATCGTGGGTGATTGATTTGATTCGTGGGTGACATTTAATATCATCGATCAGTATACCGCCTTATTACCTCTCTGTTAATCAATTCATTTAGCCATTTCGCTTTTTAAGATATTTCGAAATCCCAGAATAGTCATTGACACTTGTTTTTCTTGGCAGACTCAAGCTACTGCTGTCAGCAAACTATTTTATATGACCTTTCACAGCCTTCGTCGCTTACAGAGGTTCTTTCCAGCGAGGGTGAAGCAAATAAGTTAGCTGTATTCGCTTTCTCTCTTGCCTTCCTCGCTTGCTTGCCTGCGTAGTTTTTAATTCATGATTACGCACGAACTCGTGCATATATAAACGAGTCTCTTGAACAAGTTCGATCGCCTTCAAAATGCCTGCATACGGCATAAGCAAATACGATCATGTGTCGGTCTTTCGACATGATCTAAAGTGGTTTATGAACCGTATCCGTAAAAGGGGCATATTTTGTCACTACTCTATCAAGTTTTCCTTATCCCAAATCTCAGACGTGTCTAAAGAGTTTTATTCGTGCACACTCTCTAGCCATGGCCTCCCTCTACGTTCCAGTCTAGATTATACTCTCTCGGCACCGTTACATCGTTCCTCCACTTATGCAAATTTCTTTGCAATCCAGGCTGCCGTTCAATGGAAACATCTTTCATCGAAGATTCAAAGTGCTCAGTTACTTACCACTTTCAAATAGTTATTGAAAAACACATTTTATCTCAAATCAAATGCAAATTATACTTACCTATCACGCCCTACCCCTTTTCCCTTTATTCATGGGCAGGCATGTATTTAGACTTCAGTTTCGGGGGTGGGGTGGGGGGGGGGGGGGGGCATTCATTGAATCAACGCGCGCGGCACCCACCAAACTCGAATTGGCCCGTACAATGAAACGAAATACGGGTTAAATCCCAACTACCACCACCTCCCCTGGATACGCGCCTGACAGTAGGTACGTAAACCTCAGTAAGGTACAGTTCTCCCTGATTCTCATTTTTTTCTCGACTTTATTTTTTACTAAAAAAACGGGGGGGGGGGACGCGTCCCCTGTGCCCTGTGTGTTATATATATATTTTAAAGGTGGCTGCAAAATATTATTATAATAAGTTCGTCATTTGTACATCATACGTTTTGTGGTAAAAGATGTTTATCTACGAAATAAAAATTACAACACAAAAAAACTTTATTCTCGAAGGTACGTACATAGTTTTGGAAACATTAAGTAAATTTGTTATTATTTTAACAGCTCGTAGACATTGGCAGACTTTTCTCCGGACTTCTCAGCAGCATCGCGAGTTGCGTCAACCCAATCGTGGACACGATCCTCGTTTCTCAGTCAAATATTGTTGGAACTCTCACCGCATGCGTCACATCCATTCTCGGACGCCCTTCCCTTCCATATCCTCCACATCCATATTCTGATGATAGTTCTGCTGCAGTTCCACTACGATAATATATCAAAATATTGTTTATCGATCTAGAAAATAAACTAAATAAGTATTAAAAAGTTGAGTCTTTCTTCTTTAAATTTGAATATTCTCATAGTAGTCCAGTCAAATTAGACCAAAAAAGGGCCGTGCCTTCAACTAATTTCGATAATGCTGGAAATGATTTTATTTCACTTTAAGCTTCCCAAATAATAGTAATGTAAGTTTGCGGCGGTTTCTGAGTGGAGCGTTAGTGGCTATGGCCAAATAAGAAAAAAGGGCACGTTTTTGGTTTTTTTGCATATACTTACACTCTGAACGGTATTTTCTATCTAAAAAAATAATAAACAAAATTATAGTACATGAAATTCCACATCTAATGATGTCCTTAACGATTAAATTTGTTCTAATGGTATGACAATAATCGTCAGTCAGGCAAATTTTACAGTCGTCTTATATATTTTGTCATTTGGAATGGCCGTTTTTTAGTCAGGGAAAGGAGCTTAAAACACTTTTGAGTTAAACTGGTAAAATATGCCTATATTCAACTGCCGTTTATGATTATACGGCTAAACTAAATTTAACATCTCGTAGATTATTCGATGCATAATTTTATGCTCTGCAATTTATGTAAAAACAATTTTAAATATAAAGTATCGAAGAAGTTATACGTGAAAAACCGAAAAAATGTCAAAATTTTGCGGTTTTAGCCATTGTTTCTAACGCTCCACTCGTAAAGCATCGCAAACTCATCTGTTATTTGGGATGCCCATAGAAAAATAAAATCATTTCCAGCTTTGTCGGAATTAATTCAAACCAAAAGTTTAATTTGATTGTAGGTAGTGTTGTGCTATAGTACTATTGTGATAATGGATATTATAATTGATGAACCATAGTTCTAAAAACAGGTTGTTTTGTCACCATAAATCGTGCTTTTGTTTTTATAAGAGTGTTTATCATTTGGATACTATTATTTATTCTTGTAAAATCCTTGAATATTATTATTTATCATTGTAAAATCATGTATAACGCCGAAAGGCGTAAAAATTTTTAAAGGCTTTTTTATTTTTCATCCATAACTTTTTTCCCACAGCGATTTGAGATTTTTCGCCTTAGAAAAAGTTGTAGAGCATAAAAATACATTTTTAACGTCGTATCACTCATCGTTATTGGTCTCTAGGACTGGGTCCATACATTCTTGCCCGTCGTCCTTTCAGCTTTCTAGGTCTAAGAGCCCTATTCTACCGGGACACCATGGTGCGTAACCAGTCGCCGCCACCAACAAAATGTATGCGACCAGCCAAAATGGTTGCGCAACAAGCGAACACCAGGTGAAATACCCTCAAAAGAGCTGAATACATTTTGTTGGTGGCGGAGACTGGTTGCGCCACCATGGTGTCTCGGTGGAATAGCGCGCTAATAGTTAAGGCTGAGCGTTCATGAGTCAGTCAGTGAATGAATGAATCGGGACTTCTCTTTTTATATAAGAGATTGAGAGAGAGCCAATCAAATTTATAATGAAAGTTTGCACTAGAAAGCATCTCGTGGTATGGTTTATTCACAGTAAATAATATTACAAACTTTTTCCATAGCGAATAAAAATAAATAAGTCAGGCTCAGAAAAAACTTTTTTTTTGCGATTACGATTACCTTCAAGTTATCAGATTAGTTAAATAACAGATCGTATATAAAACCGCGTAACTTTTAGCGGAGATTGCGAGATGTTAGTTAGAATCCTGGCAAAAATGATTCTAATCAGTGTTATTAGTATTTTGTTGCCATGCATGGCTGTTTTTGCTTCAGAGGTACGACAGATATAACATAATTTTTTTAAATTTCGGCGAAAATATTGATTTTTTATAAATAATTTAATTTAAGGATTGGAAACTGAAGACAACTAACGTTGATGAACTATACGCTAGATTAAACGATGTATCGGAAAGGGTGAGTACTGAAAATAGCCCGTAATTGCTTTTATCTTAAGATTAAGAGCCATATTGTTTCTACTTTTATTGTGTAGCAGATTAAAATGACAACGTTCATATGATCGCGGTAGAGGAAAATCAATAGATTTTTAATTTCTTAATATCAAAAAATAGTGAATATCTATGTTGTATTATCAGTCGATTCACGTTTAAGAGATTACATTTAGAAAAAGAAAAAAAAATGGTTTTTGTATTAGATATTTAGAAATATTAAGCGGATGTTTTCGATATTGTAAAAAAAAGGTTTAATGATTCCATTTAGCGAAACCATAAATAAAAAATGAAATTAGCAGTATATCACCTATTTTCCTTTTTCGCAAATATTTATAAAAATAATAAATAAAGATAAATTACTCGTTTTTTGGAAATCACCCTGACAGGAAACGATATTTTTCTTCTTCTCTAGTAGCGATATTCCTATTTTATTTTATTTTAAAATAGTTGAAGTAGTATTATATATATATTCAGTATTTACAGTCGTTTATATATTTTATTATATTTATTATATATTTATTATATTTATTATATATTTTATTGTAAATATTCCAAAACAGTCTCCTTTTCGTCGTTTTCGCACGATCGAGCCAATGTAAGCGTTTGAAATTCCGATTTAAAGATAAGCATCTCAATTCATTCTTTATCAAAAATATGTATTGGAAATGTTCATACTTATGAATATTTTCTGAATGCGAACTAATAAAAAAATCGAAGTATTATTGTAAATATTTTGCAGAAAAAATATATTTTTTATATTGAGTTTAAAATCTGTTGATTTAGCCCAGATATCGTCGCTGTGTGTGTATTAATGTTTATTTGGAGCGTTGTGTTGACAATGATATTATTCTGTATTTTAGTTTCAAGCAACGAATTTCTTCAATCCGAATTTAAAAGACCAGATTCAATCAAGCCACGATGCATCAGATATCGCCAGCAGGGAACTTGCAGAGGAAATACAATTGAATTTCTATAGAGGACAAATCGCTACTATGGTCAATAGCATGGAGAGAACTATCAGGCACGGGCTCAACACTGCTACATATTACAGAGAATACGTTTCCAACGTAACGAATGAGTACAGTAGCAGAACGTCAGCTAATATTGATATGGAACTGGCTAAAGCTATGGAGAGACTGGAGGAGGAGAAAGTATTAATAACTGGCATTGCTGCTGTTACTGCCATTAAATATACACCATGCATAGCAGTAAGTATTAATTGCTTTTATTACTATTACGGTGTTAAAGTATTTTTTCTTCGTTTTCATCATCGGTTTAGGTGACAAATATTTAATTACTCCATTTTGATTTGTTTTCGACTCTTTACTGTTCTCTGCTTCTCTTCGCATCTGCCTTCTCACACGTCCATCGCTTTATATGCTATTAACGAAGATCTTTCAAAGTCAAGGTTTATACATATTAAATTACATTACATTTTTGTCGTACTTAAAACGGCTTAAAACTGCTCTTGGACGTGTCAAAATATTTGTGTTAGGTAGTAAGTCTCGTTACTACTCTTTACCTAACATACACAGATAGTCAAATATTTAGATATTATATTGTCAAAAAAAATAGTTTATAGGAAAAATACGTTAATTTTTAAAAGATTCAACTCGATTTTAAAAGATTCAATTCAATTTTAAAAAGATTTTACTCTCTATCTCGGAAGGTATTATCTCTCTCGGCTTATTGTAGAATTAACTGTTCCATGGGAATCAAATATCCCAAAAGACCACGAGTATAAATTAAATAAATACCATGATCTTGCAAATGCCGTAACCCGGAACGGCTTCACTGTTCACCTTCACGCGGTGGAAGTTGGCGCTCGTGGCCTGCCAGCTAAATCTCTATTTCACCTCTTTAAAGATCTTGGCCTTTCCAGAAAAATAATCAAGTCTTTCTTAGAAAATTTATCTAAAACTGCGATTTGCGCATCTCAAATTCTATGGCTTCGAAGGGGGAGTGAATGGGTGGTAAGGTGAACGCTCACATGTGGCAAGACAGCTGTCCTAAACCTACCACAGCCGGTTCGTAAGTCCGGAATCCACTGCTCACCCCCCAGAAGTGTAAAAAAAAAAATAGTATTATGATGGGCCCGACTCCGGTCGGTGAATTCCATGGCAGCTCCGTTTGTATTTATTATTAAATGGTTTTACTCGTACGCACTTTGTACCTACGTACCCCCTCCCTCCCTTTTCTTTCCAACAGGTGTTTATACGCAGCATAAGGGGCGACTTTGGGGCCCTACGGTGGTGACATTGTGGGGGGCGATGAGGTGAAATAAATTTGCGTTCGAACGAAAAAAGGCTGAAGACTCATGGTCTACAAGAATATATTTCTATCAGGCAGACATGTCAACCACGAAGATCTTCGCAGAGGAAATAATCGAATGAAGAATACAACATGGATGGGCCTTTTTGGCTAATTAAATCATCTGCTTAGTGCGAAAGTTCTAGTTTTCTCAAAGCCTAAAGACATAGATAATGATTAACTAATGAATTCTTAGGTCGTGACTTGTAGGACTCTAACAGCCGCTGAGACTCCAACTCGGGGACAAGACACAGATTGTCTCTTTTGCAGATGACACTGTCCTGCTGACGGTAGTCAAATCATGCAACGAAAGCTCTTGAAAAATCTCAAATGAATCTGTACATTGTGAAAGGTTGGCTGGATCGACACTTGCTGACGCTAAATGCTTCGAAATGCTTCGTGTTTATGCAACTGCTTCAACATGGATATGTAGCCACTTCAAGAGGAGTTGATTATGCCGTCTTGACTTCCAATCTACTCTTAATTAAGGGGTTTAAAAGGAGGCACGTGATAAATGTGTTGTTAAATAGTCTTATATTCCTCAACACAAAACCTATTATTTGTACGAATTAGCAACTGGGGAAAAGATGTACTGTTTTTATGTCAACCGCGAGTTAAAGATCACTCCTAGGTGCTTTGTTTTATTTACTCGCCATAATGGCTTGATAGGCCACGCAGGTATTAGGGAACTCCCGTTCTAGCAGGTCTATCCAAAACACTCTCCAAATAATTTAGGATATTTTGGGTTTTGAATTTCTTTTTGAACCACAATTATACTTATATTGTAATATATTTTCATATTTACAGAAAGTTCTCAAGTTTTTGGCAGGGAAGAAAACGGACGCAATATTCCAAATAGGTTCCATCATTAGCCCGGTTAAAGATGTGCTGGCCGTAACTGTGGAAAATATTTATTGCCAATTGACAGACGCAATTCAGACACTCGAATATATTCTAAGCACGTTAGAAAGCTGCAACAAACTCTATGGTAAAGGCAAAATTTCCGAGTGCTTGAAGGATGTCCTCGAAGCCTCCGACGGAATTGTTAAATATCTACTAGGAAAGGTTTTATCCCTGGTAAGATAACCATTGAAAATATAATTTAGATTTCAGAAAATATTACACGAAGCTACAGTTATTTATTTATTTTGCAGGTCATGAACGGCGGTACTTTCATAAAAGAAATTCTTGGCGGATTAGGAGCTGGACTTGAACCAGTACTAAAAGATTTTATAGATTCCTTTGATCAAATGGCATATATATTTAAAAAATGCGTGAGCAACATTCAACACGGATGGTATAATAGTTTAGAATAATATTAATATCGTGTGTCTTTGCTATTTTAATCTACAGATGTATTAGTATGTTATATAAACAACAAAGATAAGGTATACCAATTGCAATATTAAATACGAGCTGTTTTATAACTGTGTTATTTTATTGCGATATGTAAACAAAAGTCGTTACTGTTTAGTTGCATCGCTATAAAAAAAATATTAGGAAAAAAATCGGTTGTGTGTTAACACAGCCGATTTCTTTTCCGATTCCAATTCGATTTCCGACCAAGACTTTGCCGGCAAGTAGCCAGGAACTGATTTCATCTGAATATTTATTTCATAAATAAAGTGATAAACAGTTGGCGAACATTCCTGCTGTTAATATGCGACGCAACACAATGAAATCTGAATTCAAACGAAATTTGAATTTCGAACGCGAGTCATCACATTCAATTTAAAATTCAAATTGCAAAAGCGGGTTGCCTTGAGTCTTTGAATTCGAATTTCTAACGATTCACGCATCGCAAGCGTCGCCGCTTTTAAGGGACTTACTGGTTAATTAATGTATAGCGGACATTAAGTATTATTTGTGTCGCTTGGGTATGAGGTATTCCAACGAATGTGATTTTGGCCCAACAAGGCACCTGTGTACCGAATTTCTCTTTCTAAGTCCAATATTTTGAGATCGAAGTATGACGAGCGCGCTCTCTAGTGGGCCGATTTTAACTACAATCTTTTCAAGTCTTGCCATGACCAAATGATGCCTGCATGCCAAATTTCAGTACAATCGGATGAAGCGTTTGGATGCTATCGCGGAGGAATACACACACAGCGGACACATACAGACACACAGAAACACTAACAGGCTTCAGTCTGGAAATTATCCTAATTCTCAGGGGGCGGGGGGAGGGGGGGGGGATATCAAAATGTATATACCCGTCTTCATCTCGAATAAAAAAAAATGCGTGTTCTCAATACCTCCTCGTCGGCTGGTGGGCCGGTAAAATCTAAAAAGCCAAAAAAATCTTTTTAAGGGAGTAGTACTGCAAATACATGGTAAAACCATTCCGCGATAGAACCACCGCTAATGACTTATTTTATGTAGTTCGAAACGAGACTATCGATAATAGCATTGAATATATCGTCGCCTTACAATTATAAGTCGATAACTCGAATTTAGTAGTTCTGAGATAAACGTGTTTTAATGTTTTTTTAAGTTTCCTCTCGTTCACCATTTTTGATTTGTGGAAACTAATAAGTGGGCCTAAATACTAACCTTAACATAGATAAGTGGAGATATCGACTCTTTGCGCTACGATAGCAGTCAGTGCTGCGAACTTTCAGCTACATAAGTCTACATATCGATTTTTAGTATTATAGCTGGCGCTGATTTTCAACTTTTTAACCACCGTTAACTCCTAAGGGCAAGGGAATTTAAGTTATCTGGTTTAAAGGGAATATATAGTTGATATTTTTACATCTTCTGGCATACTAATCTCAAAAATGCCAATTTTTGAGTTATCAAGTTATAATTTTAAGGCAGCGTATGGTATTAGAGCATATGTTGTTAGATTGCTCAACTCAATTTAGCAACCCTTTCGACATAGTGAAATGCAGGTGGCGCTGAGAGCAGTAACTGCCAAACTAATAGCAATTTATTTGGTCATCCATAATGACTGATAATTAATGTTTTTTATGAAGGACTGATTTATTTTACTTATTTATTTATTTATTTAAGAATTAATTACTATAAAACACTGATTGCTTACAAAATACATTGATTTGCTTAAAAAATAAAGTGGACAGGTTTGATTATAAAAACACAATAATTTAACCAATGATAACACAATAATAACATTCAATTAGCGCCATATATTTCATTTTGCATATGCAAAATTCAAATTGAATTACAACAGGTAGAGGCCGCATAAGCGACTTCGGACCCGTAACGAGTCGGAAAGATGGAGGTATCCTGAAGGTTAACTCTAGACGGTGATATCCCATCAAAATTGGTAGTTAGCGGGCGAGACTGCTTGCTGGGTACCTTTCTTGGTGCCTCGCCGTAAGGCGTTAGCCTCTAACAGGCTTGTCGGCGGAGCTAGACGGTAGATTGTCTTGTCTGTTAGTCTTCTACGCTCATCCCACGGCTGAAAGAATGGTTACATATCGTTATACCAGCCTGGGGTGACGGGTTCACCCGCTGTAGTCGACACCGCCCTACCCACTGTAGGAGCGTGCCGGGTTGCCGCGAACATCTGTATTTTGTTGTTGTTTCTTTATTTTTTACATCTCAATTAGGAGGTATGGTAAAAATATAGCTTAAGCAAATTAAAGAAGCATACATTAGCTAGCATCAATTGATTTTTTAAATTTTTAAGCAGTCTTTTGAAATTTAGCCGTAAAATTACAGATTTTCAGCTGTTTTCAGCAGGAAAACAGCACATTATTTTAGGTTTTATTTGTTGTTTTATGCCTAAATCAGAAGGTAAATTAAAAATGAATTTGAGAATCAAGGAAAACCACATTATTTTTCAATAGACAAACTACAATTTGATCTGTTACAAAATACTTAGTGTTGGATTCGAAATTTAGCCCCATACTTACCGCTTTAAAATACTAAATAATCTAAAGTATAGTTTCTGAGAAATTAAACAAAATACATGTAATTTATTTCATTGCTATATTTAATATCAATGCATTGTTTTTTTTCTATAAATGAACTGACTATGCAAAATCTATAATCTTTAGATCGAACGTTTCAAACAAACTAGTACTTCCTACAATATAGTCACCAGCAATATCTCTGCTCCATTTCTCTGGTTGTACCGTAATATTGAATAATACTTCATTTCTTTACTATTATTTAATAGTTTTGGAGTTAAGAGCACTCTGCAATTAAGCATATAAATGGCGATATCCTTAGCAATTTGGCGAATTTCTTAGCTTTGGCTAGCGACTAAGGCAAGCTCAAAATTGTCCGAGAGCGGGCCTGCCAGACCCTGACATTTGCTTGACGACGGCCATGGTTTAAGCAATGGATATTATAGTAGTTTCATCGTAGGATTACACATAGAAGAGATTAAAGTGATGATATCTAACTATTGGGATCTAGTCGTAGATTATTCTTTAATACGGTATGTGATTTTTTCTGAAGTTTAACAAGGTTTTAGAATTAAAAGTTGCCTTTTAATAGAAGTTTTTATTTTTTCGTCAAGTTTAGGGAATGGTCTGGGTTGCATTTTATGGTGGTTTTGAGAGTAATGCTGGCAAAAGTTCCCAGCTGAAAAGAAGTGGAAGGGGGGAGGGGTGATGCGTAACTGAGGTTAAGGAAAGGAAATGGCACTATTACATGTAGATATTGCTGATAAATACGTTAAGCTGTGTAGTTGTAGCTGTACTTGCTGTATTGTAGCATACTTTGTAGCTGTGCTAAGTTCACTGTCCAAATATTCATTTCTTGCGCAGCCTGACAGTGTATTTAGGGTACGAAGCGTCCGTACCGTGAAGTAGTGTTGAACGATGTCAATTCTAGATAGTGGTAACTGGAATAATACGTGAGTCCTAGCACAGCAGCAATTGGCGATTACAAATAAACCGAGGATGATCTTCTGAGGATGAGCAGATTATCAACAAACCTTCTAAACAGTTTATAAATATGGTAGATTGCAGTCAACCTCTTCTTATGCTTAGTTATAATATCCATACTGTCTTAGGTACAGGTACCTCAGTAAGCGTTTGAGCTATCTCTCTGATATGGATATGTAGTCATCCCACAGATCCACAGATCTGTAATCCCACAGACTCGAGCCGTGCCCAGTACAAGATACTAGGAGCACACATACAATCCTCATCCGTATATCCTCGTAACCGCAGTCGCGCATCAATACACTCGCGCCAACGTAAACTATTCGGCAAGCGTTATAACTGGCAATATTCAAACCTTCGATCAATACATTCCTTCTACTTCACATCAAAACCGCCCTTCAATACGGAGATAACTTGTAAGTTGATACTACCACCTCACACCGAACAACCTTGGAATCTTGTGAGGGGTGGTCCCTCACAAACCCGTAGGATTAATTTCTAAACATTAGTTAAACGTTCAAGTACTTGTTTGGTGCATCATCCCCATGCAATCGTTCCATAAATCAAGAGGCTCTGACAAATTGCCATCTATACCGATTTCCTTTTTTTTCGGCAGTAAAGTTCGTAATTCACGAAATACGTAAACGAGTTTTCTTGTTTTCATTGTAAGAATATTTATGTTGTTCCTCTAGCTCATTGTCTCATCTACAGCTTTTTTTTAAATTTTGTTGTATATTTGTTATTTGGGGGCTTTTCTACGGTCGGTATGAGCTTTGTAACACTGTGACCATTGTGTTCGCCACCTTCTGCGCTAAGCCTCGTGTCATTTTAGAACCGCAACAGGCTTTCGGCGCCAGATTGTTTTACCTACTCAGGTTGAAGGTAATGACCACCCAAGTGGGTGTATCTTTTACTCATCTACAGTTACTCCGAGATCTATCTCATGTACTTGTTAGTTTCATCTTACTACTTGTTTCTGTTTTGGCTACCCCAAGGTTGCGTAACACTGCCCTATAGGCTACAGCGTGATATTGGAAGCCGCTATAATTTTTGGAAGTCGCTAGATCGTGGAGAGAACCGCAAGCGGCACTTTAAAGCACATTGCTGAACAGCAATGAGCCTGAAAGGTCCGCTTCGGCGCCTGATTGTCTGTTCGTCGATCAGGCGCCGAATGCCATTACTATATTTAATTTTCTATTTAAAAATAAAGGACTGTACTTTTTAAGAGCCTTATATGCAAACCTTCAATACTTGATAAAAGAAAGTTAATCACAAGCCATGGCCTATTTTTTTAATTTCAGAGTAAATTTTCCTTCTTGAATTTTTTGCGAAAGTACTTTTTTTATCTTGGAAACCTTCAATTTAAATAAACTAAATACAAACCTACTGCGGGTTATCCTTTAAAGTCGCCTGTAACGTTATTGCTAATTGATTTGAGCGTTGAATGACAAGAATTTACGGAAATGAATCTGCTTTTTGCTATAACAATTTTGGTTCCGATGGCTGTTTTAGCTTCAGAGGTACGTTTTGGTTCGTAATATATTTCATTGGGAATGCATCGCTGTGTCGGTAGATCGTAGATTGTTTCACTAAATTTAGTGGCTTGTGGAGGCTCCTGCGATTTTAGTGATATTCAATTTTTGGTGATTGTCGAAGTACTTCAGATTTTTTGGTGAAGCCATCACCAAACTGCAAACAGAGGTACCCTCTGGACATAGGTATTTCGGTGTGAAAATTCCCTCGAATGTTTCAAGCACATTTCTTATTCGGCGCTTGTCTTGGTGAGACTCTCTTTTTCGAACGCTATCGTTAAAAGAGCCTTTTCTAATACAAAATATTATAAAAGTCTGCGGAAACAGTTGATGATGTGTTTTAATCAGGATTTTATTCGCAAAATTTACATTGCCGTTAAACTTTTGTATCTTCAGAAAAAGTATGTAGTTCATAGTTATTGCTGATAATATCTGAAATTTAGATATCAGTGATGGCTGGGCTCAGCATGCCTGATAAATAGCTTTGCTTCTATATGGGGTACATTATTTGATCGGTGAAGGCGCGGTCCTCAGACAATAGTATTTTTACTCTATAATATCGCTTTGCACCAGCAGTTACTAACTAGATCGATCATATTTTTTTATATAATTTTGGTTATATCTACACATTTATTTTAATGAGTTTTTTCAAAACTCTTAATTTTGGGCGATTTTCAGAAACTGTTTTTTTTTTTTGTGAGGACTCCAAATACATTGACGTTTTCGACAGCTCTCGCTCAAACCAGCTGGGATAACCAAGTAGTACAACTGTCCTTGAGGTCAAGGAAGCTGGTTTTCGTATTCAGAGAATTACGCAACGTCCTTTCCAAGAACTCCCTAAAAATGCTTTACATGGCCCTATGTCAGGGTTTATGGGTGCACGGAATATTAGCGTGGGGAGCATGTCAAAATCTGTCTTGGATCCTCTAGTGAAAGCCCAAAAGCTTCTGTTGAGGGTAATCAATAGAAGGCCACCACGATCTGATTCCAACATGCTTTTCCAAGAAAGTAAGGTGTTAGATATACGCCAGCTGTTTGTGAAACAGTTACTCATGTTCTTCCATCGAACCCTAGATAAAAGACCACGAAGCCAGCAACACAGAACTACAAGAGCATCCGCAGGCTTGAATTATGCCGTTCCCCGAGTTTATTCATCATTTGCCCAAAGATAATTAAATTTTATAGCACCCAAAATATGTAACCGTCTTGATGACGACAAAAAATGAAAGTACCTATTTATTCAATAAAAAAATAAAAAAATGGCTTCTTGACGATATAGGTCATTCAAGGACAGAGAATGATCTTCTGCAAATCATCTTTTAAAAATAATATACCTGCATAAATGCGATATAAGATAATAAACATGTGTGTATATGTATATATATATATATATATATATATATATATATATATATATATATATATATATATATATATATATATATATATATATATATATATTTGATTGGTTTTTTGTAAAATCTTTTTTTAAAGAATTCGTTTAAAGGATGACACTTTGATGAAAAAATAAAAATAATAAAAGCCACTTACATAGCTGGAAGGTTTTCCCGGACTGGACTGGGAAATGCTTATTGTTTAAGTCCGGGAAAACCTTCCAGCTATGTAAGTGGCTTTTATTATTTTTATTTTTTCATCAAAGTGTCATCCTTTAAACGAATTATATATATATATATATATATATATATATATATATATATATATATATATATATATATATATATATATATATATATATATATATATATATATATATATATATATATATATATATATATATATATATATATATATATATATATATATATATATATATATATATATATATATATATATATATATATATATATATATATATATATATATATATATATATCCCATATATATATATATATATATCCCATATATATATATATATATATATATATATATATATATATATATATATATATATATATATATATATATATATATATATATATATATATCAATATATATATATATATATATATATATATATATATATATATATATATATATATATATATATATATATATATATATATATATATATATATATATATATATATATATATATATATATATATATATATATATATATATATATATATATATATATATATATATATATATATATATATTTGAATGTGTATCTATGAATATATTTATATATGTATCCATATATGTGTATATAAATGTATATATATATATATATATATACAAATATATTTATATATGTGTGTATTTAAGTATATGTATCTATATATGTGTATATGTATGTGCATGAGTACATACGTCAGTTATGCTTCTCCACCCAAGTCTGAAAATCGTATGCCCAGATACAGGCTATATTCGGCCTAGTTATGCATGCGCTAAGCATGGTCCTGTGAATGTGGGTCGTCGTTTACTTCGCACCATTACTTGGTATGACCATTTTATGAATTCTGCATGTTATGTTTAAAATAAATAAATACATAAAATAATAAACCAATCATAACTTTAATTTAAAAAACTATTATAGATTCTTTATTATACGGGAATAACGATCAAAGACAACTTTCGAAATTTTTAGCAATTCTATTTATAAGATTTACTTACGAAATGAAATGTATCTGTAATCTGTATACAAAATATACTTAGGTTTCTAAAAAATATATTCTATTTAAATTACATATAAGAAAAAATAAGAAGAATATTGTTTCTAAAAAAAATCCATTTTACTTAAATTAAAACCTAAGAAAAAAAGCGAAAACATGGAGAACTCATTGCCTGGTCAGGATTTGCCTTCATCAGGCTTGATCAGGATCAAGCCTTTATCAGGATTTTCCACCACAGTTCCTCCTCAGCGCCAAACCGAGGGTCATAGAGGTACCCCACCTCTGGATCTAACGAGGACGAATGATCAATGTCCACCTTCACTCCGTGGACCTTGATCGTTGCTTTCCGTCACATGTTTTATTCTCCCTTTATTTAAAGGCAGCTTTTTTCGAAATTCGATTCATGCTTCGATTCTTTTGAGAACATGCCTTAATATGGCATTAGTATCTCATTTTCACAAAAAAATTATATTGATGGTTCTTTCCCGTAACCCTTCATATTTCTAACACCCACATTGTAAAGGAAATGCTGCATACTACCATAATGTTAAACTCTTTTTTTTATTTTTAGGAACGGAAAGCTGACGTAAGACCAACAGTCGACGTAAATGCTATGCTGTTAAAAATTCAAGATCTTTCTGAGAGGGTATAGATAGAAATATTGATTTCCGTCTACAGATAATTAATACATAGCCATTATTTTTATTTTTAGTTTGCTGTAGCCGATAGGTATAAGGCAAACTTCGCCGAAGTTATCAAGCCAAACTTCACCAATTCTATCTTTGAGAATGGGATAAATATGATGGACGAGATTCGCGTGAATTTTCTGAGAGGCCGAATCCAGTCTTTAGTCTATAATATTAACAGAACTGTTACACACGGACTGGGAACTTCTTTGCAATACAAGGAGAAGGCCGATGAAATTACTGCTGAATACCGTAGGCAGACGGAGGCCAGAATCGAAAGGGAGAACAATAATGCATTAGGGCGTATTGCCGACATGGCAAGAGGATCGAAAATAATCAAACTTATTCCGTGCGTTGGTGTGAGTAGCTTTTTATTTTTCGTTAGATTTCAACAATTTGGTTGTATTTTACTTGTATTCCGTTTCTTTTTCGTGACTAATTCAAGAGGTAACAAAATAGAGAACGTGAGTGCGAAGGCGGGCTGTAAGTGAATGCGTTCACCGAATAGAAATAGATAGGGGCATGTGGGGCCTTCCTCTATCCTTGTCTAGTTGCGTATGCGCGTTTATCCATAGCATAGCAGACTATGGCGTCGAAACGTTGCCATAGTGATATATACGCGTTGCCATAGTGATATATGTACGTGTCTCCGTGCACGCGCCACTAGACAAAGATGGAGGGTGTACTATATGCTGCTGTCTCTTTCTATTCGGCTGACGCATTCTCAGGCTGGTCACGGGGTCTAGTAGTTATATATCAATGCTGAAAACGCGTCCATTAGTAATGGACGACCCTTGATGATGAAGTGAAATTAGTTGAAGTGAATGAACGACCCCTTGATGATGAAGTTGACAAAACGTGATGTTTTTAAGCAACTTTTTAACCCCACCCTCCCCTTGGTAATATGTGAGGTGAGGTTTAGACTACCCCCCCCCCCTCTTCCTCTACCCAAAATCACGTGTATTTTTTTGGTAAGTACAAAATATCCTAAAAAAATCAGAATATTACATTTAAATACAGGTATAATCAAATGTTAATCTGGAAAATTAAGCAGCGTGATAAAAATGTATAGACAAACGTCAAGGTTGCAGGTTGCATCAAGGAAAGGTGTAATCATGTGAAAAACATATAATTGTACTGACAACGAGTCAAGGTCACGCGCCGTTTTTCGGTTTAGAAATCACGCGTTCATCAAAAAAAAATATACACAACTCCCCCCTCCCTCTTGTGATATTTCGTGATTTATCCGATATGTCGATCGAATGCAGTAACTGGACAAACATTTATATACATGTTACACTCACAAATGTATACATACAAACACTTTATAGAAGGGTTAATTGTAGGAGATTATTGTATGTTAATAAAGCAGCCGATTGTGAAATTTCACAATAAAGGGTTGGATTGGAACGCGGCCATTGCAGGATTACCCCGTGGATAATATTTTTATTTATATTTAATGGACATTATTGTAATGATTAAAATATATTTCAGAAATTGCTTGAGGAAGCCGAGAACATGAAAATAACAGCAAAATACGAAGCTAAGAAATGCATTAGCTCAATTTTAGCAGTATTTAAATATGCGATTCAAGATGTATTATGTGATTTGTTAGACGCGTTGGAAAACATCGAAGTCATTTTGCAAGGATTGGTGGCTTGCGACAAAACCTCCGGCTCTTATACCAAAGGAAATTGCCTGGACCAAGTAATAGCCACCGGAGAAGGAGTTGCGGGAGTAATTCTTAATAAAATTCTGGGAAAGGTGACTCTCTTTTATAAGATAAAAGTCATCTTACGTATAAACACATTTATAGAATGCTTAATTTTACAGATTATTGGCATCGGGGAATTGTTCAAAGCTCTCATTGCTACGTTATCTAATTGCGTTGATCCAATCGTTAACAATCTGGTCGATTCTCTAGGACAACTTGCTATAACTGTCCAGAGTTGCCTGGCTCCCTATTTACAAGGGCGGTGAAATTGATATATTTAACAAATATATATCATATAGGTATACATGTTCAAATTATATCTGAGATAACTTATTAAATTAAAAAAAATACATTATAATAACATTCATTTATTTTATTTCATAAGCAAATCACTATAACAGTTTAGACCAATCCGTTGAGATGCCATATAAACATAAATATGAAAAATAGTTTTTTTTGTAAGTACATACATACATACAACATGTCTAAATAAGAATTAATTACAAGTACATGCAATAAGAATAAAAAAAGAAAATTACAGAATACATAAAGAATAAAAACAATTGATCTCATTCTGAGATAAACAAGTAGCCAGTGTTGGGTAAAATTTAGTCGACTAACGATTGACGATTGAATACGTTAATCGCGATTGACGACTAACGATTGATTCGTTTAATCGTCACTCTGCGACTAACGATTGATTAGTTTCAATCGTTAGTCATGATTGTCGATTAAACGTTTGCGATTGATATTCTCGACAGCGGTCAACTTCAGTTTTGCGTCGGTCGGGGCGCGGTCGGTGCGGTCGGTGCGACGCGACCGCAAACGCGACCGCAAATGCGACTGCGACCGTCCGACCGACCGACGAGAATGAATTGTCGGGTGGTATCTAAAGAGCAAGTTAGTCGCGATTGACGATTAACGACTAATTGATTTAGTTGCGATTACTTCAATCGTGATTAACGTTAGTCGCGACTAAATAAATCGTGACTAAATCAATCGTGATTGATTAGTCGATTGAAATATTCAATCCATTGATACAACACTGCAAGTAGCGCAATGCCCACACCTTGAAGAGATGAGGGCCCGCTGTAAAATATCGAACGTCTGACGCTGCCGAACATAGCGCATTTATGTGCCGCAAGGCACGAGTAATCTAACTCCATCGACTTAGGTTGGTTTGCGAGGACGGTTCAGCAAATAGATTATGTGATCGAGCACGATTATAATTATCTAAAACAAAGAGACAAGCCTTTGCTAGCATGTTAGGATTGCTCGCATGATAGCAATCCTAACATGCTAACAAAGGCATGATTTAATTAAGTAGGTAATTAAGTAGGTATAGCAAGAATATCTGCGCAATATTTTAGAATGTATACAGGTATTTCATCGAGGCCACAGGTGGAATATAGAAAGATGGTACAGAGGAGCATAATGAAAAAGTAGGTTGAGATGCTTGTAAGTTAGTTTTTGAACTTCCGATGCTGATGAAAAAAATATTCAATGCATTTGCTACTTGACTAGGTTCTGTAATTTTTGTATCATTTATAATTAGTTCTACATTTTTTTCTATCTGAGAATTTACTTGACTCATTCCAATGCCTACTTAACACAGTACGAATTTTCTGACAAGTAATTTTTATCAGTCTCAATTAATTGACTTACAGTATCAATATTAGATTAGGTAACCGCAGTCGCTGGTCAACTTTCACGTGCATCGTAGTGGAAATGATTACGTCCACGACTAAACTCACTAACCTACGTATACACAGAGCTACGAGATAGGGCTTCATCGCTAAATGCCAATTGAAGTCTCTGGAAACTCTTTAACTCAATTAATCCGCAGCGAAAATCGTAATAAACCATAGCGCGAAATTTTCGACAGTTAAATTCGTTGTAATTCCGACACACAATTTTTAAAACGATACCACATTAAAAAAACTAATGACAATATCGCAAGTCAATAAGTAGCATGTTCCCAGAGAGTACCATTTTCAAATTTCCTAATTGGTTTCTTATTTAATTTATTATAAGTGGCCATTTCCAGACACTTTTAGTATACCCCACGTGTAATAAATATTTAAATAAATAGGCTATGTGCACCACCTAATCAAGGATCATCGAGGCGGACAAGGAAAAACTGCTTGTACCTTTGAAGTAGTCTAGTCAGTATGGGTAAAGTAGGATTGGTCACCTATCATAGAAGAGTAAGAAATAGATATACTTTTGGTAACTATCTCTAGAAATGCTGATTTAGTATTCATATGGTGTAGATCATTCTTGTAATAGACACGACATCGGTCTGCCTGCATGAGGTTGGGCCCATCATTACGTACAGCTGTTTATAAGTCTGTCATAGTTGCAAAATATGAACGTTTACCAGAAACACTGTAAATAGGGTAGTATTATAATACGCGCAGTAGCTATTTGAACAGTATAAATAATGACAAGGTTCGTTAGTGCGTCCAGTAGTTATCACCGATAAAAGACGCATGCAAAAAATTTACTATCACGAGAAAGCTGAAAATAGGCTGAATTAGTATTCAACCTTTTTAATGATAGTTATCAAAAGTACTTCTACTGAAATATCATGTTAGCCGCTCTGCTTTTTCCATTCCATTCTTCACTCGCGCACATTTCACTCAAATAGCGCTACTTCACGCAAAGAAATAATACGCATTTGACTGGTATATTTATATTTGTTTTTGTTTAATTTGTTAGTATTTTTTCAGCATGATATTAATTAATGTTAGCAAATATTTTTTAAATAATTCAGTTTATTTATTTCTACTTTGTACATCCTAGCAGATCGCCGATAATTCCTGGAAGGTGAACGCCCACAGAATTTTCAGCATAAAATCCACATTCGGTCGCTTTGTGGCTTAATGTGTTGAATTGTCTGGCGATTGACAAAAGCTGAAAAAATTGAATCGAAATGAGTTTCAAATCTTACAAATGACTGAAAAAAGTGGTCAATCGCTTACTAAAGTCATAATTTGAGCGACCAATTTTGAAGATGCAATTTCCATTTCCAATGTTAGTGGGTCCATGCAGTATTCAGCGTCAGTTTGGTCGGTGACCAAGCTGCAACCTTCCAAGATTCCAAGAACGAGGTCAAGATTTTCGAAGGCTGTGTTTACGTCACATAAAATGGACAAAACAGATATGCTGAAGGAGTTCGTTGTGTCGTCAAGGCACCATTGAACATCTTCCAGAGATATACGGATGAGTTCCTCAATTTCCGCGAACACATTCTATGTAAGAAAATAAAAAAATAAGTATCTTGAACTTTGAAAGTACGGATGATGCTTTCATGGCAATTCGACTTTTAAAAAAACCTTTAGGCTGGTGGCCATAAACCAAAATACACTAAATTATAAACAAAATAAGAAGAAAATTCCGACCAATTGGGTTTTGATCAGCATTTTGCTTGGATACTTTTTACGCAGGCGCCTCAGCCAGACCAGCGAAGTAAACGTCAGTGGATTTAATTCACCCAAGAAACATCAATATTTCCCTCAAACATTCTCTTTGATGTCTTCCATTTTTTTAATTCAAGACATTTTGGCAAAAAATTGTATATTTACCACGTTTTTCTGCGAACGAGATTAGATGAGATTTGTGTGGATTTAATCACCACAATAGATTTTATATCTGTTTTGGGGACCATGCTTAAAGCATAATTAATTGATTTTCTAGTTTTTTTCTTTCTTTCATTCATTTTGAATATTTAGATCGCTCATACACTATTTAAAACGAGAAGAGATATATTTAAATGAATAACTAACTAACCGAGTAAAATAAAATATATAAATAAGTAACTAAATAAATTTATGAGTAAATTTCTTGTTTTATTTAAAGTGTCATGTGAGTGGTTTGGTGTAGAATGCGTAACAATAGTTTGTTCAAATTATTTAATTAAAAAAAAATATATATGATCTTACCCAACTAAGCTAAATGGATTGTTATATAGGCACTATTTGTATCATAAAAAAAAAATCCTATTGTCGTCTGTCTGTCATACATATCAATACATGCTATTTCAAGAACGTGTTATACAATTTTTAAAAAACTTTTGCTAAAGCATTTTATTCGTCAGTGAAAAGAGCTTATTAGATTTATTTTAGCTCTCCTGACCGCTAACATCTTATCATGGACGAAATATTGGTCGGATATAAATCAAGGTGGTTTAGGAATGGCTACTCGCAACTGCTGGCTGAAAACCCTGCGACGATAGAGTTTTAGCAAGTAAGTATGGATGTCTCTAAACTGCAGCTTTAATGGCAGGGTTCTGTGTGTGGATCAGGTGCTACAATATTTTTTATAAAAGCTGAATTTATAGTTTAGCTTAAATTTTGCAAAACAACAAATGTGCAGCTTCTTCTCAATATATTTACCGTTAAACAATTTGGCGTTGGTCCATCTTGACTCCTGATTGAGAACTCTTCGATATGATCGACTTTTCTTAAAGCGTTGTTCTTCGCTAATAACATATTGGATTCAGTCTTGCCTTTGACTCTGTCGACTATTTCTTCTAAGCGACTTTGGTAACTAGCCACAGTGGTCAAAGCGTGAGCAACAGTGCGATTTAAATTTATTGCCACATTTTCTAAACGCATTCTTAGAGATTTCAAACGAATTTCATTCTCGATTTGTTCCTTAATTAGCGCATGATTAATTTCCTTATGCCGCTCTAAAAGTGATAGAAAGTCTCTTCGTAGTGGAGTTTTAATGGCTATAGTGTCTTCTATCTAAAACGATGACCAAAAATGCTTATAAATATTATTTTACTATTTAATTTAGGGGTTAAGGGGAAAAACGATCAATGTCATTTTTTTATGACAATGAGATACCAATGCAATATTGCGGCTTGTTCCCAAACGAATCGAAGCATGAATCAATTTTCTGTGGCGTAATTTATAAAAAAACTGAAATATTTTTGGATTACAGACGAAATATATTTTTTTCTCACTCAAACCTTTGCTAAAATATAATTATTTAAGTGTGTAAATTTTAAAAATGGAATTTAACAAAAAATAATAATGGTTGATATTGATCGCTATTCCCAGTATGATCGTTATACCCTTCAATTCAAAACGACTTACCTTTCCGAAGAGATCGTTAAATTTATTTCGCAATTCATCCAAATCAACCTTAATTTTGTAACCATCGTAATCGAAAGAAGCATAAACCTAAACAAAAAATATTTTGAACAAGAATGCATGCATGCTTTTGAAATAATCTCAAATAAACTTACCGCCGTAAACGCCAAATATAAAAATAAAATACGTATAAAATTCGAAACCGCCATGGTATCAACTTCTGAAGAATGAATCCTTGCGGAATTTCCTGATTCGTTTTATACCACCAACGTTTTATTTTATTTGTATAACATAATTTTTAGAGGTTATTTTATTTATATATATATATATATATGAATTGTTTACTTAAACGTGAAGGTGCGTTTCGGTTTTTTTTCTATCAAATAATAAGGGAAGGACGTTCATCTGCACGTGACCGACTTATGGCATTTTGGTACTAAGCGGTACTTATTCTATATTATATCCAATGACAATGTTTATTTTATTACCTCTCACATCTTTGCATTTAGATTTTTTATTTAGGACAAAAATTAGGATATCTCTTGTTCCTAAGCTGCTGATACAGTTTGACTGTTTCAGTTTAAAAAGAGAGCTTCATTATTTTTCCTATCAGCCGATTTTTCTTGTGATTTTTAGTTTTATTTTTTTGATAATGTTTATTAATTTCAACCATAACCACTCATTGCTTTTACATTTTTAATATTGCCAATGGCATGCTATATTTTTTTATATACTTGTCTTCTGAGATATAATGTACCTAGTATCCCAGACTTCAGCTACCAAAAAAAATAGGTGGCATATTGAGGTTAATACGCAGATTATGTGTATATAATATGTCTATAATGTTCGACAAAAGGTCGTTTTATTGTCATTGGTATAGGCAAGGAATGAAAGTAGCAAATAAACAATTTTAAATGAAGTCTACATTGTGGCACCAAGGCAGAAGTGATTTCATCATCTACTTGCGTAACCACCACAGTGGCAGATGTGCTGGCGCCAACATTGACACGTTTTGTAGCCGCCGCAGAGGCTCTCTTTTGCTCCCGACAACGCTTAACTCTCTCATAAGAAAAAAGACGCATCACTGGATTGTTGTTGTGATGCTCTTTCCTACTGTATACGATTTATGTTTTCGACACGGGTTTTCTACGAGTACAAGCCAACATTTTGTTGTTTTTTTTTATTTTCAACTTCAACTTAATACACTTTCACCGGAAAAAATCCAATCGAATATATTTATAGTAAAACTGTTGCGGCTTCACTAAGTCAAAAGTAATACTTATTTTCGATGAGCACAATAGTATTAATCTGCAATCGAAATTTTATGTCATCATCGTTTTTCTGTTATGCTTCTAGTAAAAAGACATATATATAGAGCCTCATTCACGTCAATATAATCTTATCTTTCAATATATTTTTATAAAAAAAAAATGTGTACACACTCATATATTTTTATTCTGATACATTAATCGGCGCAGAATTATTGAAATACAACTCAAAACAGTCCACTGACACACTGCATCAATGTTGTGATCAGAGAGGTGATAGACTCGGTGAAACATTCGACGATCGGAACTGAGCAAGCCATGAGGCTAACAGAGATGGTTCCGACCAGTTTTCCAATTTGCATGAGCTGGAAGAAACACAACCTGTTATGTATATATTATTTCAAAATGTCTGTCATTTTGTAAACTCGGTAGATCTACATTCTTACCAAGGATATGATCTCGGAAACGAGCTGAACCACAGACGTCTCCAGACCAGTTAGCATGGATTCATAGCAACAGCCAAGTTGTACCAAGTTAGTAATGCCATCGCAGTCATCTAGCGCCTGAAGGGTGTATTCAAGGGTTTCGGTTGCAGTTTCTAACTGACAGAGAAGAATATCGAGAGATGTGTTCAAAGCTTCAAGTACTCCTTCCACGCAAATCCCAATTTGACTCAAAGTACTATAAAGGAGACGCTCTACTTCTCTTATTACTTCCTGTGAAAGAAGAGAAAACCATTATGTAACAGAATAATAGGCTGCAATTTTAATTAAATCTATATATAAATCTATATCGAATGATTCAAGTTTTTCAATTCAAACATTCGAAAATTTGAATTATTTCGATACGTCATTCTTCTTTTATGAAACGGCTTTTACCGAAGTGAACAATGCGTTTTATTTTAGTTTCTTCGCTTTAATTCGTCTCAATTGGAGGCATTTTGTGTTGCAATAGGAAAAGATCGATTTTTGAGATATGGATGAAAAGTGATCGTTCGTCGACGGTAAATTGACCCATAAACTTACATTGCACAGTCGAAAGTCGTGCACATCCGTAGGTATATCTCATTCAAACATAAGCATATCCTAATCCAAGCTGGGATTTCCTTCGCTGCTATTCAAGTAGCTTTTATTAATTTTATATATATATATATATATATATATATATATTTATATATATATATATATATATATATATATATATATATATATATATATATATATATATATATATATATATATATATATATATATATATATATATATATATATATATATATATATATATATATATATATATATATATATATATATATATATATATATATATATATATATATATATATATATATATATATATATATATATATATATATATATATATATATATATATATATATATATATATATATATATATATATATATATATATATATATATATATATATATATATATATATATATATATATATATATATATATATATATATATATATATATATATATATATATATATATATATATATATATATATATATATATATATATATATATATATATATATATATATATATATATATATATATATATATATATATATATATATATATATATATATATATATATATATATATATATATATATATATATATATATATATATATATATATATATATATATATATATATATATATATATATATATATATATATATATATATATATATATATATATATATATATATATATATATAATATATAAATTGTATACAATGCTTATATGTGTAAATTGAATTATATATGTATATTTATCTTACAGTTATGCAAGACGTTAGCGTATCGGGCTTATAACTGCGCTGGAGATCTTCCACTTTTGCGATGACCTTAGCCTTCTGTTCGTTCAGCTCTTCTTCAGTCTGGGCTTTAAATGCTGTCGTGGCTTCCATGGTGCGTTTTCGGAATAATTTTTCAGACCGTTTTCCGTGCGTGATGGTCCTGTTAAGGTTATTGACGATAGCAACGATGCGACCACGAAGGGCTTTTACTCGGATAGTCTCAAATAACGATTTCTTCTCTTTGGCTTGTTCTTCAGTTTTTGGTTCTTTGCTTGCGAGGAGCAGGTCAGACATATTCAGTTTTTGCTTGTAGGATGTATGGTACTGAAATAATAAAGAATTACGTCGTCAAAACTGATGCATTATAAATGCTGTAAGTTTGTCATGTTCTACCGTATCGAGAAGTTCTTGGATTTTCACGTGAACGGCATCTATATCAGCTTCTATATCCGTGATCATAATTTCGTCGGCGATAACCTAAAATAATATTAAAACAGTTAATAATATATTTTTATATGGAAAAAAATGTAGATCCATAAGTTCTGTAGTCTTTCATCTATAGATGTAAACAACAAACACTTACTCCATTGGATAAAACAGTAATTGCCACCAAAACTCCGAAAATGCTGGTGCCCCTCATTGTTGCTGGACTATTTGGGATTATACGAAAGGTACGACTATTTCCAAAATTCTCGCTGCTCGCTTTTTAAACGAAGATTTTGATTTAATCTAATTTGAATACGATGATTATAGAAGGCCGCGTAAACATAATCTCATTATTTTATCGAACACTGTAATTCATCGTCAAATAAGTGATTTACCTAATGTTGGTCATTGCCAAAAATACAATCATCGGGGCTAGGTAGAATAAATATTATTTGACACTTTTAATTGGGTCGCCAAGAAAAAGATATTATAAGGTCTACAAACTAATCTGTTCAAATTTCATTGACTTCTCATGATACTTGAGAAGTAAATCTTGAAATATATCTATATTAAATTTATTATTTTTTAATTTTATATATTGTTATTTTCGTTGTGTCAGGTATATTATATTTTTGAAGGAATTCCTGCGTTTTCTGCGTTTTTGCAAACATGTTTGTACTTTTAGTCATCTTCTAAGATGATTCAAGTAAAATTGTATTTAAAACTCAGGTAGATTTTCTAAAAAAAATAATAATAACATACATAATAACTAAGAACCTAAATATAATATGATTCTATACGTTATCCATACGTACAACAGTCTAAAACTACATGATCCAAAACCGGACTGTCAGTCCGAATGTATAATAAAGGTCGATGGAGAAAGGTATCTTAAACTAACGACAGCTACGAAATTCAACCGGAAATTGCATATTTAACGTATGAAAAAGACTTCTAGCAAATAATTATAAAATCTACCACTTATAATGCATTCTCAAATACAACCAGTTGGCAAGGCTGTATTTTGCCCTAGTCGAATCTATTACTGCTTACGGAATTACAACATACGGCAACACTTTTAATTCCTACATATCTAGCATCATATCTCTACAACACTGTATTAAAAAAATACAATTCCAAATAATATTGGATTTAAATTCGGTCACGACGACACAGGACTTTTCGATTATTGTAACATATTTCCAGCAATTTTTTTTATAGAATGTGAATTCAATATTTCGGGACTAACGAATGCTGAATTTATACAATAATCATAGCACTACACATATTATACAAAATTAACGCTACTCGTCCCTCCTTTTTGCAACTATTATGGAAAAAGAAGGTTAAAGTAACTAATCCCTCGTTTATTTAATCAAATACTCTAAATATAAAAAAAAATGAAAAAAGACTGTTTTAATATAAGTAAAATCGAAATATACTTATGAAAAATACGAACAAGTACATACCTATTATATTACCATTCTATATATTCGGGAGCGAGGAACGAAGCGATAGTTACTCTTTCTCTATTACGGTCTAGATCAGTGGTTCTCAAACTTATTTCGTCTACTGCCCACTTTGAAAATCAATTAGTTTTCAGCGCCCCCTTTTTTTTACTTTACAACATCTGAAAAACCACAATGATATTCATTACTTTAATTTTCAACGAGACATTTTTACCAGTGGGAGCAATTAAAACGCTGCTTTATAATATTAGGAGTATCTTTTATTCAAATTAAAACAAACATAATCAATTTTAATTTTAAAACTAACCTAATGTGAAGGATGAATCTGAGGATTTTTAACAAGTTTGTTGATATCAGGTTCGAATTTGTTCAAAAACAGCAGCAAGTCGCCGCGTTCGGTAACATGCAAACGGTGTCTCTTTTTAGTAAGTAGCGTTGCCACAGCACTAAATCCACATTCACACAAATGTGACGATGGGAATGCTATAAAAAATCGTTGAACGATCGACCATAATCCAGGGTATATTTGCGGGATTTGCTTTTGTTGCTTTTGTAGTTATTTAACAAAAACTTGTTAAAACTTGATTGCTCACAGGTTATCTTACGAAAGCTATGTTAAATATTTTTAATTTGTATACATTCAAACAGGGCAGAAATAAGAAATAATAAATCGATGTTTTGTAGTAGCACCTAAGTTTTAATTTTAGTGAGTTTTAAAATATTAAGTAGATGAAATTATAATTCAGCCATAGCCCCTGTAAACCACTTCAACACCCCCCTAGGCCTACGTTGAGAACCAATGGTCTAGAGTCTAGACGGATTGGTGGACCTATAAGTACCGTGAAAGGTTTACGAATTTAGTAATAAAAATAGAACCGGTCAAGTGCGAGTTTGACTAGCATGTCAAAGGGTTCGGCCCAAAGATATTTAACAGTTATTTCATATTAGAGATTCATAACAGTGAATTTAATTTTCACTTTCCTAGCAAGGAAAGTTTTGTGAACGCTTTTCTGTGTGTGTCTCGGTCTGTCTGTCTGTGTGTGTGTCCTCCACGATAGGGCCCAAACGCTTCGTTCGATTGAGCTGACATTTGGCATGCAGGCATCATTTGGTCATGGCAAGAGTGGAAAAGATTGTGGTAGAAATCGGCGCGCTAGTCATACTTCCATACTTCAATCTCTAAATTTTGGACTTAAAGACTTTTTGAAAAATTCGGTACATAGATGCCTTTTCGGATCGAAATCAAGTTGCGAAATTTTGGTTGGAAAATTCTATTTTTTTTAATACCGCCGTATTTATGAAAATATTTTTTGTAAAAATACCATTTTAATACCACGGAATTACTACAAAACAATGCTACGCTCGAATGCAAGGTACATTTCAATAATGGGTGTTTTTACATATATATTGCGCAATACCTTCTTCGTTTCGGACAGAAAGGTTTTTCTTCTTCCGATGTTCATATCCCGACTTATCTAAAGTGCTTAACTTTGAAAACGATAGACCAAGTACTCAGGATGCATAGTTTCGGACTAAAAAATTCTTCTTCTTCCGATATTCATCTTCGTGGTCGAGGTATACCATGGCAGGGATGAGAGGGTGCGAGCCGTCTCTATCAAAACTGCGGACGGAACATAATAATATGTTCGGCCGATAGTGAAACTCTGTCCATTGCCTGTGTCTTGAACATTGCTTATGTATTGTACTAAATTTGCTAAAGTTTTTGTTATTTTTTTGCCTGTACTTTTGCTTTACTTACTTTACTTTACTTTTGATTTTTGCTTTAGAGCTTTTTTGCTAAAGTTTTTGTTATTATTTGCCTGTATTTTTGCTTTAGATTTTTGTTTTAGAGTTTTTTTTTGCATTAGATTGTTAGTAAAATTTTGTTTGATGGTAATTTAATGATTTGAAATTTTGTAATTTGATGTAGAAAATTTGTATATTTTGAATTGCTTTTTGAAATGTTGGCATTTCAAAGGGGGCGGTGTTTCGTACTTAGCCTAAACTTTTCTTGCTTGGCAACTTATATCGAGCGACTCAGCCGAACGCAACCAACTAGTGAAGAGAGGACTGGTCGAACGCCGCCACATATACGTCAGAGTGTTATACGATCTGAGCGGACGGTCGATATCGCCGCTGCCGTAATATCTGTTTTGTATAATTATATTTGTATTGTATTAAAACCTACAATAAATCTGTGCCACCACGAACAAGGCGTTTATCTAGAATCCTGCAATCTTTCACCAGCTACAATTAGAGGTTGTCCGAGCAGATCGCACCTCGTACATATTGTATGAGTTACCCAAACCAATGGATATTGAAACTCGAAATTTAGCACAGGGCTTTATTGATAGTGGAGATATTTAATAATGGAGATAAGCACCTAGGAGGTTTCTTTGGAAATTTCACCCCTAAGGAGGTAACATAGGGAATGAAAAGTTGTCTATCTATATATATATATAGATAGACAACTTTTGGAACATAGGGAATGAAAAGTTGTCTATCTATATATGATAAGGTTTGTAAAGAAATCCGTTTATAGGATGATGTTTTTATTTAAAATAAAATTAGTAAAAATTACTTAAAAAGTAGCGAAGGAAATCCCAGCTTGTATTGGGAAATGCTTATGTTTGAATGAGATATACTTACGGATGTGCACGACTTTCGACTTAATTCGTCTCAATTGAAGGCATTTTGTGTTGCATAAGGATAAGCCCTATTTATGAGATATATGGATGAATAGTGATCGTTAGTCGACTGCAAAAGGACCTTTAAACTTACATTGCACCGTCGAAAGTCGTGCACATCCGTAAGTATATCTCATTCAAACATAAGCATTTCCCAATACAAGCTGGGATTTCCTTCGCTACTTTTTAAGTAGCTTTTACTAATTTTATTTTAAATAAAAACATCATCCTATAAACGGATTTCTTTACAAACCTTATCAAATATAACAATATTATACTGTTTTCTACAATATTTCTTTACAATTTTTTAATATTATACAATTTTATATAGGTTTACCCTATTTTGATAACATTATACAATCTTTTTTATAAACTCCTCTGCCAGAAATTAAGATTGAAGTTTCTTCTTTTATTTCATTGAGCATATGGAGGTTTTTTATTTTTATTTCGATTTAATGGCTCGTTGATAACAAACTCAGCCAATTGTATCATATTTTAAATGTTGGTAGCATTCGAAATTTGAATTATTTCGTAATGTCACTTTCATTTGGAAAACGGCTTTGCCGAAGTGATCAAAAGTTTAATTTTTTATTTTTTCGCTTAATTCGTCTCAATTGAAGGCATTTTGTGTTGCATAAGGATAAGTCCTATTTATGAGATATATGGATGAATAGTGATCGTTAGTCGACTGCAAAAGGACCTTTAAACTTACATTGCACCGTCGAAAGTCGTGCACATCCGTAAGTATATCTCATTCAAACATAAGCATTTCCCAATACAAGCTGGGATTTCCTTCGCTACTTTTTAAGTAGCTTTTACTAATTTTATTTTATATATATATATATATATATATATATATATATATATATATATATATATATATATATATATATATATATATATATATATATATATATATATATATATATATATATATATATATATATATATATATATATATATATATATATATATATATATATATATATATATATATATATATATATATATATATATATATATATATATATATATATATATATATATATATATATATATATATATATATATATATATATATATATATATATATATATATATATATATATATATATATATATATATATATATATATGTATATATATATATTATTATATAAAAGAAGAAATTGACTGGCTGACTGACATACCAGCGCAAAGCCATAACCACTGGGAGTAAGAGCTGGAAATTTTGCACAAGGCTTAATTTTATAATGTGTATGACGATTAAGAAGGGGTTTTCGGAAATTCCACCCCTAAGGGGTAAAAAGAAGGAAATACTCTTGTATGGAAAATCGAAGCTGCTGAAGCATCTTACATCAAAATTTATATTAGGCTACTCATTACAAAAGAAAAACCCTTGGGGGGTGAAGTAAGTGGAAGAATTTATACGGAGATACCCGAACCGTTAGATCTTGAAACTAGAAATTTCGCACAGGGCGTTATCTGATAGTGGAGGAATGCACTATTTTTTTTATTCAACCTCCGTGGGATAAAAAAAAGGCGTGAAATTCTGTAGTATGAAAAAATGAAACCGCTGAAGATACTGACATCAACATTTATTTTAAAGCTACTCATTACAAATGAATATTAATGATATTCACAGTTCCTTAAAAATCAACCCTTGTAGATGAAATAAGGGATGAAATATTGTATGGATATATTCAAAATCGTTGGCTATTAAAACTTGAAAATTTTCACATGGCTTTATTTGATAATGGAGGAAAGCGCCAAAAAGTTTTTTTAAAATTCAACCTTCCCTGCATGAAAGAAAGGGGTGACATTATTTCCTTTGGATAATCGAAACCACTGAAGCTACAGACATTAAGATTTATATTTAAGCTACTCATTACATAAGAAATAATGACATTACCAGTTTTTTTCAAAATCAACCTTTGTGGGGTGAAATAAGGGATAAACATTTGTGTGGAGATATAAAAACCGTTAGATCTTGAACCGTAAATTCTGCACACAACTTTATTTAATTAATATGGAAAGAAACGGGTGACGTTCTGTCGTATGGAAAATAGAAACCACTTAAAAACCATAGAGATGAAAATTTATAAGCTACTACTTACGAATAAAAAATAATGACATTCGCAGTTTGTTTTCACAATTAACTGAGTTTTCTATAATATTACAGGTCGATTTATTACTTTCTTCTTTAAACATAAATAGATGTATCATAAATTAAATGAAAATTAGAATGTCAGCTATCATAATACCGTTATGTTCAAAACTTTACAAATTTTACTTTATCAACATGGAAAATAAACTCGGAATTTTCTAACCCCCTATACCATAAATTGGGTTTCTTACCATATTATTTATAATTATATTTTAAAATTGGTACTCCCAAAGCTTTTTATTTGCTTTGGAATCTTATTATAGTAAAACAAATTTTGCTGAATAAAACTGTATCGCACTTTGTTAAGCCGCTGTCGGTTTATGTGGAGATTGGATTTATTCTTCGAAACGTGAAATTGAAAATCACTATTCATCGGACCACCTGCTAGATGTCAACGAGCGTACATGATATTTTGGTAGATGTAAGAAGAAAATAGAGTCATGATTCCTGATTCTACAAATAGCGGCTTACAAGAAGTTCTTGGTGAGACTCTATATAAACTGCGTACCGCTCTTTTCTAGAGGAGAAAAAATCTTTTTTGATTTTGGTGCCAGTCCCTAAAACAGTAGGCCATACAAAAAATCAGATATCAGGGCATATACATAAAATCGATTGTCATCTATGGCCCTTTCTATATACGATTTTACCAAAACCCAACTGTCCCGTCTAGATGCGCTGGTGACAGCTAGTTTAAAATCCTGGCTGTCCTTAGCCAAACCAGCTGACCCCTCGACTCTCTTCAGGTCCAAACAAAATTTTGGGCTAGCGCTTAAACTGCCCTCTCTGCTCTACGCCAACTCCAGAATAACCAAAAATTCGATTCTGTGCAATTCCAAAGATCCGGCAATATCGAAGCACGTAATAAGTGGCCGTAGTGATTCAAATGATCTACAAGCCCGCGTAGACTTCCACAAAAAGTTCCTTACTGGAATCAGCCAGAATGGCACTGGTCTGGGGTATGGCAGTACAACCACGAGCGACGTGGACTTGAAGAAGTCTCTTTTGCGGGGAGATTACGACAGCAAGAGTATGGCTCATGCTATTGGCCTTCAATGCCAGAATGATTGGACAACAATTGGGGACTTTTGCATTCCGCCTCCAATGCACTGGAAGGTAATGCTCTATGACTGGACGCCAGAGATGCTGAAATTTTATTTGAATGCCTTTCAGCATACACTTCCAGACCCCAGTAACCTCGCTCGTTGGAGCTTTGCCGAGGATAGTTCTTGTCCCCTCTATAGCAATACCCCTTGCACAGCTAGACACATTCTAGCTGGCTGCAAGGTGGCCTTAGATCAAGGACGGTACACTTACCGCCATGACAAAGTTCTCGCTGTTATTCGCGAGGTAATTAGTCTCTCAGTGGCTCGTGCCAACAAGGGTTTGACAGTATCCTCCAAACCCCCAATACAGTTTGTGCGGGATGGCTCTAAAGGCAAAAAACATTTAACTACAAAACCCTTCTCAATAATCGAGAAAGCTACAGATTGGATTCTGGAGGTTGATTCGGTCTCTAAGCAGTATAAATTCCCTGAAAGTCTCGGATGCACAGCCCTCCGTCCAGATATAACTCTTTACTCTCTATCTCGGAAGGTGGCTCTTATTGTAGAATTAACTGTTCCATGGGAATCAAATATCCCAAAAGACCACGAGTACAAATTAAATAAATACCATGATCTTGCAAATGCCGTAACCCGGAACGGCTTCACTGTTCACCTTCACGCGGTGGAAGTTGGCGCTCGTGGCCTGCCAGCTAAATCTCTATTTCACCTCTTTAAAGATCTTGGCCTTTCCAGAAAAATAAACAACTCTTTCTTAGAAAAATTATCTAAAACTGCGATTTGCGCATCTCAAATTCTATGGCTTCGAAGGGGGAGTGAATGGGTGGTAAGGTGAACGCTCACATGTGGCAAGACAGCTGTCCTAAACCTACCACAGCCGGTTCGTAAGTCCGGAATCCACTGCTCACCCCCCAGAAGTGTAAAAAAATAGTATTATGATGGGCCCGACTCCGGTCGGTGAATTCCATGGCAGCTCCGTTTGTATTTATTTATATCACTACGAAACATCTGGGCATTCCAGCCAAAACCACAAACATGACACCGGGAATAAATAGACCCAGAAGCGAATTCGGCTGAAGACAAGGTTTATTTCGTATTTTAAGTTATCTGTTCGTAATTTCTACATATCTGCGCAATAATATAAGCAACCAGCATTAACGTATTCATTCGAACTTTTAAATTATTATATTTCTGATTAAATTTATTATTTATCTATATTGTTCCATTTTCTGCCTCTATATTGTTCCTCCATTTTCTGCCTCTATTTCTCTATATTGTTCCATTTATATGAATCCATAAATGTTATGAATAATGCACCAGTCGATTTGTTACATCGATTTGATATCCATTATAGGAATTTAAAATGGAACTGGACTGGTCACATCATGAGAGCCAACAGAGAAAAATGGACGAAGGACGTAATGGAATGGTATCCTAGAAATGGGAAAAGACAAAAAGGACGTCAAATTAAAAGATGGGAAGTTGACTACCGAAAGGATGGAGAAGGTTAGCTCGGGGCAGAGATGAATGGAAGAAAATGGGGGAGGCCTATGTCGAAGGACAACCTGATCAAATAACTGGCTGTTGAAGAATATGATACCTTATTTAATAGATATCAAATTAATAAAATATATTGTTTTATCACATAAGGCAAACTGTACAATACGGTCAGCGAATAAATGCTTTTTTTATTAATATTATTATAGGAATTTAAAAACACATAGCTCGCCCTTTTTGCACGATCACAGAATTCCTGATATTGCTCCGCATATGGGTTGTAAAAATATAATAACAAATGAGTTCTGCAATTTAAAATTATTCACAATATAAAAAATCTACAATGCAATTATTATTGTTAGAATCAAAATGTACAAAAACCGACAAGTACCTACAAATACGATTTTTAATCATATGATGATAATGAAAAAGTCAAATTTAAAACGCAGTGTTTCCTTGAAAAATATGGGATTTGTAGTGTCATTTTATCGTGATTAAAATATTTTATGAAACTCTGTTTATAAATTCCCTTTCATACTTCTAACTATATTATAAAGCTGTATATTAATAAGCTATTAGTATACCTATACATATATTGTGCATATTAAATAAGCTGTAGGCTGTAGTTATCTCGGTTGAGTGACAATTATCCTCTAGAATGTTACGCCTGTGTGTGATCCTACGTAAACAGCGTCTCTGCAATGAAAATGAATCCGAGAAAGTGTTCTAAAATTTACCTTTCTCGCCTAAATTATACCAATTTATTATTTTCTTCTGGGTCACATCATCGGTCACAGTATCGCACAAATATTTTTTTTTCCCCTTTGATAACAAAAGGGAGATAAAACAACAACATTATTTATGGTTTGGATAGATATTTTTATTGACATTAGCATTCAGTTTGTATATTAATATATTTATACATTATTTAGAACATATTGCTTAAGCAGCCAATAATATTAGAAATTATAGCCGAAACAGCAGTGGTGGCGTTGTATATGATTGGGTTGGAGCAGGCAGCCAAGCAGCCGGGCAGGCCACCGATGAGGGTGCCGATCTGGATAAGTAGCGAGACAATTTCCTTCAACAGAGTAAAAACTGCGAATTCTAGACTGTGAAGGACGGCGTCCAGACAATCGCACAAGTCACCATAGTCTTGGATGTAGTTACAGGTCTCCAGATCCGCCAACGAGCACTCGAGTGCGTCGACTGCTGCGTTTAGCTGACAAACCAGAGTTTCGATATTGTCTTCCACGCTTGCGATAGCATTGGTTGTGCACACTTCGATGCCGGTTAAGGCGTACTCTAGCATGTTGTCCAGGATTTCTATCTCGATCTATAAATGAAAAAAATAAATGTTTCGATTACTAATGTTTCATTCCTCACTTTGTTGTTACAGCTACCATCTTATAAATCGCCCATCCCATCATATATAACCAGGTTATTTAATAGTTTTCTTACAATGACGTCGACATTTTAGTTCAATAATCTACTCTGTTAAGAGTAGAGAATCACATGAGAAGTGTAGGTTTCCTCATGAACCTAGAGCATACGGCATGACGGTCCGTTTCTCTAACTAGTGAACTACCTAGCTTATCAATTATGGACTTATATAATAGTCATAGATGTATTTAGTAAGCCACTATAATTTATTTTACGGTTGTTCTATATCGACTACAAAAATGCAAAATCTCGGCAGAAGCGATATAATATTTAATCTAGAAAGAATGATCAAATCACGAAAAGGAAACAAGAAAATGGTATCAAAATGTGCGACACGAATTCAAAATGAGAACCTGTTAAAGCAGGACTTGTTTATCCTTGGTCTGGTTTAATACCGTGCTGGAAAAAGTGAAACGAGAACTCCAACCATTCGATAAAGAAGACCAAATTTAAAATACTTTTATGCGAACACTAAACACTGGCAATTTGATTATAAGAAAGTTCTGGTAGTGTTTTCTTAAGCTGCTTGATATTTTTTATAGGTGGGACCTAAAATAAATCAAGCGAAGATAGAGAACATTGCTTCTAAAGCATTTATGTAAGTGAAATTATTCTGGAATAGTTGATTTTTATTTACAAATCTCTTAGGACGTATAGAAGGATTAACTAGGGTATGAAAACATTTTTGAAATAAACGAAAATTAAATAAAATAGCAAATTTTCAACGCCACGAGTAAGATGCTATAGCAACTGTATTCAACGAGACGTAAATAAGAGATATGCTAAAGTAGATTAATATATACTAGGTACTAGCAAATGCATAATGCTCCGAATATTAATCAATGTTGCCCAAGAGAAAGCACAAAAACGGTGAAATCTACAATTTAAAATTTTGAAGAACTATGAAAGCTAGGTTGGAAATGGAAAGCACAAGAATAGGTCGTAGTTTAAATATTGAGCAAAGAGAAGTAGATCAAAATAAACACCTTGAAAATCGTAAAAAAAGGAAGTCGATTAGATACACAAGCATTCAGCATAGGAGGTATCCAAGAGTTTTGAAATTAATACGAAGTACTTACTTTAATGCAGTCCACTAGGCCGATATCTTCCTGGTATCTTCCACTCTTTTTAGCTTCATCCACAGTATTGTACACTTTGTTTTTGAGACCTTTAAGATCAGAGCGGGTTTGGTCGGCATAAGCCTTTTTCGTCTCTTTGATTTGCGATTGGAACCCCTTAACCGCCGTCTTTCCATGGGAAATAGTTTTGTTCAAATTAGATATCGTCGTTTGGATGCGAGCCTGTAGAGATTTCGCTTTGAGAGCGTATTTCAAATCGTCCATTTTGTTGGAAGGAGCTCTTTTCGATACGTCAAACGTAAGGGAGGTAGTTTCACGGTTTCGTTTCCAATCGTCGATCTTAGTGTCTTTAAACTGGGAAAAAAATACTTTGTCATTAGTATTGCTAAGTAGCAGCTGATGCTTTGTCGAGATATGTCGTTGAACGTTGATGTTCAGATGTTAAATCAAAATATTATTTATAATATCATCAATCAGAATATCATAAATCCAACAATATATTTCAATCACAATTGCAACAAAATCAATAACATATAGGTTAAATTAATATTCAATAATGCATTTAGGGCACACTGAGATATATATAACTTACCATTTCTAGCATTTCCTTGACTCTATCATGAAGTGTCGCGAGATCCATAGTCTCCATGCTGAGGTCAACACTCTCACTGAGATCCAAAAAACACTAGAAATCAAAAATCTTTAATGCTGTATCAATTATACTATCCAATATCGACTATGGTAGAGTACTTACCGCTGGCGAAAACAAAGTAAGCGCCAGAACTAGCCCTGCTAATGTAAATCGATGCATATTTGGACGTTGAGTAACTGCAATGTTTAAAACAATAATTACTAATGCTAGCAGAAGGCAAGGAGTAATCTTTTATAGAATGGTTAAAATTGTTATGTGTTTGTACAACCTCATTTATGACGGTCACCGAAAAGGCAAAACAAATCTCAATGAGCTAAATCGTATATTGAGAAGACCCAATTTTTATTATCAATTAATCCCTATGAATATTATGTGGGTTAAGGCCGACTTAAAATCGGTTATTAATAAAGGAATCTTTGTTAATATTATAAATCTTTAAGACCTACACATGAAAGTATCATTCACCCTAGCTTAAACATTATTGATTTAAGAAAAATATGCTTTATATTTTGTCGCGTGTGCGCTGATATTTTATTATTACATATATTGAGAACGACAATCTTCATTTATAACTATTAACTTTTAAATTTCTAGTCAATTAATTGACATTTTATCTAGCGGTGCTTTATACTTATCATCATAATGGCTTGTCTAAAAGGAAATTTTGTCTATCCATCTCAGTCTATTTCTACCTTTGATCCATCTTCCAACATTACTGTACTCCAAGGTGCGCGAAGAATCCAGCAGGACTGACTTCTGAGGATATAATAAATTTATGGCCATTTTCTCTGGGCCATCTATTTCATTACCCCTCGCTTAAGTCCTCTAATATCTTTAATTGCATCTAATAACTTTTGCGCAATAAATGAGCCAAATTTTTGAGATTGGGTGCAATTAAGATCGTCTACTTCTCCAATGCCTACTATGGTGTCTCGAGACATTCTTCGACTGAACGTGCAGCTAGCTGGCCATATTTGTGACAGAAATTCAATATCATTGGCCGTTTCACATTATGTGTTATGTATGCCTTTCTTTCGTAGGAAAATAATGACGTGACACATGTTCAAGATATCAATATTATATATCATTTTAAATATATGACGTCATACGACAGTGTGCATTGTTTTAGTAAGAGGTTTTGCTTTTTCATTGATGAATGATAAATTTCTATTTCATGTACAGTCCAAGATGGACGATAACACAGTTAAGCTCATAGGTATACCAACACAGTTGAGCTATAAAGCATGAAATGAAGAGCCAACTGGTGACACGGAATCTGAAATGACAGGGCTCAGGGAGCTAATGGGCCTAATTGCATTAAGACCCATGTGTGTAAGGGTTGGGTAAACTCACGGGTCAACACTCATCCGGCAGCCTTAAGTGCGAGCCCGGCTAGGAAACTGTGCCTGAGGGGCAGTTTCCTTGTAAATCGTACTTCGAGCGCTCTTGGACGGTTTGCGCACCGTGCGGCGTCAGCCAATCGATTGTGCATTCCGACTGATAGCCGGGGGAGTCTGGAAACGGCCTTGCTTCATATAGAGCGGGGGTAGTTGTTAACCTTACGGCAACTGCTCTTGAAACGACCAATCGGCTACCCAATACCGGGTGATCAACCGGGCAAGAACTGCCGTGGTCCGCAATAGATTCGGTAGACACCGAATCACCTCTACTTAAGGGAGAAGACCGCGCAGCGACATCGAACATCAGGGAGGCCGGAGAAATCTGGCCGAAACTGGTAGCCAGGGGGCGAGGTGGCCCCACTAGGTTACCTACCTAGTGCCTCGCCGTAAAGCGTTGGTCTCTGGCAGGCTCGTGGTCTTTGCTGGTCGGTAGATGTGTATCGTCCACAAAGTCTTCTACGCTACTGGAGATAGAACGATCATTATCGTCAAAACTTCCTGGGATGACGGGTTCCCCCGTTGTAGTCGACAAACCATAGAAAAGAGCTTGCCATAGCCCAGTCAAATATAGAATGATATTAAAATAATATGCAAACATCTACTAATGTCAACTCTAAAAACAGGCGTGGAAAGGACGACAAAGAAAAAAAATATTGAAATGAAAAGTAAATTTATTATATCAATTTTTTTATTTTTTTATTTTGAAATGATTATAATTATGGTTATCTGGGTTTTTCGAATCTTAGGAGAGATTTAATTGAGCCTGACCGTTGGCTGAAACTGATCCCATGTTTTGATCAATTGTGGCTGATCCATCAGCAGCGCCAGATATACTATCATCTTCGACTTGATTGGATAGATTATGAGCAGAGCATTTTCCAACTTCAAAGGCAATTTTTCCAGCGTCTATAATAGCTGATACAACTTTACCAGCCATGCATAGTTCCAGGTTTACTTTAAGAGACATGATCATGGAATGGGCGTTATTAACCTGCAAAGTTAGGAAATATATATAAGTGGTATTTTTTATTTTAATTATTCCTAATAAGGTAAAAATAAATAAATAAAGGGGAGCAGATAAAATTGATGACATAAAGGATAATGTAATAGAAACATATTTAAAAATTCTTCTTGGACGATATCATATATGTCTTTGAGACCCTTAAGAACAAAATCGTAGTCTCTCACCTGTACAAGAATATTCTTGGTGTCAGTGGCAAGTCTTAAAGAACTTTGGCGAATAATAGATGACGAACAACGAAAATAGCCTCTATCCCGTTGGGACCCGCATTGGGATTCGATCTGATTTCGGGCTTCAGCACTCACTGATAATAAGTCACGAACGTTGGATGTGACTTCCTGTGCGATATCATGTGCAGCTTTCAAACGATCAGTCACACAGCCAGTGAGCAAGTCGATGGCCCTAGCGCGGATTTGCTCCAGATCAACATTATCCTAGAATTATAATACAAAATCGTTACGATATTACATCTTGGCATGCTATTAAATTTGCCTGCATTCCTGATTTAGCTTAAAAATCATCTGTCATTCAATCACTTTTGAATTGATTTATGCACTTACCTTAACGCACGGAGAAACTGCTTCACCTAACTGCTTAGCTTTTTCATTAGCAGCATCGATTGCGTCTGATGCTTGTCTTATGGCTTCGTCTACTCTTGCAGCAGCTGCTGATGATACAACTTCAGCCCTAACATGAAGGTCCTCCAAAGCTTGTTGAATCTACGAATTTTCAATAACACTAAAATTACCATTCTCCATTACACTCATTCATTCCTAATAGTAAATTATACCTGTTCCGAAACACGACTACCAAAATCATTTGCAGTGTTTAGTAAATTGTCGATGGCGGCCTGAATTTGAGCATTGATCTGGTTAAGTTGAATTCCAAACGCGTTGGATCCTTCCCTTATTCTATCACCAATTCCACCAAATCCACCGAGAGTTGACGATCCGCCGAGGTTGAGGTTTCCAGAAAATTGGGCTTCAGCTACCATGCACTATTAAGGAAAAACATAATATATATTTAAAAATATAACATATAAACTAATATATAAATTCAAAGAAAGAAAAATTTAATAACAGACATTAGATCGGTAATACAGCAACTGATGTTAGTCCAGAAATTCTAATAGAACATATAACTAACCATGATATAACCAAATATGCAGTCGTTGCTGCTTTAAGGAAGCCATGGAATCATGATAATTCAAGTATTTCGATACAATTTATATCAATAAAAATATCGTTATTAAAATTACATTTTAAAATCCATGCTTATGTAATATTTTGACCCATTAGAAATACTAACGATGAGGTTCACACTATTTAAATCTAACAAATACAAAAAAGCATAAAAATACATAAAGTACAAAAAGTATAACTTACGATCCATGTTTCCATAGGTACAACTCATTAAAAAGGGTATTTTTCATAGTTAGGTAATCATAATGCTAATTAAAATTATATGAAGTACAGTTAACCAACAAGTACCTATCACGAAAACACCTTTAAGGTGGACGAATGACCCTTAAAAATATATAAATATGATACATGTACTAATATTTTCCTAGTACGTAATATGGGTATACGAGGCTTATAGCTGTTAGAGAATGAGAATAGCGTTTTTATTGCAGTTTACGAGTTTTATTTATTAACCAACAAGCGAAAAAGCCATATAAGAAGTGCCGAATACGTAATGTAAAGGCGTTCAGATTAATTCTCAGCTATGTAAAGGTGTCATTTAAAGAAATTTGGCTTATATAACCTTTTAGTCATATAAAGCCTTTTAGTTGAGTAAGGGTGGTATAATCGCTGTAAAGCATATTAATTTATAACCATTTTATAACTAACAGTTGTATAGTGGTCGAATAAATAACCTTTATAAAACAAACAAAACAAAAGCTACTCTACTACTCAACCAAAGGCTGTATAGTGGTTACAAGACCCACCCATATACAGCTTATAGTCATATTGAAGTGCAGTAATTAATTTACAAAGAGTTTAAGCTGTAAAGTTGTCAATCGGACCTCACTTACGCAGACTATAGTTTTATAAAAGTTATATTAAAGTTGCAGATGCCATATAAACAAAGCGGACATTTTTTCTCGATACTTTATAACCTAAAACTTTTGTATTATATTTTTAAATCATAGAATAGATGTATTATAGGGTAAACCTATTTCAAAGTGTGTTTTATTACTTTATTATTTTCCAAAAAAACTTTTAACCATAATTATTGTAGGTATGTATTAAAATTGAGGTAAAATAATAATATTTTGAAGGCGCGTTAAAATTTTCTTAGACATGTTACTTAATATTGTCGATGAAATGATGTCCGTAAGAGAATTTGGTTGTATAAATCTGCAATACAATAATTTTAGTCAATAAAATACAATATATTAGTAGCCATTTGGAATTCTATGTTTGCGACGGCAAACGATCATGCAGCTTTCTTTTGTTACCATTCTACATCATTTCAAGGCATTACCCGACTAGAAGTTGTAATAAAGTATCAATTGGAGTCACTTTTATAGCCGCTGGCTATATAAGGGTGCCACAGCCATAAGAGCTTTATAAGCGCTTATTCAGCTTTCCTATACCACCAAAGGTAGCCGTTATAACCGCTATCCAACCACTATTCAGCTTAAAGCCGTATAAAATGTGCCTAATCCGGTGGTATAGACGTTATATAAACGTTTATATGACTGCTATATGATCAATTCTTGTGACCAAAAGCTGTAGCTATAACGTTGCCGTGACCGTTATTCAACCAATATTGATTTCTAACTAGCTTTTGAGTTACGGACTCGTATGTCCAACACTTTGGTTCTTCAGCGGATTTCTACGTTCCGGATTGTATCCCGTAGAGAGATTCCGAGCATTGCTCTTTCCATAGCTCGCTGAGCGACTTTAAACTAGTGGATGACCCCCCCCCCCCCCTCTCCATAAGCAAAACCTACATTTCCGCACCGTACGTCATTACAAGTAAGATTCACTGATTGTGTAACTTCAAGCCATAAAATACAAAGAATAGTTTTCGAAATAACATACCTGAGCGAGCATAGCCAAAGCTATAACTGCGATTGAGGCTTTTCCTGACATGTTGTATGCGACGAGGAAACTGATAGGTTTGCTGATTTCCCTTGCTTTTATATAGTAATTGCAGTTTAAAAATGCTGATACCAAATGTCGATTCTCAAGGATAAATGTAAGGTATATTGATTCAAATGTTTTGCTTTTAGTATGGTTTGCAACATTTTTGTAAATGTGTTCTTCAATCAATGAAGTGTATTTATTGTCTTCAAAAACTTATGTATGTAATTGTTAAGACAGAATTTACAGTAATATTGGTATATACAGTATTTATAGTTTTATTATAATATTCATAGTATAACCGCTTAAAATTGAAACAACTTCAAGAATTGATATTAATATCTATAAAGGCATGTATGGAATATTATATTTACAAAGTAAATAAAATAATTAATGCAGATGATATAATCAGATATGATTATAATAATAACTTACTATAAAAAAACTACTAATTAAGTTAATTATGACCTGAGCATTTTCCTACAACTATAAAATCGAATGATTATAGGAGAGAATATAAAATATTAGTAATAGGTAATATATTTAATCCTTATATATTATAAAATGCAGTCTCCATGGTGGGTTGTCTGTCTGTCTGTATCATTGCTAGAGAATGGTTCCGTGCTTCTTAGGCCAAAAGATCCCCTGCATTTCTGGGTCGGTCCAATTCACGATTCAGCTCCTATTCAGTGGGCTCCTCATGTGGAGGACTACCCCGGGAAGAACTCTCGCGTCTTAGGCCTTGCGGCTGGTGGATCGGTTTCCCCTGGAGGAAAGGAGGACGGTTTGCGCACCGTGCGACGATAGGAAATCGCTATGAGCACTCTAATTACTGAAAGAGTCGGGAGAATATGGAAATATACTGATTCCTAAGCAGCGGGGTTGGATGTTTACATGTCATCTTGGTCTTGAAATGACCAAATGGCTACCTGATCCTGAATTTATAACCGGGCAAAAGATGCCATTGGCCCGCGATAGATTCAAACTGAATCACCACTAAACATACGGAAGGTAGAGGTCGCGCAAGAGATCTCCGACCCGTACCAGTCGGGAGGTTGGAGGTATTTTGATGGTTAATTCAGACGTAGATATCCTTCCAAAACTGGTAGACAGGGAGCAAGGCTGCCAACTGGATATCTTTCCCGGTGCCTCGCCGTAAGGCGTTGGCCTCTTACGGACATGTTGGCTTAGCTAGACTGTATATTTTTATTGTCTCTAAGTCATTTACGCTCACCCCACGGGAGATAGAACAACCACTATCATTAAAACTTGCTGAGGTGACGGGTTAGCACGTTGTAGTTGAGAACCAACGTTGTGTGTCTATCTGTCATCTATCTGTCTGGGTGGTAACAGCTAGAGGACCACTGGACTGATATCGATCGATTTTTTCCAATATATAGCTTGCCAATACGATTTTTTCTATATAAATATTTAGCTTCATGCCAGTTATATGCCATACGACATCAACATGGGTTAAATAATTTCCTAGATATCATACAAAATGTCAGACAAGACGAAGAAAAAAGTGACAATTCCAATATTTTAAAGTTAAACTCTTTAAGTACGTAGAAATCGATAATCTGGAATTGATTTGCAGATACCTATACCAACTATTTTCGTTCATTATCTCTTGAGGTATAATCAAAAATATTGATTACATAGAGGTAAAATAAATCGACTGCAATAAAATTGCTATTGGTATTTTTCTCCATTAGAAAGGCATAGAAAATACTCGTCTCGTACTTCGGTCAGCCTCTGACAGTTTATTAAAAATTCCGAGTCATAATAGTGATTTCTATTCCTATTCTTTCTGTGTCCATGGTGCAAGACTCTGGAACGATCTCCCAGCAAATATACGAAACTCGCCTTCTTTACCATCGTTCAAGACTCACCTTAAGGATTACTACCTTTCTAAGAAGTAACCAGTTCTTCCCTTTCTCTCCTGTTCCTCTCCCAATTTCCTCTCCTCGGGCACTATTAGTATTAAATTCTTCCACTTGTCTGTATGTTATGTAATAATCTTTATTTTCACTATGCGCCCATGTACCACTATGTTTAGGTTAGCTGTAAGACATTGCCATGTGGCAATAAGCTCGCCTTTTTTGTATACTTTTTTTAAGTGCAAATAAAGAGTTTATTATTATTATTATTATTAAAATATGTATTACTGAAAGTAGTATTTTAGTAGGTCTAGAAATATATGTAAAAAATATATATTCAGCGGTTCTGAAGTTAAAAAGATTTAAAAATTGCCGAAAACATGTGAGCTCGCAGAAATAGCGCACTTTAATCGTTTTAAGCCATCTCCTTCAAGCGAAATATCCCAGAATGTAATAATAAATGAATCTATGAGTAACTGCCTCTCTTACGTTATGCAACTACGACTTATGTATAATTGTGTAAATATTGACAGCAGCAACTCTATATCAAAACGTGTCGCACTTTATTTCCAGTCCATGTTCACAAACAACAGAATGCTAAAAGCTATTTTTCTTTTAGAATGTAATTTTCATTTCCTTAGAATGTAGTCATGTTCTTCAGTCATGTTGCCAGGAGAAACCCAGAGAATCTGGATAAAATGCTTTCCGGGGGCAAGTGGAGGGAAGAAGAAGCAGAGGCAGATCACCGGCCGGATGGAACGACCTCATCAAAGAAGTTACAAAAGGGTCTATACAATCTGCGACCCGCCATGCAGAAGGCAGGTCAAAGTGGAGGAGCCTCGTAAGCAAACTATTGTCTAGTGGCCACGATCCTCAGTAATGAGGAACGACGGGGAAGAAGAGAAAATATGTCTGAATGATAGTAGTATTAACAGATTGGTACATATTTGAAAAATATTTTTAAAATTATGTCCATATTCGATTGTCAGAACCAGTAGACTGTTTTCCTCTCTTAATTCTTCTGCTATGACCAACAATGTCGTTTTCAAAGAAGCTCTTCATTAAGCAGTGATTTATATGAATACTAGCGAAGTAGCCGTTTTATACACATAGGTGTGATGATAAGTAACCGTCGTAGACTACTTAAAAAGATCGGATAATTAAAAATCTTATGATTCTAAAGAAAAGCGGTAAATAACTACCAATATTCTAAAATGATGAGTGAATATTTTTTTGAATTCTGATTTTTTTTTCCAAAATGGATAAAACTGAACGAAGAGGTGTGAAAAAGTTTCTTCGTATGAAGAGTTTGAAGGGAGCAGATAATTTTGAAGAGTGAAAAAATGTATTGCTAAAAGTACTCTCTCTTATGTCACAGTCAAGAATCAACCACAGATATTTGTTGAGTTTTATCCATTTTGAAAAAAAATCAACACAAGATTTATTTAAGTACACAAGATTGTTACACAAAATTATACTTAAGATATTAGCTGGCAAAAAAGGATTTACTCCTTCGATTTAAAATTTAGAACATTTATAAATAAAAACCTATTTTTCTGGTAGAATCTGGTAGAATATTTATTTATCCGATCTTTTTAAGTAGTGTAGGCCAGGTAGTTCTCATACCGCCTAAGTACTTTCCTATATTTATGCACTCGAACGTGTATAGTGATGGTAGAGTGAGTATATTCTGAAATGACGATGACATGATTCGTGGTCATTTCAGAACTCTCGCAGTCAGGATTAAACAAAATCCTTATAACCCGTTTTCAGAGAGAGAGAATATGTTGGCGAGGCCAGGCTGCGGTATACACTGCGTCCAGTGAAATAAGCAAGATATGTTGTCTTATTATCCTTAACGCTGATTATTTACTGTATTTGCCGTTATGAAAAACAGGCGCATGAATTCACACATTCTATCTTAAATATCAAAAGATCTACCCGCGTTCTCGAAAGTGCTTGTGTGTTGTTATTTACTCTGTGAATTTTTCATAAATTAAAATTATTTCGAGAATTTTTGGATTGTCAAATCAAATGGTGTTGAGTTGCTAAGTCGTTTAAAATTATTGGTGGCGTTACTACAGTATAAAATAAATCAATGCATCAAAGAACTACAATGAATAATCATATATCACAGTGCAAAACTGACGGGTGCAAAACCTTCGAAGATTTGAGATCTAAAATTAACAATGTAACTGCTCAATTTTTAACAATCATTGAAGCTTAACTGATGAAAAACACCAATATAAATGATACATAATTCAAGAATATTTGATAAAGCATTCAGATGCCGCTCATAGGAATTCGAAGAGTTTGTTTGTAGCGAATGCAATCATACTTTCACAAGTGAAGTAAATTTGCCTTAGCTTTTGTATTACGCAATAATCTGTGATTGAACTGTGTTTATTTTAACTGATTTTATTATTATTATCTTGTGTTTTATGCTCTCTGAAATGGCCTTGACTCGTGCCGGTGCTACTCGCCAGCTAGAGAATAAACTGCAACTGACTTTAAAAGAACTACAGTCGAGCAAGACTTTAAACGAACAGCTGATACAAGAGCGAGAGGGCGCTGAGAAGGAAATTTTGGAGTTATTAGATAAACACAAAAATCTTAAAAAGGGGATGGCGGAAATGCACCTTCAGTTCAGAGACATGACAGACCAAAGAGACCAGCTTCAGCGAGTAGTGGAGGACCTCGATCGCGACTGCACCGAGTATGACTCTGCACTTCGGCGTATTACAATATTGGAGACAGAGCTACGGGACGCACACGCACATATATCACGGCTTCAAAGTATGAACAATGACGCCGAGACATCACGGGTTCATTCACTATTTGACGAATTGGTAGGAACGGCAGGTGTAATTGCCGGTACCTCAAAGACTCATTTAAGTTGTAGCAAAAAGAAAATTAAAAAATATGGTAAAATAAATAGATTTATAAGAAAGACTGAAAAAATTGTCAGGAAAAATAAAATTTATGAAGAAAATAGGGTGTTAAGAAAGGAAAGAATTCACTTACAAAACGATCTATTACATTGTACTAGTCAGTTAGAGAACGTAAGGAGAACTTATGAGTGTGACATACTGCAGCTCCGGTCCCAAATTGCTCACTTACATAAATCCCTATTAGAAATAACTAACAGCTACACACTAGCTCAAAAAGAGATATATGACCAGACGGCAGCCATGGATGAGTTATTGGAGCCTTGCAAAAATAATAATGAATCACTGAAAAATGTCCAGCTACAGCATGGCTGTGAGCATACTCCAGTGAGTCATTCATCATCGCCTATTTGGGGGGCAGGGCAGGCTGCGTTGAAACCGAATCAACAGTGTACCCCTACTACTGCTACTACTACTACTACTACTATCAGTAATTGTAAACTAAATATAATATTGTATAGTGACGAAATTGGCCAAAATATGGGTGTTCAAGTTGGTCACTTTAGTAACCATGTCTTCATAAATAATTGTATGCCTGGCGCGACTTTCTCGGTCATTTTAAATAAAATTCTAAACACAAAATTCATGAACAAAACTATTTTAATTATATTTGTCGGAAGGAGAGGAAAAGTAGACAAAAAGTTACTGAATAATTATTTTTCATGTTTAAACACATTGCCTAACATTGAAAAAGTAATTTTGTTTACTTTTCCTTTCAGTCAAAGCCATAGTAATGGCGAAAACAATATTAGATATAATTTAAATTCTACGTTGCACACACTAACATGTCGTCATGAACATAAATTAGTAATGTTTGATACTAATGTTTTCATTAGCAAAAACTTTATTCTGACGAAAAATAATATGTATTATTTATAATCATTTTACACCAGACACTTAGCAGAATTGCTATGTTATTCTATTATTAATTCCATTAATACGTTGACATTTAATTTAAACTAAATTATAAGACAATAGAGCTATACTCTGGCCACCATTTGACATTTGGCAATAATATTAACAAATTATGTAGTGATACAAAGAAAATAAGTAAATTAAGTTATAATATCAAAAATTGTATAAAACCTTGTTACCAAACGACAGTAGTAATTTATCTTATAAAAATTGTATTAGCTTGGTACATCAAAATATTCAAGGATTGAGTAGTAAAGATTTGGAATTGGAGCTTTTCCTAGACTGTGACAAAATTGATGTAATATGTTTAACAGAACATTGGCTTCAATATCATCAGCTTATGATTGGTTTCAAAAATCACAAAGTGGCAAGTTCGTTCTGCAGGGGGCATGCAATACGTGGCGGTTCATTAATTATTGTTCGTAATTCTTTAAAATTCAAGGACCGCGCTGATATTGTGGGCCTCTCTGTAGAGCAGACTATTGAAATAGCTTGTGTGGAGCTGGAGCGGCTTATTGTTTTAAACGTATACAGACCCCCAAACTCATCATTTGACCGTTTTGAGCAGGTCATGGATGAAGCACTATATAAAATTACCAATAATAAAAATAAAGATGTTATGGTTTGTGGTGATTTTAATATCAATTTATTAGAAAATTCTACAACTAGTAGTAGGCTTAAATCTTTTTTTCTATGCTATAATCTTGTGAATCTTTTCTTAGAACCCACGAGAATTACCTCAGAATCCTCAAGTTGTATTGACAACATTTTCACAAATATTGAACCAGTTCATAAATCGACACTGAATAAGATAGATTCTGACCACTTAGGCCAATTAGTTATATTGAAAGACATTAGGAACAAAAATATGATACAAAAAGAAATTAAATGTACTCCCGTCAATGATACTCGGCTTACACAGTTTAGAGATAATGTATGTTCGCGATTAGTAGAAGTTGACTATGATGAAGACCCAAACCGATATTATAACTCTTTGTTTGATGTAATACAATCAGAATGCAGTAGAATATTTAATACTAAGACCAAAAAAATTGCAAATACTCTTATATTCAGTGATTGGGCGACGCCTGAAATATATAGAAATAGGAATAAACTTTTTGATTTATATGCAGAGAAATCGTTTAATAAAAGTAACGAATTTGCCAAATATGTCAAAAACGTCTCAAAATATTTTAAAAGAGATTGTGCTATTGCAAAATCAAAGTTTATTAATAATAAAATTATAAACAGTAAAGATGTCGTAAAAACGACTTGGCAAATTATCAACAAAGAAACTGGAAAATCCAAATCTCGTGACCTTCAATTTCATTTGTTAATTAAAGATAAGCTCATTACCAGTCATAGAGAAGTGGCTTATGCATTTGAATCGTTTTTTGCAGATATTCCAGTTTCAACTACCAAGACGCTCAACTCATCTTCTATAGTGGCTGAATCTTTGCTCATACAGAACGTTCATAGATGTGATGTAGACTTTAGTTTTAAGTCGATCTATCCCATAGAAATTATTGAAACATTCAAAAATTTACATTTGAAAAAGACACTCGACCTGGATGGACTCTCTGTTAAAATTATTAGTTCTGTAATATATTCAATGGCCCCCCATTTATCAGCTCTTTTTAACAGATGTATTGAGACTGGCGTATTTCCTAATCTTATGAAACACAGTAAAATAGTACCATTATTTAAAAGCGGTAGTAAAACCGACCCTACTAACTTCAGACCTGTATCGATACTGCCGACTCTTAGTAAGCTGTTTGAAAAAATTATGTTAAACCAGCTACTCATTCATTTCCACACATATAAATTAATGCACAAGAAACAATTTGGTTTCACACGGGGTCGTTCAACAACCGATGCAGGTGTTGAGCTTATTCATGAAATTTTTAATGCCTGGGAGGAGTCACGAGATGTAGTCGGCATATCTTGTGACCTTTCCAAGGCCTTTGACTGCGTACAGCACGACACATTGGTTAGGAAACTTGAACACTACGGCATTACAGGTAGCTCATTAGCCCTTCTTAAAAACTATTTAAATGATAGGGTTCAGAAGGTTGATGTTGGCGGAGAGAGATCATCCGGCTCGTTAGTATACATGGGAGTACCGCAAGGTTCAATACTTGGACCGCTCCTTTTTCTTATTTATATAAATGATTTACCTTACACAGTAAAACCAAATTGTGAGATAGTTTTATTCGCAGATGATACCTCTTTGCTATTCAAAGTAGGTAGACAACAAAATAATTATGACGATGTGAATGATTCTATCTCGAATGTTGTGGAATGGTTCACAGCAAACAATCTGCTACTAAATGAAAAGAAAACAAAATGTATAAAATTCTCACTTCCAAAAGTAAAGCAAATAGGGCCAAATATTATAATAAAAAATGAGCGCCTAGAACTGGTCGATTCCACTGTATTCCTTGGTATCACTTTAGATAAAAAGCTACAATGGGGCCCACACATTAAGAAATTGGCCGACAGGCTAAGTTCTGCGGCATATGCTGTAAAAAAAATCGTAATTTAACAGATATAGACACCGCGAGGCTGGTTTACTTCAGCTATTTTCACAGTTTGATGTCGTATGGCATCTTGCTGTGGGGTCATGCTGCTGACGCTGATAAAATATTTATACTACAGAAACGAGCCATCCGCGCTATTTATAAATTGGGTGCTAGACAGTCGTTACGCGGAAAATTTAAAGAAATCAATATTTTGACACTTGCATCTCATTACATCTATGAAAACTTAATGTATGTGCATACAAATAAAGAACTGTTTTTAAAAAACTCTGATAGGCATGGTGTCAATACTAGAAATAAAAATAAACTTGCTGACCATAAAAGTCGACTCTCCAAAACCACAAAATCATTCAAAGGGCAATGTATACGCTTCTACAATAAAGTCCCAGAAAACATGCAAAATTTATCTGTGATACAATTTAAGTCATTTATTAAGAAGAAGCTGTACTCAAAGGGCTACTATAAAATAAATGATTATCTAGACGACAAAGACCCTTGGAAATAAAATGGTTACCTCGATTATTAATATCACGTTATATATCACAATAATTTGTTATAATGTCACAATATCTTAATTTTTTATCATTATGTATGTTTGTATGCATTTTTGACGTCAAAAAGTTACGATTTCGTACTATTTTGAATAAAAAACTTATGATTATGATTATGATTAATAACTACTGTACTTGTACAGTTTTTTTATTATTTTCATTTACTGCTATTTGAGGTGCCTTTCTCATAGTTTTGGGTACTCGTACATTTTACTGACAAATAAAAATAACATAATAATACAATTTTATTTTCAGAGAAAGAAGCAACAAAGTATACACATATATAAAAACTACCTAATTAGGTTGATGCCCGTAATAGGGTAGATTTTTTCTTTTACATTTCAGAGTTTTCCTGTATAAATTTAAATATCCATGATAATATTATATAATACATAGCTATATATTATTATTCCTACTTGTCCCATTACCTAATTGCATCCACCTTTTCCTTGCTGGGGTTAATCAGCCACCAAGTATTTTTTCCTTTTTTTCATTTGTAAACTTCTGCGTGGTTTAGTAACTTATCCTGAATGTTACTGAACTAAAGTGCCTTTGCGCCAATTTAGTTCTGTTTTTTTAATTAAGTGTTTTGTTGACGCGCAATCTTTCGTTAAAATGTTGTGGTCAGTGATGTATTATTGAAATAGTAAAGCAGCATTATTGAAATAGTAAAGTAGGTTGACTATTGCATAAATTTGGCTAATGTCCAAAAGTCTCAGCTCTTTAAATATGTAGTTTGATGGATATCGACGTGGTTTTTTCGCCACATCGATATCCATTTTCACATATAGTGTAAAAAGCTTTCTATAGGAAAGCTTTCTACACTATATGTAGCGAATCTAGCGCCGAGTGGGTAGAACCTCCTCATCCTAATCTACTACCTATATGCAATCGTACTGTGAGCTAGGGCGTCGTAGATAATGTTTTTTAATGGTAGTACTTATCTAAGAGTTTTACATGGAAAAAACAATTTGCTGCAGTACCTTACTTTAGGTTATTGCTAAAGGTTAAACCTTGGTATTTCACTTGACCTTCGTGTTTATATTCGGCAGTTAAAAAGCGTGCATGTTGAAGGATTTTTTTGAGATACAAAATTTGCATATATGACTAAACTATATAAATAACTAAGGAATATTTCTAATATTGTATAGCTAGATCTATATAACCACTTCTTATATATAACTGACTTTCGTAGTTAAGCTTTTTGAAAATAGATATATGCACACGAATGCGTAGAAGTTACGTGGTATTTTTATATATCTTCACGTATCTTTATTAGAAATACTCGATATATTTTACCAAAATAAAAAAAAACAATACTAAACACATCATACTGTTAAGCGGCACCAGCTCCAGGACTGAAAGATCATCGAACCTTCAGGATGGAGAAGGGTTCAGGAAAAAGGAGGTTCTTTGGATTTAGGGGTTACGACCCGACTAGCTGAGATTAAAGGATTCTTTGACGTGGCCACGTTGTTCGCTCTTCCAAGAATCGTCCTTTACAATACATTCCATCTGCGTCACCCAATAAACCCGATTAATAGGTACACCGGACAGTGTTTCGCTAGTATTAACGCTGAAGTGGAAAAATGTACAATAAAACGAGGAAAAGCAACATTCATAATCTTGTTATCGGCTATTGAAGTAGCATTACAAACTAAATTAAAATTTCTACTGCAAATTACGCAATCTGCTACAACACTCTCCGAAATGTTGACCAACGCACATTTTACGAAAACCTCCGGAGAGCCATCAGCTGCTGAACGGTTAATATGAATGTTTTGTTTTTCTTTGTTTTGCAAGGAGAACAAAGGCGTAAAAGAGTATTTGATCTACGTTACGCGTCACTACATATTGCCGCTTATCAAAGCAAGCAACGCTTCTCTACCGGAATCCTACACTATGGATCCCTTCGGTTATAGAAATATTATATTAATTAAGTGATGTAAGTCAGAATGGCAATGTAAAATAAACTTTATCTAAAGCGTGATCGCTTTGTTGAATAATTACAGTTGTAGAATTCAGGTTTAAGACGATATTATGAGGTACGAATGCAAAACGAAAAACATTATTATATATTTAATAATGTAAACTTATATTTTTATTGAAATTTTGAAATTTTCAATGCTTGAAGCAAAATAAGATAAACAGCTTGTCGTTTATAATCACAGTATATAGTCAAGGATAGCAAGGTAAAATAATAAAAACATAGGTTTTATTTGAAAACCAAGCTAGACTATATTGGATTTGGGTAATGCTTAGGGAATATTTTGATTTTTTTAATAATTGGGAAAGTTATTTCTTAAATATGTTTCCTGAGCTTATGCCAAAAAGAGATAAATATTTAGAAATTTTACAAAATATTTTTATTATTGTTTAGGTTTTCATTTATAAAATGAGTACGTTGAATACCTTTCTGCAAAATCAAAATATTATAAATGATTATTATAGCGACACCTGGATTCAAAAGCAGCTACTATTTTTATTCCGTTTTTCATGCAGTAAATACGAAAATGTGTAGATGGTGCTGTTACAGCAGTTTATTTTTAATTCAATAAATCTCTAATAGATGGCAATATGCCTTTGAATAAATGGCATATTAATATTATTACATATATTGTTACGATTAGAGATTTATTACTTTATGCAAATCAATATCCCTTTTTTACGATAATAGTTTATTTTCGTTTTAGCGTGTCGAGAAAAATGGGTTACCACTTCACATTCACACACAGCTTCACAATAACTTTGAATTTTCATGATAATTTTGTCTCTAAGACGTATTGATGCATAATAGTTACAGTAGGTACCTTAGGTACGTTAGGTACTTAGGTGTGGATGCGTTATGATTTTCCACTACATTTTTTTACCTGTAATATGTTTTTTTATTTTTCCAGCTCTTAGTCAAAATAGATTTTATCTGGTGTCAAATCATTTTAAATATTTTTTGGACTAGCGTTGGTTGGATTATACGGTTGACCTTTCTTTTAATTTTCTTTGATTTATCATTGATTATGTGTATTATATAAATAAAATAATCAATGTTTATAATTTCTACCTCTATTACACTCTATCTATCGGCCTCTATTAAAACAATGAAGTTAAATATAACGTCGTTTGAGTAACTAACGTTAAGGATCTTTGATAGATGGCGTTGAGTCATTATATTTTAATCAATTATTATTGATATATACAATATTATTGATTCTTCATTTTAAAAAAATGTGAAGGCTTGTTACATCGACATTAAAAATATAGTTTTTGTAAAGGTATTTAATTTAGATATATTAGAGACCATTGCATTTTAAATTGGCTTAGTTAAATTATGTTGATTCTCCCTTTTGATGTAGCGACAGAAAAACAACATACATATTGGGTAATTTATTGGAAAGACATAATTGTCCAATTACGCACAGTGTAGTGTTTTGGCAACATCGCTGAAACGTCAGGTGTTACAAACTTCACGCCGTGAATTCATTTTTGTCTTATCTATAATGTTATACCTACTGTCAATACGACTCTAAAAGTTTATGCGATAATAAACATTGAATTAAATTTAATAACCTACTTATCTATTGTCGGTGAATTTAAAGTAACCTTATGTTTTATGCAATGATCATATTTATTAGGTTATTTCTTAACTCTATTATTTCCTATATGTAAATTTTTTTTTCGTAATTGTATTTCTTTGTTTATCTATTTATTAATTTTTAGGTAATCTTATTTTCCATGTGATGAATGTATTTCTTTTTAAATATTATAAAGAAACGCATGATTACACTTTGCATTCTAGGATAGACAGCTGTAGTTAAGTAGCTTCCAGGTTTTTTTTTGATATTCAGATTACAATTTAAGATCCAAAGCGAAAATTAGAAAAATAAAAATGTTGGCATTGATATTCTTATTATTATGTACCAGGTGCTACCATTAATCCACCATTGAATCAGAAATACAATCATGTCGTATTCTGGGTTAACATTCGTTACCTATGCAAGTCGAGGCAGTAAATTATAAATTGTGCTCATGCACACAATGCTGCACATATTGCTGCCGTCTTGTGCATTTCGTAAAGCTAGGAACCCACTGCTGTGAATGGTGTGACAGTTTGAGTTTGTCGATGCTGCGGGCGAAGCCGCCACTCAGGATGTTATAAAGATCTCATCGTCTTGTTGCCTTGAGATGAATCGCAAAGACTTGGGACGCAATGTCTTCTGATCTAGTTACGCAAATCAAATCAAATCAAACCATTTATTGTCTTAAAAAACTAATACAGTTGTATTACATAGTTAAAATTACATTTACATTGTGATTGTAATAAGATTCTATTCTTCATTCTATTAATAACCAAAAGAAGAACGCTTACTCGTAAGAAAGTATCTAAAGTACATAGGTATTATTGCAGAATTAAATCGAGTCTGACAATTTATTTTTGATTGATAAAAAACATTGAGTAATTAATATCTGTAGGTAGAAATTAACTCAATATGTTGTGATTCTATTACATTAAATGAAATGAATAATGTAATGCAATAAAAATAGGGAAGCTATTATAAACATATTATATGAATTCTTTAAAACAACCATATGATAATTTTTTTTTTATAAAATCTATAAATGTAGTTTCAAAAATAGCAAAAAAACGTGAGGATTGTCAAAAAGTACAATAAAATGTCTTATGTGATTACATTGCGAATACAAATTGTAAATATGTTATTAATATGTACCTAATAATATAAATAGTTAATAAATTTTAGCTTCATAGAAAATCGATTAATTACTTGTTATAGAAATAGAAATAGCCAAGATAAGATGCACACAGTTTTTAAAGATCGTTAATATCGTACGATTCTTTATCAATGAGATATAATTTGAGCTTATTCTTAATTGGGGTATTTTGCCTTCGCACCTTATCTTTTTGCACCGCGAGGCCACTGGAAAGCCAGGGCTTCCTCGTTTACCAGTTTTGGAGGGACTATTCCTTCCACTAGTCTGGTCACTGCTCGAGGTCACTTGCGCTAACCTCTACCTAGAGTAAGCATTTACAGACTGTGGCACCCTTTGCCCGCTTTGTCACAGGGGTCGTGTGTAGCCAATGGGCCATTTTAAAGGTAGATGACAATAGGTCAAGTTTTACCTTACTGTCTTATGAATCTGGTGGTGAACGGTTTCGTGCAGATTGGGCCACAAGATCCATTTTGTTCTCGGATCGGCTGAACTCACGATTCAGCTCCTATTCAAAACGTCTTTCAAATATGTCAAGTAGTGTTAACGTGTCTTGTAAAGTTTAGCTAAAAAACAAGAAAAAAGTTTTTGTCTCAAAAACCATACTGCCCTGTGACAGACCACTGATTTAAATTGTGTAAGTGTTAAAACAGTAAAACCATTTTTTTTAAAGAAAAGTGAATAAAAAGTGGACCCAAAACCAATATTCAAAACTACCTCCATTCTAGTGTCAGTACTACTAGAGTTGTGTAAACAGTAACTGCCAATGAAGTAGTCATTAAAAGAGCAGATACTTAGTAATACTGATCCAAATATAAAGTGGAAAAAATATATATCTAAACAAAATGGCAATCTGTACGATTTGCAAAAAGACCAAACCGAACACGATAAAGTGCGATTAATGCAAGCTGGATATTTGTAATGTCTGCAGTAATCTCACATCTACCGAACTAAGGTGCCTCGATCTGAAGTCCAGGGAGCTGACTTATCTATGTAGGATGTGCATAGAGGGGCTAAAGGAACTCCCTGTTCTTCGGAAGCTGGTCGAGGAGATGACCGTTGAAGTCAAAAAAAACTAAAAAATAAAATCCCAGCAGAAAATTGGAAACAAATCATTGCTGAAATATCTGAAAGAAAACGTAGAGCAAAGAATATCATTGTGTTTAATGTCCCAGAGTCTACTTCTGACAATGCTAGCCGCCGAAAAGAACACGATAGAAAAGAGACACAAAATATTTTCTCTACCATCACTGGCTGTGCTATGGATCTTATCTCTGCATTCCGTTTGGGCAAACGAATAGATTCTAAACCGCCGCCACTAAAAGTATAACTTAAATCTAGATTACGTTTATTAACCTGATGGACCTTAACCACCTCTAACTAACCTGACCAGGGTTAACAATTGTTTTGATGATGTTCATATCAGTACAGATTTAGTGGAAAAAACTTTAAAAATGCTAAACGCCGAATCCGCCATGTGCCCAGATAACTTACCGGCTTTACTCTGGAGGGAATGTGCAAGCCAGCTGAGTAAACCGCTAGCTTTAATTATGCAGCAATCAATCACATCAGGAAAATTCCCTGCAGACTGGAATCACGCAATTGTCTATCTATAAAAAAAGGAGATAAGCACACTGCCTCCAATAACCGTCCAATCAGCTTAACTTGCATTGTTTGCAAATCCATGGAAAGAATCATCGCAGTAAAATTACGCGAATCTATATTGCAAAACAAAATTGTTCCAAATGAGCAGCATGGTTTCATTCCCGGGCGCTCCACTGTCACCAACTTACTTCTTTGTCTCAACCGCTGGACCGAGAACTGGGTTGAAGGTATACCGACCAATGTTATATATCTCGACTTCGAAATGGCCTTCGACAGAGTTCCTGTAAGAAGACTTCTGCTAAAACTTGAACATCTCGGAATTCGAAGGAAAATTCTAAGTTGGATATCAGACTTCCTAACTGGTCGCACCTTCTAAGTGAAAGTAGGCGACTTTAAATCTGATTATTTCACTGTATCCAGTGGAGTACCCCAAGGGTCAGTGCTGGGTACAGTTTTGTTCACCTTGTATATTACAGATCTTCAAGCCTCAATCGCATCGCAGAGCAGCTACTTTGCCGATGACACAACATTCTTCGCAAATCCTATTCTATGCAGTGGACAGCTTCAGCAAGATCTTGACAAGATTAAAGCGTGGACGGAAGATTGGTTTTTACTTTAAACACTGAGAAATATGTAGTGCTTCATATCGGGAAAAGCAATCCCAACAAACAATATTTTCTGGCAAATGCCCAATTAGAAGCAGTCAAACAACAAAAAGATGTTGGAATAACAATTATTGATGATCTCAAATGGGAGAAACACATCATTGGAATCGCTAAAAGACCCAACTCTACACTCTATATAATAAGGAAGGCTTTCCAACATCTGTCAATAAAGGTTTTTATCAAGATCTACAAGGCATATGTGAGATCTATGCTTGAGTATGGCTTGATAGCCATGGTAGCTCTGGAGCCCCTACTTATTTATGCAAAGATGTAGATATCCTGGAAAAGGTTCAGCAAAGGGCAACCAAAATGCCAGTGGGCCTGAAGAATAGGAATTATGAAGATCCCTTGGAATTACTTGGAATTACTACTCTCAAAAAAAGAAGACAAAGAGGGAACCTGATTGAGACATAAAATTCTAACAGATTAAGATGCACCTGGACTGAAGAATATTTACAAATTCAACGTCAACACAAATCTTCGAGGTCACAACTAAACACTTAACCGTGCAAAATTTAAATAACGTTCTGCAAAATCGAGTGGTGGACATGTGGAATAAACTACTACTTGAAGTGATTAGTGCAAGCTCTGTCAATCAATTTAAAACAGACTCGATTTGTACCTAAAACAATATTTGTCTATATATTGTTAATAATGTTTAGCTTTACAATATCTGATATGGACGTATCAGCAAAACTGCCTGTCCAGAATCAATAATAATAATAATATTCAGAAGCCTCCTCGAGTGGAAGGCTACCCCGGGTAAGACTCCCGTGTCTCAGGCCTCAGAGCCGGTGGACCGGTTTCTCCCGCCGGGATTGCATCCCGGCGCCACTGGACCGGTTTGCGCACCGGTCGGCGAAGCCAATTAATTGTGCCTTCTGACTAATTGCTGAAGGGGTCTGGAGACTATGGAAATACACGGTTTCCTAAGCAGCGGGGGTAGATGTTGACCTGTTGTCATGTCGCTCTTGAAATGACTTTGGGCCACTCGATCCCGCGTGGCACTACGGGCAAAGAACGCCCAGGTCCGCGATAAATTCAAACTGAATTACCGCTGTAATACAAAAGGTAGAGGTTGTGCAAGCGCCTTCGGACCTGTAACCAGTCGGGAGGACGGAGGTATCCTGAAGATTAATTTTAGACGGAGATATCCTGCCAAAACTGGTAGTTAGAGGGTGAGGCTACCCGCTGGGTACCTTTCCCAGTGCCTCGCCGTAAGGCATCGGTCTCTAACGGGTTGCTGGCGAACTTGACAGTAGATTATCTAGTCCCCAAGTATTATACGCTCATCCCACGGCTGAAAGAACGATCAATATCGTTATCCCAACCTGGGATGACGGGTTCGCCCGTTGTAATCGATACCGCCATACCGTCTTAGGAATCTCTATCCGGTTTGCTTGGTGTTGAATGACTAGCTGGCGAATAACCAGAGGGGCCTGGAGACGTATGTTTTTTATGGCAGCGGAGGATAGTTGTCGACCTGACGTCTTCAACCCTTAAATCGGTCCGAGTGGCCATGGCAGGCTAAGGGCCTCGCGGTCCGCAAAATATTTATACTGAATAACTGCTTTACAGGTACACGCCGCCCCGTAAGCGACCTCAAAACCGTGACCAGACCGGAGGACGGAAAAATCCAGCCAAATCTGGTAGTAACGGCGTGAGGTTGGCCCGCTAAGTTCACATTCCAGTGCCTCGCAGTAAGGCGTCGGCTTCTTACGGGCATGTTGGTGGAGTTAGAGACTGTGGACTGTCCCTTAGTCTCTGTGTAATCACCTCACGTCTGAAAGAACGATGTATATCAGCCTGAGGTATCGGGTTCGCCCATTGCAGATGACAGCTCCAAAGTGTCTAAAGGAATCTAATGGGCCTACTTGGCTTTGTTGCAGTTAGGCCACTAAGATCCATGTGATAGGGTCGGCCAAACTCACGTGTCAAAACCCATCCGGCAGAAACGAGCGATCGGCTACCCGACCCCGCGTGAACAGTCGGGCAACGAATGCCTCGGTCCGCGATGATTCGATCGAATCACCGCTTACATTTAGGCAGAGGACGGCGCATAAACGATCTCGAACCCGTAACCAGTCGAGAGGCCGGAGAAATAGGGCCACAACTGGTAGTCAGGGACGAGGCAGCCCGCTTGGTGCTTTTCAGTGCCTCGCGTAAGGCGTTGATCTCTGGCGGACCGTGGTGGAGTTAGTTGGTGGATTGTTTCGTCTACCAAATCTCTACGCTTATACTGGGTTGACAAGTTCGCCCGTTGTAGCAAACAACGCTCTCTTAAAATACAGCTCCAGTATCTAACGGTTTCGTGCAACTTGGGCCTGATTTATTTATGTATTTATTAGTTTCAAATATTATTCAAGAGCATTACAGACGAATCCAACTCGCCCTTGAATATTAAAGCTAAAGTGTAGGTCTAAAAATAAATGACTTACATAACTAAATTAATGCTAACATTGAACAAGAAAAAAACATAAAAATATAAAACTAAATAAAAGATAGATTATGATAAACATGAGATAGAAGGGAGTTGCCTTTTTAGCCGCCAAAGGGATATTCAAAAGATGTCTATTTCTGTGGGCAACGAATTAAGAAGAGCTATAACCCTTCCCACTGGCCTGTCTACAAAAATATTTGTACGATGGTACGGCACATTAAACAATAGATGCAATCTCCTCGCTGTGTAATTTACCGGTAAGTACAATTCAAACTAACATAGTATCTCTGACAAATAAATAGTTCCTTGAATTAATTTATATGCAAATATAATTTGATCTGATGAGCTATTTGTTACCATGGATCGGCTCAACTCACAGTTCGGATTCCATCCGGTAGCCTTCTCAAAGAGGGACCAACCTGGAAAAGACTCCGTGAATTTTGTCTGTGGATGTATGTTCAGTCGTGAACAGGTGGGATCGGATGTTCCAATCTGTGGGAACACCTCGGGCGATACTGTGCGGTTTGCGCATCGCTTGTCAGGCGTTAGCCAATCGACTGTGCACTCCGGCGAATATCATAGAGAGTCTGGAAACGTACGTTTCGTAAACAGCGGTGGTTGTTGTTGACCTAATCTCAGCCACCTTTATAACGATCAGTGGCCACCGAATCCCGTGTGATGCCCGCGATAAATTCGAACTGAAGTAGTGATAACATCAGCTAGAGACCGCACAAGTGACTTTGAATCTGAGACCAGACTGAAGAATAGAGAAATGTGGTCAAATCTGGTAGTAAGCGAGCAAAGTCAGCCTGCTGGGTTTTCTTCCCGGCGCCTCGAGGTAAGGCTTTGAACTCTTAACGGGTTTGTCGATCTAGTTAGACAGTTGATAATCTTTTGTCGCTAAGTCTTTCACGTTCACTCCATGGCAGACAATTAAAGCTGTTAACTACAACGGACTAACCCGTCACCTCAGGAAGTTTTAAAGATATTAGATCGTTCTGTCTCCCGTGAGGTAAGCGCAGAAGACTTGGGACGAAAAACAATCTACAGTCTAGTTACGCCGCCTGCCCTTCAGAGGCCAACGCCTTACGGCGAGGTACCCAGCAGGCAGTCCCGCCCCCTAACTACCAGTTGGGAAAGATATCTTCTCCTGGAATTAACCTTCGGGATACCTCCTGCCTCCCGACTGGTTATAGGATCGAGGTCGCTTATGAAGTGGTGATACGGTGTACACCGAATCTATCGCGGACCACGGCATCCTTTGCCCAGCTTATTCACCCGGGATCGGGTGGCCGAATGGTCGTTTGAAGAGTAGTTGTCATAAGGTTAACAACCACCCTATACTATAGAAAACATTACTGTTCCCAGACTACCTCGACTGTTAGTCGGAGTGCACACTCGAGTGGCTGACGCCGCACGGTACGCATACCGTCCAGGAGCGCTCGAAGTTTGACTCCTAGGGGAGACTGGTCCGTAGGCCAGCGTCCTACCCTGGCTCTCCCTCTGCGTGGAGGTCTATACAACTGGGTCTTAGTGGTTGAACTGCAACAGGGCCCATTAGCTCCCACTCCATGAAGGACAAAACGACCTGGTGCCGTTGTAACTTCCTGGGGTGACGGGTTCACCCGTTGTGTTTGACACCCCCAGTTGTCGTAGGAAATGGTGGACGAATACGGCCGTGTAACTTGATCACGAATAACGTCCATTTCGTTGGGACGCTCGGCCCAAATCTGGCTCAACTCCCATTCAGCAGCCTTACCGAAGACGGATCATCCTGGAAGAGTAGGAGTAAACTCTGCTTGCGAGGGGTCTTGGTGTCAGTGATAAGTCTTAATGAAGTTTGGCGAATGCTAGTAGAAAGCACAACGTAAATAGCCTCTATCCTGTTAGTATCCGCATTGGGATTCGATCGGATGAAATTGAGAAAATTCTAATGAAAAAAAGACAAACTAAGAAATAAAGAAGAGCAGGCAAAACTGGTGTCTGTCGGGAATATTCTTGGCGCCAGTGGCCAAATGTTGAAGAAGTTTGGTGAATAATAGATGAAGGTAAACGAAGATAGCCTCTGTCCTGTTTGGATCCGCATTGACGTTTCGTTCCTTAAGCTACGACGTTACATACTTTTATGCTCAGTCAGGACACGAGCCACGGCACTACGCTACGTCACTGTAATGTGTTTCCACCTTAATGTTGGTTGATTGGCCTTACCTTGAAAGGTTTATTGATGCCAATGGATTATTTCGTTTTCACACACTCACGAGCCTGTCTGTTCCTTATCTCATTAAAAATTGAGTACGGTACATATATACTTACCTCAAGCAAAAAAAAAACGATATTGCCAAGTGCAAATAGCAATTTCATTTTATAGTTCGATTTAGTGAATAGATATGAGCAAGGTCGGTTGAACAGAGCGTAGTCTTGTCGCCTATTGAGGCAGCCTTAAATCAGAACTTTGAAAACATCGCAGGAACGTTGAATTAATGCAATCTTGGTAAAGCTAGGTACTTAATTTCTATTAAACTGAATATCCCTAAAGGCAGTATTTTTCAACCTTTTTTAGATAGCCACCCACTTTTTGGTAAAAAAAATATATTTTACGAGACCCCCCTTATACTGCAGCTTAGTTCTCTCGGCCCTCCTTAGTCTCCACAGCTGTAACTGTAAGAATTCTTTTTTTTTGTATATACAATAGCGAAAACCATGTTTATTTTAGGTGTTTTTTTTTTACTTTTTTGAGCTTTAAATATCTGTTTGCATTTTTCATCAACATGGAGTTTTGTAAAAGAAATACCAAAAAACACATTATAAATATGTTACTCTTCCGAAGCTGTAAATTTATGCATATTATATAATAAACATTTAGTAATATTTTCGACTTTTATTTTTAGATAGCCTGCGACCCCTCGGGAGTCTCTTCGCGCCTTGTCAGAGGGGAACCTTGAGGCATCCAAATCAAAACTCCATGAGAGTCTATCTTCAGCCGTTCTAAGATAATATCGTCAGCATCCGCTGCGGTGATAACGGTTAGAAAAATGTTGAGCATACTCAATTCTAGACGTCCAAATATTCAATAATTTGCAGGCGTCCAAATAAGCAGCATAGGTACCTTTCCAAATAGGCAGCTAACGGTTCCGTGCAGCTTGGGCCATATGACCTGCTCGTTATCTCGAGTCGGTTCAGCTCAGGGTTCAACTACCATCCGTCAGCCTCCTCGAAGAGGGTCGAATCTGGAAAATACTCTGTTTCTACTGTCACGGCTGTGTCGTGGACAGGTGAGATCAGATTCTGGGTGACGACCTTCCGCTGCTGGGCGGTTTGCGCATCGTTCGGCGTCAGCCAAACGACTGTGCACTCCGGTGAGGAACCAGGGGGGGGGGGGGGGTCGAAATTGTCTTATAAGTTTCCTAAGGAGGTGGTTGTTTACTTGATGTCAGCTGCTCTTGAAACGACCCGTTGGCACTTGATCCCGTGTGATAGCGCGGGGGAAAAAGCGCCACGGTCCGCGATACATTCGAAAGGAATTACTGTTAATACCAAGTAGAGTTAAGACCTCGAACCTTCGACCAAACTTGAGGACGGAGAAGTCCGGCCAAATCTGGCAGTGAGGGCGTGAGGCTGGACGCTGGTTTCAATTCCCAGTGCATCGCGGTAAGGCGTTGGACTCCCACGGGCGTCTCTGCGTTCACCCCATAGTTGAAAGAATGATCAATTCCGTTATATCTTTCTGGGGTGACGGGTTCGCTTGTAGTAGATGGCAACATTAAAGATAGCAATCTGCAATGGTTTTATCACTTAAAATAACCGAGCGGAAAATTAGGCTATACCATACTGTTGTTAAAGTTAACGACTTATACCTTAAGCGATTAAAAAGTATGAAGCATTTGACAGCAAAAAATCAACAGTATTGACTGGCAACGCTCGTTTACGCAATGGGCAGAGCTACTTATCATACTCATTAGAACCGTCGCAGCCAGTCGGCTTACCGACGATTTTAGTACCGAGTCTTTAAATTCACTTAAAAAGAGCTATTTATCCTGTTTTGGATCAGCCAAAAAACTTAAATAAAAAATAGCTTCATTCATAGCAATCAGGCCGTAATGAATGGGCTTATTTTCTAGTTCTAATAAAAACAGAAATAGCTGATCTACCAGAAGCAATTCCAGTGACCCAGTGACCGCGTAAAACAGGTCAGGGTATTCTATTGCTGTTTGTTTTAGTGGCGCTGTCAGGAGCCCACAGGCAAAAGTCAATGCCAGAAATTTGGCGAAGGTAATCAATCATGATATGTTTTCAGCTGGCATGATATATGTTAATACGCCTGTTGGCTATTTGTAATGCTAACTAAACAAAATAGTATAGAGCTAAACTGACAAGCAATTGCATTGAACTTAATCTGGGGCTATTGCAAAACACCTGCGTAGACTGCAAATTGAAGACATTACTTTGAAACCACAACTGGATTTATAGATCTGGTAATTATAGACTCGGCGAGTTGGTACGTCATGTCAATAGTCTACAATATATTTAACTAGCTGACCCGTGCTCACTTCGTTGGGCGGTAAACATTTTTACATGATGAAATTATGAGTGTGGTTCGGTTAGTACTGAGTGCTATGATTTATTTCCTGATTTCCCAAAGGAGGGTTATTTATTTATTTATTTATTTATTTATTTATAACGTACAAGAACAAAAAAATATGGTTATATTTTTACTGCGTATGTATGTATGTATTTGCATGCCAATTCGGTTATATAACCGGGTTTCAAATGAGTGAATGAAATGATTATAATGGAATAAATTATGTTTATTTTAATTGTTCAAAACTCTTCTGTATACTATATTAGATGTAATGTTATTATTTCGTACCGAAATATATTGTCTTTCAGGAGTTCCAACCAGAGATACGGTCGCGGCTTACCTATATCGTATTATCTCTTTAACCATTTATGCAGTAAAAGGGAAATTATATGCAGTAAAAGGGAAAACTCTTTTGTTTTAAACATTTGAAACGATAGATTTACTTATTTTGATAAGAATTCATAATTGTTGATAATATGACCAATAAACATGACCTATCGATTTAAATTATTTTTTTTATATAAAACTACATTTTGTGACATAAACATAAAAGTTAGACATATGCTGTCGCTGACTTTTAGTAGGCATTATCAAGCTCTAGAACTTTTCTTTAGAACTCAATGTTATATCTCTCATTGTTAAGGCAGCGTTCGTAAGAAACCTTTTTCATTCGACCGTGTTTTCTCCGACTTACTTTGCACATCCGACTACCACGAAAAAGTCTTTTCATTTTTCGGATTAATATATAGCCTATGACACTCACAACCAACGTGGATTTCTATTGGTAAAAGAATTAAAATCGGTTCAGTAGATCCAGAGATTACTCCCTACAACCTCACAAACTCACAAACGTTACCTTTTTATAATATTAGTATAGATGTAATTGAACTTTCGCACCACATATCCTCAGAGCTCTTTATACTTGAAAACTAAGTATCCACTCAGTTTAACAAAAAAGTAGAATAATGAGTCAAAAGCGTATATTCCCCTTATCTTTGTTTTAAAAAAACGACAATCTATACTAATATTATAAAGAGGTAATTTGTGTACGTTTGTAAGTTTGTATGTAGGGGGTAATCTCCTAAACTGCTTATTTCATTTCAAAAATTCTTTCTTTAATGGAAAGCTAAATTAACGAGTAGTGCTATAGGCTATATTTTATTGTGATAAATATTAGTTTTCAATAAGAAATCACGTTATTTGTAAATCGAGTCGGAGAAAATGTGCTGGTGATGTGCTTTATCGACGTGCGCTGACGAAACGGTTTAGTATATTTGAAAACTATGTTAACAAAAACGTCGGCATTAAAAAGATCTATAGAAAAGTCCGCGACGACATATATCTTACTTTTATATTTAGGCTACATTAACTACTTTTATGACTCGAAAAAATAAGAAAAAAAAGTAGTTGAAGTTTGTTGAAGTGAAATATGAATCTTTATCAAAATAAATTAATCCATCATCACAGGTGATAAAATTAGCCATGTACTGCACCTTTTAGGTGGAATAGTTTTAGAGATATCATGAAATTAGTAACGCGGGCAAGCACCTCGAAATACGTAGCGGTGGCTGCACGGCGGCGACTAGCCCAACAAGGTCAGCGTTCAGCGGAAGGCGGCGAGTGGCGAAGAACAAAAAGCGAACAGGACGTCTTATACTATATATCTAAAAAGGCAAATATAAGCCATCCTACTCAAATTCGCAACTCGATTCGAAACTTTACGTGAAGCGAAACCGCGGGCAACAGCTAGTATTATATAAAAGTCAACACTCAAATACGTATACACAATAAACCTATCTAGAAGCTGCATGATGCTGTACTCTACCCAGCGTGCCCATGATATACCAGCGAGTGCTTTCTCTTTCGAGTAGTCCTGCTGAACAGTGAGAGGTAATTGCCTTGGCCGGGAAGTGGTGTATGGATTATTATAAAGAGTAACAAACACGTATTTTATTACTAATATTCTTCTTCTTCTTGAAGGTCCTAGTACAATTAAAGTTAAAGAATTTAACAATATAACGAGATTTCTGTATTTAATTATAACACCCTCGCTCGACACTGCCTTCCGCCGGTCGAGCCCGCCGCAATCGTTGACGGTTAGAACTCCTGCGCTTGCCGCGATCTACCGCGCTCCTTATGGAGACGGACACGCTCCGCCGTAGTAAAAGGGAGTGGACGAGGATTAAAATCATTTAGTGCGGGAGCTAGTGATGTTTTCGGTACTGATTTTCCCAGACACCAAAGATCGATAGGATTATTCAGTCACTAATAGCGGACATGTATTTTGTAGGGGGGTTTTCCGGCGCGTTGAGCTGGAAAATGCTTTTGAAAATACAGAATTGCTGCATTTTTATAGCACTAATGAAAATCATTTTACTCCTAAGTCGAATGTAGCATTGATTACAAAAAAATAATCTGGCTGATCTATAGGTATGGCAAACGTGTCTGGCACATGAAAAACCTAACAAAATTGTGGCCCCTTTTTCCAAACCTGAAAATTGGTCATATGATAATTAATATTGTAACGATAGCTTAGGATAACATCTGTCTGTGATTTGCGATCCCTAAAGCCTTGGCAGATTCGTTTAATTCTCGTCAGAGTGACACACATTAAACTATGCTGACGCGCATTAAACGAATTTTGCGCATAAAATACTGCTCACTGCCACAAACTTTAGTAGAGTCTGCTGAGGCTTTAGTTATTATGAATATTAGCCAGATGTGTCTTTTTCGTGGAATTATAGGATCAATTATAATGTGCAAAAATTTCAAGACTGTGAAAATGAGAGCAATGCTTTTGTATTTTTGTCTTATTTCTAAATCCCGCCTGACGCATTCCGCGACTTTTAAAGTAGCCAGCCTTTTTTCAAATGATAATCTCTGAGAATATCAATTTATATTATAAGTTTTAAACCTGTAAAATTGGGCAGCTTATCCGTAAATCCAATCGTTTTTCTTCGTTTTTGTCATTGTTGAAATATTCCCGCCAGACTAGCTTCGTTCAACTGTAAATAAGCCAGACTGCTTTTTGTGTGCATCTAATGATCGACTATACTAAATGGAAAAGATTTATAACTGGTAACATAAGTACAATTTGAATGCACCTACCGCCCACCAACCCATCGCATAATCCTCGTCAGACTCGAAATTTCTTGATTAGCATCAATAATAAACTAGATTTAATTATTTTTAATAACTGGAAAAATAAGTCCTAAATATATTCACTACCTCCCCGACTATTATGTCGTACTGCCCGAGTATCTTCACGCCATTTCTAGACCGTAGGTGTCGAACTCAGAGTTCAACCGTTAAATTTCTGCAACAAATTACACATTTGTAAGCCTAGGTACTATGATTTAGGAAGTTCACTCAAAAGCGGCCACTCCCGCTCGGATCGATAACGTACTGCCAAACTACACTTCTGTGAACAGCGTCAAAGAAAGTTTTGGCGGCCAGCCATATTTATATTGAAAGAACGTGGCAAACCGCATGTAATATTAATAACTACTTGATAACACATCTGAAATCGGTTTAGCTAATTAATTTGTACGATTATTATAACTAAAAGCATGATTCTCGCGAAATTCATACGCGAATTCATGTTTGAAGTTATATATTCCAATACTCGAATCATCCATTCATGTCTAAAGTTATATCTTTAAATACTCGTCACAAGTCACACTTACTGACTGGGCTCAGGAGATCAAATCTAAAAGGATAGCTACTTCACGACATTGCTGGTTCAATAAGATAAATATTATTAATTGCATGTCTATTGTTTTACATAATAAATAAAAAATGACGTAATGACAAATCAATTCGATATGAAACTATTCAACATAAACTCAGTGACACATATTTTTTCCAGTCTTGCCTGACGTGTACGTCTCTTCACGTCGACTTCATTTGCAGTCTGTCTTCGTTTTTTTTCGCTATTCAAACGAAACCAGTCTGATTGATCTCTATCGGCGAAAATAGGTTAATTTTATAATTGGCGATATCGATGTCGCGCAACAAATACTAAACGTGACATGTCCGAGTTAAAAATGTATCATATTAATTGGACATATTATTAATAATATTTGCGCTCTTGGTCTTGCAAGCAAGGCTGTTGAGATATGTATACGTATGCAATTAGCATATGAAAGACCTGTGCGGTTTAGACTTAGGCGCTAGAAGTTTTACGACTTCTTAAATATTGTAATGCGTGAGTCTAGGTCGCTATTCAACGTATTTTAGCATGACTTTAGCAAATATTACTTAACTGAAAAGCACAGTGTGTCGTTATTCATGTCAAAAAAATGCATTGAGATAAAGTATCAAAATAAATATAAGACACGTGACAAATGGCAGAATAGATATATATATATATATATATATATATATATATATATATATATATATATATATATATATATATATATATATATATATATATATATATATATATATATATATATATATATATATATATATATATATATATATATATATATATATATATATATATATATATATATATATATATATATATATATATATATATATATATATATATATATATATATATATATATATATATATATATATATATATATATATATATATATATATATATATATATATATATATATATATATATATATATATATATATATATATATATATATATATATATATATATATATATATATATATATATATATATATATATATATATATATATATATATATATATATATATATATATATATATATATATATATATATATATATATATATATATATATATATATATATATATATATATATATATATATATATATATATATAAAATACGGCAAGTTACGTAAACCACTATATATTCACATTAAGCCTACCGTAGTACAGGCGAGGCCTAGTTAGGTTGGCTTTGCAACTAAAATATGTGTGACTCATTAAGAATTATATAAAGAATTAATTGATTAAAGATTTAATAAAGAATTTTAAATTTTAATTTTGAATTTGATATACTGAAGTACTTTAGCGTTATATGAAGAAAAATATATATTTTCTTAATATCAGATGTATAACGAAGTAAGAATATTTTACAGCATAAATCGGTGAATAATTAATTTGAAAAATTGCAGAGCTTTGTTTTAGTGTGGGCTAATTAATATTTAACCATAGCAAAATCAGTCGGGTGACACGGCAAAAATTCGCCTAAAAACCATTATCTTTATGAAGGCTTATAATGATTATATCATCGACCTGTAAGAGACACGTATGAGACCTCGTATGCGCCAAAATTCGAATTTGCGTATTTTATTATTATTGGTGTAAAATCAAGCTCCGAATCAATCTTTCCATGTCCCTGGATCTCAAATCACTTAGTTTTCGTGTAATTCTCATTGCAGCTGCATCTCGTAGGCATAAGTTGATGATTTTATTCGGTGATACCTCTTACGTGATTTGTAGTGATTCTACGGAAACAACTAAACTCTTTTACAGTTTTAATCATTAGTACAGTAAACTAGTATCTTTTTAAAATGTTGTCTCATTTACACATCTAAAAAAATTTTTCGAAAGTTATTTAGTTTCTCCATGCCCTGAAAGTTTACTTGTTGGCGAGGTGTCTCATATAGAGCGAAGATATGTAATTATGCGTTTATCAGAGTGGTCACATCACGTGGTCCCTGGTCCTGGTCAAGTGGTCAAAGTTGTCCCAAAAAAATCATCCCCGTGTTCATAAGGGACAACGGTGACCGAATATTTTTGACGTATAAGTAAAATGCTGAGACAACTAATATAAAATAAGCGAATTAATAAAATATAATAAATGAATGTAATAATTACATGTTAGTTCAAAAGGCAATTCAATAATTTCCACAATATTTTTGTATTTTTTATATTTCTATGTGGTATTTTATTGAAAAATTTGGAATGCGCTAAAAAGAACAGAGGCTTGATTTTAATATCGTATACGAGGTGTCGTCATTCTATAACGTTTTTCAATTAAAATTTGAACGCGACATACAAAAGTGATCGAGACACCATTTTCCTATACGACATTTTTTCTATCGATTTAAAAAAATCATGCTATATGTTTATTCTACCTATTTATTTTTACTTTCCCCCAAAATAATACAGTATTACGCGAAGTATGTAAATAAGATAAGTTTCGTTTTTAAGCAAAATTTAGAATTCGAGTTTTCACCGGATTTCCACTTTTTGGGATCATGCAAATCCTAAAAACGAATTGTGGAAGACATCTGTATGTGTGTTTGTATCTGTGTCTGTGTGTAACCACTATATCTCAGAAACTACACGATCAATTAGAACCTAATTACGTACAAAAATACTTCATCCTAATACCGCGATTTCGATAGTTTATGAGAGATATCCACTATTTTGATTCACAATGGCGGCATTAAAAAAAATGAAAATATAAATCTGATCCTAGAAAACTAAATAAATGTGACTAAGAATTTTGAGGATATTGCCTACAAAAATGTTATAATCTGAAATTTGAATTATTAATTAGCTTACGAGTATAATAATAAATTAAATTAAATTGATACATTAAATTAAAATTATATGTAGGAAATAAAGAATTTAATAACTGAACATAAAAATCGCGTTTATTATTGGGTTAAAAAAACAGTTAAATCAAAGGGGAAATAAAAAAGAGTTTGAAAACAGAATGCATATTTAAATGACATTTGGGGGTTTTCTTAGGAAAAAAGTATTTTTCTCTTATATGTATTTTTGGACGCTGAATCAGATTTTTTACTTTCCGACCTCGCCAGAAGTAAGCTAACTTCAGGAATCGCGAAAATTATGCATTTCAGTTTGGTTTTCGCTTATAATTCACGAATAGAGCATTTTTTGATAACGACTACTTAAAACAAAATTAGAATAGATACAATTTCCTACAATTCATATCAATCGATTTAACTCCTCCGATGTACCAAACCGCCGCTAAAGTGCGCTCAAAAATGTTTTTTTTTCAGTTAGAGAAAAACGCAGAAAATGACATTTTGAAAGTGCGGTAGACCGCGCTATGGACTTTGTGGCATAAAATGACCATTTTTGAGAGCGCTTCAGCGGCGGTTCGGTACATCGGAAGAATTCAGTCTATCAATGTGAATTGTAGGAAATTTTGTCTACTCTAATTTTGTATTAAATAGTCGTTATCAAAATATATTTAATTCGTGAATTATAAGCGACATTTGCGTTTTTTTGTTATTCCTGAAGTTATCTCACCTCTGGCGAAGTCGCAAAGTTAAAAATCGGATTCAGCGTCTAAAAATAGATATAAAAGTGTTGAGAAAAATATTTCCGTTTTTTTTTCCTGGAAACGACACGGTTACATCTAATATGCTTGGACTAATAGCCAATTCTCAGACATAGCCAAGTCTTCATAAAGACGAAATTTGGGAAAGTATATGATGCTGTGTGTCAAACAGATTTTTTTATTTTAGAGCAGGTTAATTTGAGATTAGTTGTGATTTGGTCTGTGGATTTTAAGATTTAAGAATTCCGTGACCAAACCGTTATTTACCTGTCTCTTTATCTTTTTGATGTACAGTTAGAATATTATTTTTTATTATGCAGCAGATAAAACAACGATTTATCAGTCGAGTCATGTTATAGAATAACGTTAATATTCATTAAGATAAGGTCATCATCATCATTATCATAAAGATACGCCCGTTCGAGGACCGTAAACGGTGACTGAATTTTAAATATAATGCAAAATCGATGGTTTTTCGGGCTAGTGTGGCAGATCTTTAATTAGTAAATCATTGCCCTATGATACTTAAGCTTGTTTTTAAATATTAAGAAAACTAAGATACAAATAGATCAGGAACATGGCAACCATACCCTTGGATACATTATTGTGTTTGCCATTGAAATTAAAACGGAAACGGTCCAAGGAGCGATCCACGCCCGCGATCAATGAAGCGTCCCAGTGCACTCATTAACAATTAAACACTTCATTGAATTTTGGACACTTACAAGGCTATAGTGACTCTATTGTATGAGCAACTGCAAGAAGAAAAAGGTGTTATAAAGCAATGCTATAAAGGTAGTTTGTTATAAAATCGAGCGGCTGTGTGTTGCCTATGTGCATTCGGTGCTAACGCACGCAGCCGACCGGCAGGGAGCCTTTATTAGGCAGAAGCGTTCCGTCAGCACAATAGCGCGCGTTCGCTCGGTACGGCTGCAAGCATCTACCTAGAGATCTGCGCATTGAAGCTGCCGTCCATCTACATGAGTGTTTCTCAATAGGTGGTACGCGTATCCCAATGGGTACGCGAAGTTGTTTGAGGGGGTACTAGCATCACGTTATTGACTAAAACAATAATTATTAATCCATTTGACCTCATATGTCTGCAAGAAATAGCTTACTTATCAGATATTTTCATTAAAATAAATGAGCTGAATTCGGGTCTACAAGGATACGGGTCTTAAGTCCAGGATACAAGGATAATGTACTATGCAAGGGAAAAATTGAATAAGCCATAACAAAATGTCTCTTCAGGTTCACGCCATAGTACAAAGTCAATGTCCATAGTACAAAGTCATGAATTTAGCTTTGGTTTAGAAGTTCATGCATAAAATAAAACCACTCATACACCAGAAAGTTTAAGCTAAATATATTTTATACAATAGAATTTAGTTTTCTCTTGATATAAAAATCTAAAAAAGTTATTGGAATAACAGACATTAATTTATCTACTTTTGGCCCTAAGTGTGGTATGAGACCAGGTTTTAATGATAGCACGTATTTTTATGTATGTTGTTTTACTGAGATTTATATTACGAAAATTTAAAGTATATTTGGTTTGATTACAAAAAGAAAGAAATTTTTATGTTATAGGATTTTCCGCTTTTGACAAACAATGTGTCTATTTGCCAAATTTTTGAAGCATTTCTGAATTGTTTTTATAATAAAGTATTGTCTCATGTTGTTCGCAATTTGAAAATAGAGCTGAAATGAAAACAATATATATTTTGGACAAAGGGAACTCTTGGAGGCTCCTAAAATGCTATTATATTATTATGTTTAGGCTAACTCGTTCAAATCGACGATGGCCGCAGCGAAATATTCAAGACACGGCTGACTAATTTTAGCAATGTCACTTTTTATCATGAACGCACACGACAAGTCAAAATATTTACTTATTTTATTAATAATTTACCGTTATATGTTTCCTTCTTTGACGTCATTGGATGCGTGACCGAACTATCTATTTTTATTACTGACATTAATTTCGTCTTAAACCAGTTATTCCCGTTTTCTCGAAGTTAACGTGTTTTTATTAAATAATTGTTAATTATTTGATTCTGCTACTTTACTGACTGGTCGAGTGAGATCATTACCCAATTATGCAGTTATGGTATAAAGCCCCCTCGGCTATAATATTATGTTGTTATAATTATTTTAATGTAATTTTATTTCAGTTACATTTTTTTTATTAATTAAAAAAAATCCATATTGAAGGTTTACAATGTATGCATTGAATTAAGGCGCAGAATCGAGCAGATATTGTTTGCGAAGTAAAGAACGAATAGATTTGTTGGATTTTATCAACTCCACTAGACCACAGTCTGTTCTGGAGTGATACATGTATTATAATTTATTACATAGTACTCCTATTTTTGTACAATTTCGTTATAAGTATCGACAATCTAATTTAGAATATTTGAAGAAAAAGGAGACAATAGGTAATATTAGTTTGTTAAAAGGATAGATTCCTACAAAGACATTACAATAATATATTTTTAGTATAAAAGTTAAATCTTCAAGGCTCGTTGTTTTAATGGCAATGATACTATTTTTAATAAACGAGAATTTTCTTCGTAATTATACTGGATTTCATTTTTTTTCAATAGCAAGAACTTTAAAAATTGATCATTGTCAGCCAGCTTTTGTAATAAAATATAATACATTTATTTATATATTACTAATTTAACAAATCAACTTCAGAATAACTAAGCCATTGATTTGGATTGTTATAATAACAACATCATTATAATTTATTTATTTATTTATCGAATGCAATAAATAAATAAATAAATAGTAATTTATTTATTTATTTGTTTATTTATTACATCCTGGTAGAGAGTTACCAACTTGGGTTGTCGACTACAGCGGGCGAGCCCGTCACATCAGGAAGTTTTAACGATTAGTCGGTCTATCTCCCTGGAAGTGAACGTAGAAGACTTGGGGATGAAACAGTCCACCGTCTAGCTGCGCCACAAGCCCGTAAGAGGACAACGCCTTAACCGCGAAATAGCCAGGAATGTCACCTGGCGGGCCGACACTCATGCCCTTACTTCCATTTGTGACCAGATTACTCCGGACTCTCGATTGGTTACGAGTTCGAGGTCGCTTACGCGGTCCTCTTCCTTACGGAGCGGTGAAACGGTGTATACCGAATCTATCGCGGACCACAGCGTCCTTTGCCCGGCTGTTCACCCAGGATCGGATGGCCGATGATCGTTTCAAGAGCAGTCGCCGTAAGGTCTGCAACCACCCCCGCTCTATAGGAAACAGTACTGCTTCCAGACTCCCCCGACTTTTAGGGAGCTAACGGGCCCATGATGAGGTGGCCACGATGACCCATGTGTTCAGGGTCGGTCACACTCACGGGTCAACACCCATCCGATGGCCTCCACGCATGGGGTGCGAACCTGGGTAGGACACTGGGTCAACCAGTCTCCCCTGGGAATCAAACCTCTGGCGCTCCTGGACGGTCTGCGCACCGAGCGGCGCAAGCCAATTGATGTGTGACTAACAGTCGGGGGAGTCTGGGAACTGTATTGTTTCCTATAGAGCGGGGGTTGTTGCCTACCTTACGGCGACTGCTCTTGAAATGACCATTGGCCATCCGATCCCGGTTCTGAGTCGGGCAAAGGACGCCTTGGTCCGCGACAGATCCGGTGTACACCGTTTCACCGCTTCGTAAGGGAGAGGACCGCGCAAGCGACCTTGAACTCGGAACCAATCGAGAGACTGGAGAAATCTGGTCACAATTAGAAGCAAGGGCGCGATTGTCGGCCCGCCAGGTAACATTACTGGCTATCTCGCGGTAATGGCGTGGGTCTCTTGCGGGTTGTGACGTAGCTAGACGTTAAAGTGTATTGTCCAAAGTCTTCTACGCTCACTGTAGGGCGACAGAACGAAAAATCGTTAAAACGTCCTGTGGTGACGGGCTCGCCCGTTGTAGTTGACACCGCAAGATGTTAGTCAGAGTCACAGTCGATTGGCTTACGCCGCACGGTGCGCAGACCGTCCAGGAGCGCCAGAAGTTTGATTCCCAGGGGAAACTGACCATAAGGCCAGAGTGCCCAGGCTCGCACTTCATGCGTGGAGGCCGTCGGATAGGTGTTGACCCGTGAGTGTGACCAACCCTGAACAGAATGGGTCTTCGTGGCCAACTCAGCAAGGGCCCGAGGTAGAGAGTTAACAGTATGATCGTACAGATATAATTTGTAACTATTTATATAAGCAATAGGAAATGAACACAACCCATACGATCATTCTAGACGAATGTCCAACTAGACCGAACAGCCTGTATCTGGGCATACGAAATATCCTGCCTATGTTTTTTGAGTAGTACTGACATTATTTGACTAATATACTACTTTCAATACTGACACTAAGATAATGGCATAAAAATAGTACACATATTAATACAAATATACATGATAAAGGGTTAGTTACATACACATATACACATTCAAACATACATACATGTACATATATGCATATACACACATACACATACATCTACATACACACATATTTTAAATTATTGTATGAAGCAATTCCATTTTATTCTTTGCACCTACTAATACGAGGGTCACACTGAATGTACCGGAAAGAATAAGACAACAATACAATGACCGACCAAAATTAATTTATCGTTGTTCAAAATATTCTGTGTGAGTGTTAATATTGTTTTTTTTTTAACATTTATTCCACTCCTCCTAGGTCACTTAGGAAATATGTTTGTCATATTCTTCGGTAGCATCTTCTGTCGATGAAAATCTTTGACCGCGTAATTAGCTCTTAATTTTTGGGGACAAAAAGAAGTCACAAGGTATCAAGTCGGGACTGTATGGAGGATAGATTGTGGGTCCCAGGTTTTTCGCCTTCAAAAATTTGTTTGTCTGTCTGTCCGTGCTGTTTGAGCTGGCATTGTCATGGTGCAAGATGATACAGCATTTACTGTTGCTTTTCCGGAGTTAGTCAATAACTTTCTGCAAGCAAATGGTCGTGTGGCAATAAGCATTAATAGTAAGATGATTCTCCAAAGCAATAGTAACTGCGTGACCAGTTTTTTTCTAAAAAAATAAGCGATCATTCTCTTCGCGGCACTTTGCAAGACCGCCACTTTGGTTAGGTTTGGCTCTTCTTGAAATACCCAAATGATAGATTGCTGTTTTGTCTCGGGGTCAAAGCTGCAAGACCATGTTTCGTCACCGGTTACTTTATTTCACACAAAATTTGTCGCTTTTCGTTGAATCTGGTAAGCATGACATTGCACTAAGTAACGCGTCCCGTTTTTTGAGTCTCAGTCAAATTGAGTGGCATCCACAGCGAACACAGCTTTCTCACAGCCAAATGTTCACGTACGATTGATTGTACCTGACTCCTGCATATGCCTAAAAATGTCCGAATCTCGTGGTAGGTCACATACCTGCCTCAATACGGCGCACAGCATCGATGGTATTGTTGTTAACAGAGGCGGACGGTCGACCTTCATGAAATTCGTCACTGAGATTACACGACAGCACTCGGATTCTGTTATACGTTGTTATCTTGCTTGGTGCTTTACCGCCTAAAGCAGTTTAAAGACTTGCTAGGCTCTGCGGAGCTGCAAAATTACACTTAAATTTGTAGAAAATAATACAGCGAAAAATTTCAGGACTTAAATCCATCGTAATGCAGACCAGCTATTTTTAATATAACGCCACAATGAGAAAATAAACGACAAATAGAGCTTTCAACTACAACGGGCGAACCCGTTACCTCAGGAAGTTTTAACGATTGGTCGTTCTATCTCCCGGGAAGTTAACGCAGAAGACTTGGACAAAACAGTCCACCGTCAAGCTCCGCCACATGCCCGTAAGAGGCCAAAGCCTTATCCGCGAGATAACCAGGTATGTAGCCTGCTGGGTATACCCAGCAGGCTTACACTCACGCTCTTACTTCCAATTGCGACCAGATTACTCCAGTCTCTCGATTGGTTACGAGATCAAGATCGCTTGCGCGGTCGTCTCCCTTACGAAGCGGTGAAACGGTGTAAACCGAATCTATCGCGGACCCCGGCATCCTTTGCCCGGTTGTTCCACCCTGGATCGGGTAGTCGATGGTCGTTTCAAAAGCAGTCGCCGTAAGGTCAGCAACCACCACCGCTCTATAGCAAACAGTACTGCTTCCAGACTCCACCGACTGTTAGTCAGTGCACAATCGATTGGCTGACGCCGCACGGTGCGCAGACCGTCCAGGAGCGCCAGAAGATTGATTCCTTGGGGAAACTAGCCCTAAGGCCGAGTGCTGCCCGGGCTCGCACTTCATGCGTGGAGGCCTCCGGATTGGTGTTGACCCGTGAGTGTGACCAACCCTGAACAGAAGGGGTCTTCGTGGCCAACTCAGCAAGGGCCCATTAGCTCCCTAAATAATAAACGACAGTTAAATGAAACAAACTTTTTCGACACCCAAAGATTTCCATTTTATATATTGTAACTATTGTAAAAAAAGTGTATGTCAGTGGCCAGTTTCGGAAACTTACAGTATATTAGTGCGTGAGAACGGTAAATTGAAACGTAAATAGACGGTGCGTATGAGCACGATTATAATTATAGTTCACAAGGAGACCTACCTTAGCTAGCTTAGAAACCTTACTTATATCGCAGTCATGTTAGAATTTATCACAGGGTTGAGTAACAGTGGGTGTTCCTCGTTATCAGACATATTAGAGTAGTAATTAGAGTAGTAATTATCAAACATATTAGAGTAGTGAATTAATTAATATACATATGTTAATACAACATTATTTTGAATAATTAACACGTTGAAACTACAATTCAAAAAAGATAAGGTCCTTGGTGGCGAATGCACTATTGTCTATGCTCGGGTTCAACCCATACTCGCACCTTGCGCCTCCAAACATCATTGACGTCTCCTGCGCTACAGTCTTGGCTGCGCTTCATTTATTATCATCAACTGCTAACTGCCACCAAGGACCATATTCAAACTACTTTGCTTGCGTGTCGCGTTTAACAATAAATAGCAATTACATAATTTATTGGCTAATACAATGTAAACGTAACAATAATAAAGATCCAAGGTAATCCATTTGAGAGCGTCAGTAACTCTTTATCCTCGACGTATTAGTTCATTCCGTTCATTAATCTGTGAATATTAAATTTAAAAAAAAATACTTTGCAGCAGGAACATAGGAAGTTCGAAATAAATCTCCATAATCACATTTAGAATATTCTCATTTTTTGACGGTGAGTTGCTTATAGTTAGGTAGCCCATTTCATGTATACATAACAAAGTATGAAAAACTACTTATTTTACATAATTAAGTCGTAGACTTAAGCTCTTAAGACCTAAACATGTCAACTGAACACTTTACTAGCAACAAATAAAAGACAGTTTTAGATGCACGTTTTTGACATAAAATAAGAAAAAACCTTTTTTACTTAAAACCTTCTAATCAAACGCATGAGATATACTAGGTGGGCGTTTGATCTGTTTATATTAGCAATTAAAAGTATGATTGGCGCTCCAACTGTCACAAAGGATGAGTGGACATAAAAACGTTGACAGGTAGGCGCAGCTGTTAACGCGAGCTTTGCAAATATGAACACCTAACTTGGTCAATGTCGCGAATCAGAGCGAGTACAAAAGTCAACAAGTGTCCATGGTTGAGAATAACAAGACGACATATAGACAGGGGGAGAACAGCTACATGGAAACGTCAACAGTCACACTCGTCATATCGACCTAGATAACTACGCCCGTAATATCTGCCAATAAGTAATTTGCACCACTGACATTGACCCAATGGAAATGTCATAACTTGTGACATTTTGGTGGCATTGTATGAGCATATTTAAATAACTGTACTGAATACCCTGCGAGAGAGTGCAAATACATGAAAAAAACGACTTTCATGATTTCTCTGCTGATTATGCATCGATTTAAAATCATATTAGATGTTATAATAGTAAGCAATATGCACCAAGACTTCAAAATATGTAAAAAGTTTTAAATATATAGACGGTATTATTACATACATAAAAATTGTGATTATCGGGGGAAAGTAACGAAGAAAATAATCGAACAAGCCGACTGGCTTTATCTACTTTTAGTAGTTTAATGGTTCCATGGAGCTTAAGACGCAAACCTGTCTTGTTTTGTAGCCGCACCAACTCATGGTTCATCTCCTATCCGGAAGCCTCCTAGAAGAGGTAAATTGAATTAAAGAGTTCCCTCGAGCGAGTCCTGTCAGTGCCCTCTACAAAAGTAGTGTTGTCTCTGGCGGATTATCGGAGGAGTCTGAAAGAGTACTTTTCCTAAGAAGTTGAGTATAGATGTTAACCCGTTGTCATCTATCTTTAAAATGGCAGATCCTGTACAAAACCTCCTTACGTCAATAAGATTTTCATTGAAAATTTAATAGGGCTAATAAAGTGTATTTACTCATAAATTTCAATGTACACAGACTTTCAAAAAGATTGCTGTTTTACGTAAATTATACTAAAGTACTCAACAAAAGATCGATTTCCATCTCTGAATGTTGACTTAGTGACTCTCATATTTTCTTTCATCACGTTAATCTATTTCCCTTGTAAGATTCGCTGTATGTCTCAATTTTAGTTTTTTTTTTTTGTAATCTGTATAATATTACATTGATATTTACAGATTTATTTGTAATCTGTTGAATCAGTTTAGAGAAACCGGCCCCGAGTCTTTCATTTATTAGGCATCCGTCACTGAACACTTTATAATTGGTATTATGCTTGATACAGAAAATAAAAACTTAAAATTTCACAAATCTCAAGAACCAATTTTGAGAACATTTTAACGATTTATTGGAATCAGATCCTTTCAGATTTCATGTCAATTTAGAGAACTGAAGAAACATAGCTTTACAATCTACTTCAGAGGATCTTCGATATCAAATTAGTAAATGTGGTTCTGCAGCATTCCTTGGTGATTTACGCTCTTTTTTTATTTCATGTATAATATTTGTTGCTAACTAGTCTTTATTCGTTAACACCACCTCGAATTTAATACAAATTAGACGAGTAACAGCATCTTTTAATGCTAATAGTAGGATAGTTACTCACCATGTGTCGTAGTTCATATATCTATGTTCACCGTCTATGCTTTCATACCCATTGACATGATTGAATTAACAAAGCATCGTGCTATAGGCATATTCAGATCAACAAAGATATCTTATATGTTTAACAACTTCTTTCATTTAATTTTTTGCGGTTATCATGTCGACTGCTGGCTCAGTGTGATTTATTTTTTTAATCCAGTAGGTATATGTCAGTGAGTCGCGTTATCAGCAAGAAGTACGTATCGTAAACGTAGTATTATTTAATTGGCACTTCAATTGATTTCGTAGCTGCCGGCCTGATAACCAAAGTTTATCCTGAATACAACAAACATAAACCTCTACTGATTTCTCGTTGGCCTTTGAAGATTTGAACTAAATCTCAGTAATACCTTACAGGCTCTTTGTAACACTCCTTTTAAAAGGAGCTGAACACATGATGACATTGTGATATGTACCTATGTAGGTATAACGAATAGATTGAGCGTATACAGAATACATTCTTAAAGAACCACTGGTATCGTAAATGTATGAATACAACCTATGAGATCCTGAAATGTTTCAAACTACAAGAACTGAAATGTTTCAAACTACAATTGAAATGTTTCAATCCCCCAGAACCTGGGGGTTAGACGTGTCCGACTAGTACGATATCCTGTTTGATAAGATCAACAGTCCGTATTTGTTCATCGTTTTACGTGTCTATGTTCCCGCGCAAGTGACTAATAATCCCGTGACATTCAGTATTCTGAAAGTTACAACCAACCAGGCCAAAACACCTTGAACCGGATTCTTGCATCGTATAATGCCTCATTTATGGACATCGATATTTTGATGTCGAAAGAACCGAATTTATAAAAGCAGTGAGAATAAATTCATAAAACTATCTGTCGTGATATGTATTTAAATATTTTATCTAATCGTGATAATGAAATAATTTATTTTGATTAGGATTCTTATTTCATTGCTAATGTCTTCAGCAAACTCTGCTTGCTTATTTTTCCTTTTTTTTTGAGACAAAAAATCAGTTATTTTAGCTTAAATATAAACAATGCAGATATCTGTTGTCACTGATTTTTTTTATAGATTTCTTTGAGGCCAAGTTTTTCTTACATATTGTTTTCACATATATCAAACAGTTTCGATTTCAGGCAGGTTGTAGTCACCAACTAAAATAAATGCAACTTCAGGATGGCTGAGAATAATGTCGACTAGTCGAGACATAAATGTTTCAATATTTATATTATAATAGATAAACTATTTACCGAGTTAAGCTTGTTGCACCCGATATTTCGGCGATGTTGCAAACGCCGCTATTGAGTAGAATCAGGGCCGGACTAGGGATAGAGGTGGCTAGGGTAGAGTCTACCCTGGACAACGGTGGTTGCAAGATCGAAGAAACGTCTGGTGATACAAATTTCACGCGGTAATTGGTTTAATCCCATTTATAAAGTTAGGTAAATGTTTTTTTTTTGTTTTACCATTAATATTACCTTATTATTATTAATAATAATATTGGCCTATGTATGATGTGTACATTAAAATTTAAGAAACGCATGAAATGTAAAAACGTGCAATTTTAGCAAAATATGGAACCATTTCTTTACTGAGACGACATACGATAACTGCCAGGTGTTTGTACCGTTATTAATCATTTTTTTCCGGATATATTTTTTTTATAGAATAAACATGTTTATTTGAGGGATATCTAGGCTTACTGGGAGATGAACATTCAAGATATCCACAAACTTAGATTTTGGAATTTTGTTTTTTCATAATAATTTTGGTTTTAATTAGAATTTCAAATACCTCTGTTTTTTTTCAAGAGATTGAAATTTTCGTCCCAGCTATCCTAGATGTCCTACAAATGAACATATGTATTATACTGAATAACAAAGTTGGGAACAGTTTGTTACGTTTGTATGGAGAGTTGACCGTGATGATACTACCTAATAATTATTTTAAGGAATTCAATGTATGAGCGCTGTTTGTTGCTTTAATAACGAAATAAAAATAAAGCACTCAGAGAAAAACCATTATCGTGAAGTGCGAAGCACTGTCACGATATTTAAAATCCTTGCGACATGCGGCTTATGAAATTGTTGAATTGAAGGGCCCGCACACGACCAACCTGTATCGCGACCTAATTGAGAAAACAGCTAACAAACATTTTAAAGCTCGACGCGAGGATGAAATAATGAAAACGTCACGCTTCAATGCACAAAATTAAGTGCATCGACTAAATAGTCTTTTGTATAGTATAGTAATAAAGAAGCGTGCGTCCGTGAGCCGACAACACACTAGCCCACGAGTATGGATACCTTTTTTATTAACAATCCGCGATCCGGGTCTGAAGTAATAGATTCTATCACGCAGGCGAGATAATTGTGTCTTAAATGTAACGTTGATTGATAGCATGCAACTCTGCACGGGAAACCAAGAATAAATTACATACAGATACAGATGCGAATCAGCTCATTGATAACGCGGTTGAGGGAACAATAGTCGATGTAATGCAAGTAGTATTATAATTATTTGTGCATTCGGAAGATGATCGATGTTCTATGTTTAATATGACGCCACAAAGAAAAAAGAAACGACAGTTAAATAAAACAAACTTTTTTAACAGCTAAAGATTTCCATTTTTAAATGTTGTAATTATTGTTAAATAAGTTTTTGTAAAAGTGCACAGTTTCGGAAACTTAAAGTTTAATAGTGCGTGAGAACGGTAAATTGAAACGAAAATAGATGGTGCGACCGAGCACGATTATAATTATAGTTCACAAAGAGACCTACCTTAGCTAAAACCTTAGAAACCTTCCTTATATCGCAACTTGGGTTGTCGACTACAGCGGGCGAGCCCGTCACCACAGGAAGTTTTAACGATTATTCGTTCTATCTCCCTGGAGTGAGCGTAGAAGACTTGGGACAAAACAGTCCACCATCTAGCTAAGCCACAACCCGTAATGTTACCTGGCGGGCCCGACACTCGCGCCCTTACTTCCAATTGTGACCAGATTTCTCCGGTCTCTCGATTGGTTCCGAGTTCGATGTCGCTTGCGCGGTCCTCTCCCTTACGAAGCGGTGAAATGGTGTATACCGAATCTATCGCGGACCACGGCGTCCTTTGCCCGGCTCTTCACCCAGGATCGGATGGCCGTTGGTCATTTAAAAAGCAGTCCCCGTAAGGTACGCAGCCACCCCCGCTCTATAGGAAACTGTACAGCTTCCAGACTCCCCCGACTGTTAGTCAGAGTTTTGGGAGCTAACGGGCCCATCATGAGTTGGCCACGATGACCATGGCCATGTGTTCAGGGTCGGTCACACTCACGGGTCAACACCCATCCGACGGCCTCCACGCACGGGGTGCGAACCTGGGTAGGACTCTGGAAACAGTTTCCCCTGGGAATCAAACCTCTGGCGCTCCTGGACGGTCTGCGCACCGTGCGGCGCAAGCCAATCGATTGTGCACTCCGACTAACAGTCGGGGGAGTCTGGAAACTGTATTGTTTCCTATAGAGCGGGGGTGGTTGCGTACCTTACGGCGACTGCTCTTGAAATGACCATTGGCCATCCGATCCCGGTTCAGAGCCGGGCAAAGGACGCCTTGGTCCGCGATAGATTCGGTGTACTCCGTTTCACCGCTTCGTAAGGGAGAGGACCGCGCAAGCGACCTCGAACTCGTAACCATCGAGAGATCGGAGAAATCTGGTCACAATTGGAAGTAAGGGCGCGAGTGTCTCCAGCCGCCGGGAAGTAATTCCTGGCTTTCTCGCGGTAAGGAGTTGGTCTCTTACGGGTTGTGGCGTAGCTAGACGTCGGATTGTTATGTCCAAAGTCTTCTACGCTCACTGCAGGTCGATAGAACGAAGAATCGTTAAAACTTCCTGTGGTGACGGGCTCGCCCGTTGGAGTTGACATCTCAATATGTTAGTCAGAGTGCACAATCGATTGGCTTGCGCCCCACTGTGCGCAGACCGTCCAGGAGCGCCAGAGGTTTGATTCCCAGCGGAAACTGACCAAGGCCAGAGTCCTACCCAGGTTCGCACCCCGTGCGTGGAGGCCGTTGGATGGGTGTTGACCCGTGAGTGTGACCGACCCTGAACAGAATAGGTCTTCGTGGCCAACCCAGCATGGGCCCATTAGCTCCCTTATATCGCAGTAGTGTTAGAATTTATCACAGGGTTGAGGTGGGCGTTACTCTTTACCAGACATATCAGAGTGGCTAGGTAAACTTATATACTAGTGATCGAAAATAATGTGACAATTATTATATCTTAATACAATAATATTATTTTAAATAATTAACATATTGACCTAACAGAAAACGATGATAGTAAAATAAACAAAGATTGGCAGTAAACGAAACAAGTCTGGGCCTGAAATAACTAGGTACACGAATAAGAAGGCAGCTTAAGACAGTATCGCGGTTGTTTGACATTATAAATAGGATAGAAAACGAATTTACCGCATGAAATTTGTAGCACCCGACGTTTCGGTGACGTTGCAGCCGCCGTTGTCCAGTCTACCCTGGACACCGGCGGCTGCAACGTCACCGAAACGTCGGGTGCTACAAATTTCACGCGGTAAATTTGTTTTCTATCCTATTTATAATGTCAAACAACCGCGATAGTCTTCGATTTTATAATTGGTTGCTACTTATTATCTAACACGATTAAATTTTGAGCTAGGGTAAATGTATTATGTATGTAATATCTACTGGTACAATATTTATTATTATTATTTATTAAGGTACATAGGATTAGGTATACAGTTCATTCATAGGTCATGTAATCATATAATAATTATATAAATTATTTAATAATTAATATAGGGAGGTTTAACACATCTTACATGACCTTTACTGCCAATAGCACATCTAACTAGGCGATAATTTGGCCCGTCTCTAGATGTGCATATTTTTATGCAATTTTAAGAAATGAAGTGTTTTTTTTTTTAATAAATTATTTGGACCCACCACCTGTATATATACATAAATATACCAATTTTATAAAAAATATAGCTATGTAATAAATATATATATTTATAGTTGTAATTTAATAAAATTTAATTAAGAAAAATAGATAAGTGATACTAAATAAATAATAATATCTGCTGTAATCATACGATTACGTAATTCATTAACGCCAGGTCATTAATGACTTGTGGACCACTATTTCGAGGAAATGCCGCAACCAGTAAAAGAATCTTCCCTTTGCAAAAGAGAGCACTGCGCAGCATGTATCACGTAGCGACCAGGACCTCATGCAGATAATATTTCATAGAGGAAATGATAATGACTGTATTCGGCTTTCATGTACCAGTGCTCAATGTATGCCAGACAGCAGCTAAGGGAAACTGCAACTAATGCTGACATTCGCTATCACCATACCTGCGGCTACTCCATTTTATGCGTATCCCGAATAAGACTGGCAAAAGTATAGAAAGCTCCTACCAGCATTAAACTCTATAATCTACTCCCTACCACTATTAAAAAGCTGGAGGACGTTACACTAAATTATATATTAGGGAGATGCCTAAATGCTACCCTTTATCTGATCTGACTGAATTTGAGGGCCATGACGTTAAAAACATTCTACCCATTGAAATGGTAGTTTTATATAAATATTTATGTATTCTTTGCCTGACTATATTGCTTTCATATTACATAAAGCGACAGTAATTGAAAAACAGCATCTATACAAGTAGCTACCTACTGGCTATATTGATTTTTAAAAATTATTTTTGACATTTTCAGATACTAATATTTGGATTTTTTCTTAGTATTTTGATTATTAGTTATTATTATTAGTTAATTATTTTAGTTAATAATATTAATAAAAAGTATTTTAGTTTTAAATATTAATAGTTATTAATATTTAATATAAAAATTGTTTTTACCGTAAATATGTTTTGATTCTAACAATTCAAGATTATTTTCAATTATGTTATTCAGTTATGTATGATACTGAACTCCTTATATTTTCTAATTATCTTTAAAATATGTAATCTGCTCAAAATAGTATCATGCGAAAATTTTGTAATAACTAACTAGGTATTACTTACAGTAGGTTGTATAGCAATAGTTACTTTTTATACAATTGGATACAAGTATAACGTAATGTAATTTAATATCTATTGGTAAGATTTTTTTTGTTATAAGGTTACCTAAGAATATTTTTCAGTAGACCTAAGAATATTTTTCAGTGTTTTCTGCCTCCTGTGAAATTTTAAAATCATTACCTTTCTGCAGATAGAGATTCATATTATGTTGTGATAACGGCTTGCAGTGTAGCAGTTAGATAATAATAATATTATAACCTCCCAAAGAATTTATGAACACCTCAAGGTTCTAGAGGCAATTCTAGCACATTGTTTAGTACCTCTGCACATTGCTATAAAATCAGTCATTTTTTGGTCTTTTTTTAAATGTGCTTATTGTTGAAAATATTTCTCAAACCTTTTCCTCCGGAGGTATAGTTTTCTGTCGGCCTCCGGTGGTACAGGCATTGCGTTGGTCTAGGCCAGGCTTGAAGCCCAGTTGTACGTATTTTTTATGGGCATCGAAGCCCAGTTGTAACTAGGAAATCCAACTGGATGTTTACTTCTACTGCATGTTTGTTTATTTTTTCATTTATTTATTTTTGTAGTAATGCAAATATATCATGTGAGTATACAATTTTAGAACTTAGGTATTATGCACAATAATATTTTTATACTTGAGTCAATACCAGAAATTGAATACATCGCATAATCCAAAGGCAACGTCACCTAACTAAGCCGGGACCTGTTCTAAGGTAAACATTCAATTTTGCATACAAAATGGTTGGTCAATACTGTATTTATAAAAAAAGGCATATATACTTACGGCAATGAATTTACTAGTATTATATTGAAAAATTCAATAATCATTTATGAACAATTTATTAAAAAATAAATATATATTAAAAATAACTAAATACCTAAACTTAGGAGCGGAATATTACAGTGTCTGCTCAGAATAATATATTGTATATATGAATAGTCAAATCAAAATAAATTATTTATTTACAATAAAATAGTCAAATCAGAAAAATAAAAAGATATAAAAAAATAATCCTGCATTTTATTAATAACTAGGACGCTTAATGATATGAATAAAACAAATTGCCACTTAATATAATGTAAAATAAAAAATATATATAATAAAATAATAATAATAACATAAAATTCTGAATATTTCAATAACTAGATTAGATGTAAAATTTATAAATTCCTTGTCGTCCTCTTTTGCAAACTATGTTGTAAGCGGCGTTTTAAAATAGGTCTTATTTTTAACCAATTTTTTGTCCCCAGGAAGGGAATTGAAGGATGTATAGGAGTGCTGACCAAAAGTAGTATTCGTGTTGGAACCACACGGGTATTATACCTGTACTGTGTACACACACCTGTATAGTGTACACACACCACACGTTTATTGAGACGCATTGCTGTTACAACATATTGTAAGTATTTATGTAGGTAAACAATGTGCGTAATATTGACGTAACTTTTAATCGATAATTTGTCGAATGGAAATGCCAAGGCGGTAAGTATTAAAAGAAATATTTCACCATTGATATCGTGATAAGGAATTACGAAAATTACTGTTCATGTCCGATAAATCGCCGTATTTGAATTGATAAAAATAAACTTGAGCAGATAAATATCGCAAGAGGTAAATTCTAATTTGTAAGTAAATTAAATTTTATTTTTATTTAATAATCATTCAGATTTTGAGTTCTATTACTATTTTTTCTATTGTATTCCATAATATATTCACATATATTTACAAATTAGCCAATTGGTTCCATTCATTCATTATCGTGAAGAGAATTGAATCTTTCATACGTGTGCCATTGTAGATATTGTGTAAAATATTTTTTGGTCACATGTCACGTTCACGATAATTGGCTGTGGTCATTGCGTAGAGATGCTATGGCTTTTTGGAAAGCTATTTCATCATAACATTTACCTACTCAGTATTTAATAGAGTATTTATTACACTCATATGTGTTTTGTTTATTTTGCAAACCTTTCTGAACAAATTGGAATGTGATGTATGTGGACAGGGTATGTAATCCTCGCCATCATAATTGGGTCATTTGTATGGTCCCTACCTGGCTAAACGCCTCCTCAAGTGTTTTCCAAGATCACCGATCTTGAGCTCTAATCATCCAGTTTCGTACTCCGTGTAATCTGACGTCATCAGCCAGCGAAGAAGTGGACGGAAACGTGGTTCTCGCATCAGGGCATAATTGAGGCCACCAGAACCAGAGTGGCCTAAGTGACATTTTGGCGATTTTGAGTTTAATGCAATAATCCATATAAAAAAATCATTATTTACAATTCCAGAGACGCCCAAAATTGATATCTTCAAGAAATCATCAAAATAAAAACTATGTGCCATACTTTTTTTTGCTATGTTAACTTAAGAATTCCATTTAACTATTTTGGCCCATATCAATAAAAATGATTTTTGCATTTGGGCCACTTTGGTTCTGGTGGCCTCAATTAGATAATATTAATATCTATTATTTGGAAAAGTAAGGAGCTTCGTGGACGGTTCTACTAAGCGCTAAATGCTCCTATCCACAAAGGAGTTGTTAGAGTGACCCTATCCATCAGCTTCTATCCACCAAGGATACTCTATCCACTGGCTACGTTTCGGTGATCTCTTTGGTGAGATTGAGGGTTTCATGTGTCGTTTGAGAGTACAATATGTTTAGGCAAAATTATGTAAGGGTTTCGGGGAAAAAAGATAAATGTATTCTTTTTTTAAAAATGAGATACTAAAGCCCTTATAAAAGTGTCTTGTTCCCAAATGAATCGAAGCATGAATGGATTTTCAAAAGAAAGAATATATTTTGCCCTTAAATGAAGGGAGAATAAATCGTGTGACGAGAAAGAATGATCGAGGTGTATGCGGTGACTCGGACCTTGATTATTCTTTCCCAACACCATACCTCAATGACCCTCTCGTTAGCGCTGAGGAGGAAATGTGATGTGAAATACTGATCAAGGCAAATAACTTTTTCAAGTGCTCACTTTTTTCTGAGGTATAATTTAAATAAAATATATTTTGTTTTAGAAACTGAAAAATATTGCTTTTCTCTGGTTTGTAATTAAGGTCAAATATATATTTTTTAAGAAACTCCAATATATTTGGTATACAGGCAATAAAGATATATTTTCTTCTTTATCAAAACATTGCTAAAGTGTAATTTTTTAAGTTATTAAATTTTAAAAATGAAATTATCAAAAATTTTAAAAACTTGATATTGATCATTATTCCTCGTGACCCTTCGATTCATTTTCCGATTGGCGATTCTAAAGTTACAGAGACCCTCTAATTATTCATTCTGTTATTTTATTATCTATACCACAGTATAATAACACCCAGTAAGATCACTCAAGAGCTACAAGGCAATGCAAGAAGAGGGTGCTACGGAAGTGGGGCCAGGGGTAAGTCATGTCGCGTCCTTAGGCTCATAGTTACGGCGCTGTGGGCTGTGACGCCCTGTGGGCGCAGTTTGTGTCGGCTCTTACTATTACTTTTTTGTGGAGATTTACGAGAATACTGAGAATACCGATATGACATCGATAGATGTCATATGGTATTCTCAGAACAAATCGGTAGCATAAAATAGCATCTACGCCGTCGGGGCACCGTAAATGTGGCCGCGACAATGGTTCAAGAAGAAGACGAGTAATCAAATTACGATTTCTGGTAGCCCTTAAGATTCCTGACGTCACTTGCTTTGATTTCAATTTTGTTCTAAAAGAAGCTTTTTTTTGTACTGTCTGGTATACTGTATCTATGCAGTGCCTCACACCTTTTGTCGCTTATAATAAACACTATGTAAATTCTCCGTGAACACTCCGGAAGAGGCCAATTTCGCTGGAACAAGAGATATAACATATTTATGTTTCCCAATTAATTTATGAGATTATCTCGTTTATTGATTCAATGTCACTAAACCAGTAAGTTGACATAGCGTACATGACGAAGCGGTAATTTCCCACAACCGGCCGTTGCATTCATTTCCTCAGTTTTGTAGTTTCAATGCAGTGCAATTGCTGGTAGAGGCCAGGCGGACGTGCGGTGTACTATGCACTGGGATATCCATTTTAGATAATATAGGATTGCCCAATAACGTCCCTAGTGTATTTGAACTTATATATTGAAAAAAATATATTTTGTTTGTGTTTTCGTAACATTTTTATATTTTTATCAAATCACTTTTTATGGAATAATAGTCGGTGTCTAAACACATATTTTGAGCATTTGTTCCTTTCTCATATTTTGAGGTTTGTTTTTTCTGTTTCTTATCTTCATTGTGAAGATACACAATAAGCGGGTTTATTATCAAAAGACAATCTCTTACAACCAACACTACTATGAAGTGTTTATATGTATTTATATGCGACTACCAAGTATGTGTCTTTTTATTGCATTCGATCGGGGAATCGAAATGCATTTCCGTTTTTTAACCCAACGGAAAATGATGTTCCAGAAGGGAATCGTGCCCGGACTCAACTCGATGCCAGGAATCGAATTAGCGTATGCTACATCAGTGTATAAACTAGAGTTAAAGGTGTAAAAATGTGTTTTTATGTAAAAAAAAATGCATATATCCAATAGCTTCGTGGTTTTAAATGATTGAGGGAATTACTTTATAATCACTTATAATTCAACAGTATTTATTTATTTATTTGTTACAACTTGGTAGAGAGTTAACATCTTGAGGTGTCGACTACAACGGGCGAGCCCGCCACCACAGGAAGTTTTAACGATTAGTCGTTTTATCGACCTGCAGTGAGCGTAGAAGAGTTTGGACAAAACAATCCGACGTCTAGCTACGCCACAACCCGTAAGAGACCAACTCCTTACCGCGAGATAGCCAGGAGTAATGCCCGGCGGCTCGAGACACTCGCGCCCTTACTTCCAATTGTGACCAGATTTCTCCGGTCTCTCGATTGGTTCCGAGTTCGAGGTCGCTTGCGCGGTCCTCTCCCTTTGGAAGCGGTGAAACGGTGTATACCGAATCTATCGCGGACCAAGGCGTCCTTTGCCCGGCTCTGAACCGGGATCGGATGGCCAATGGTCATTTCAAGAGCAGTCGCCGTAAGGTACGCAACCACCCCCGCTATATAGGAAACAATACAGTTTCCAGACTCCCCCGACTGTTAGTCGGAGTGCAGAATCGATTGGCTTGCGCCGCACGGTGCGCAGACCGTCCAGGAGCGCCAGAGGTTTGATTCCCAGGGGAAACTGGTTCGCTGGCCAGAGTCCTACCCAGGTTCGCACCCCGTGCGTGGAGGCCGTCGGATGGGTATTGACCCGTGAGTGTGACCGACCCTGAACACATGGGTCATCGTGGCCAACTCATCATGGGCCCGTTAGCTCCCAGGTAGAGAGTTAACAGTGAGATCGTACGGATATGATTTGTAATTATTTATATAAGCAATAAGAAAATTAACACAACCCATACGATCATTCTAGACGAATGCCCAACTAGACCGAACAGCCTGTATCTGGGCATACGAAATATATAGCCTTTGTTTTTGAGTAGTACTGACGTTTGAGTAGTACTGACTTATAGACTACTTTCAATACTAATACTAAGATAATGGCATAAAATAGTACACATATTAATACAAATATATATGATAAAGGGTTAGTTACATACATACACATATACACATCCAACATACATACATACATATATAATAACACACACACACATACATCTACATACACACATATTTTAAATTATTGTATGAAGCAATTCTTTTTCAGTCTTTGTACGACCTACTTCGTAAAGAAGCCATTTTTTACTTTTATCTTAAATTGGTGTACCTACATTTTGAACATTTTTTACTGACTCTTCTAAAGTATTATTTTTTTTTTGGGGCGATGAAATACAACTGCCTTTGGACAAAGGTTGTGTGTACGTGAGGAATTACATAGTTGATTCATGAATAATTAAAATAGCCAAAAAAATATCCAGTGAAAAAATAGGAAATATCAACTAAAAAAATATAATTGAATTAACAAATAACTGGTAACTTTAACCATAAATAAGGATTTATATTAATCTATTAATAAATAATGACATGATATAACCAAGAAAAGCAAATACATTACTATGTTTTTTATATAGAGTCAAATATCGGACATAGGAAATAGAGAACAAAAAAATATGGCTTTTCACCAAATTAAATCATTTAAAACCGAAATTATAAATTTATATTACTCCTATATTGTTATTAAAACAAATGTATATATTTCTAAGGTATATAACACTGATAGGCAACCAGATTTTTCTTATTATCATGTTCTTGTGTTTTTATACACGCCTCCAGGTCATGAAAATCTTCGACGATTATTCTAATTGTATTAGAGGCAAGGCTGAAGAAATTTCCTAGTTAGTCATAAAAGGACACTGTCAATTACCGCCCGGACGTTCTCTAGGTGCAATTATCAATTAGACGACAGTCATAGCAGTGAATCGTTCGCAGAAGGCAATACTTATTTTCTCCGTTTGCTGGTTTGCCATACATGCCGATATTTAGTGCTAAATAGGTCATATACGCCTTAATGAGGCAGAAGTAATCGTTTCTTACGCTACTTACACTAATAATTACACGAATGTGTCGTACAAGTCGTTAATTAAATAATACATCTATGTACTTATGTATGGTAATTAGCTCGAGATAATTACTAAGAGTTTCTTAGTTGTCATACTTTTTTAGGGATATGAACAAGGACTGCATACTCACATAGGCACTAAAATCGTACGTCATTGTATTATGCATCTCATTTTTATTCGCAAATTATAAACAGTCCTTTGATATTATTTTCTTTCGCCTAAATTAAAAAGCAACATATTGTCAAGCTCACTCAGGATCGAGTGGCCAATGGTTCGTTTTAAGGATAGGTGTTGCCAGCTCAACAACTACTCCCGCTTTTTAGGAAACGTACGTTTGGCTGACGATTGGCTGGCAAACGCAAACGATTGGCTGGCACAGCCCGGTGCACAAACCGCTAAGTTCCACCCGAAGTTTTCCCCCAGATCTGCACTTCCGATCCCAACTGATTACGACTACATGATACAGGTAGAGTTCACAGAGGCCCGTTCAGGTTAAGTCTCTCTTCGGAATACATTGGTATTATTCGAATTACATTGAATGACATTGGTTATTCGAATTACATTGGTATATAAGATTCTATTTTCAAAGTATTTTAAAATGTCTGTATGCTCATACTTGTTGATTTTAAGCAAATACACCAGGAGGGATCATTACAACATTGAAAATATCAATGTTTTAATTATGGGAGCTGAACCGTGAGTTGGTCCAACTTTTAAAACACAAACAGGCCATCAAGCCCAAACTGCACTGAGCCAGGTGAGACTAACAATGTGGAGCCCACATTATGGCTGTTTTGTAAATATATGGATATGACGTAAATCTCTCCTCCGATACGTAGCGAATCACAACCACTGACGCACAACGATATTCGCTATATAGAACTAGTCGCTATATCTCTGCTAAAAAAACTAGTCGATTAGCAGAGATACGGTAGGGCCTACTCTCCTTTTCGAACGCATCGCCTAATCCGTCTTACCGTGAATTTAACAGCTCCACAGGACTGTTTCTACATGTTTCTAGATTTTCACATGTTTCTAGAATTTTGAATTTCTACATGTTTCTAGAATTTTATATATAATTTTGTATTGAAGATCTATAAACATGTAGAAACAGTCATGTGGAGGACTCTCCCGTCGCTCTCCTGTCACTCACAGTTGAGTGCGAGTGGGACAACAACACCCCCGAATAGCGGCTAGTAATAGTGATGTGCAAGAGGCATATAAAGCATTAGCGCTTGAATCGGGGCAATACAGAAAATACATGGGCGAGATAAAGATCTTAGAAGCTACATGGGCGAGATGAAATTACCCATTTTATCCACATCAAACAATTAAACAACCAAAGTAGCCTCTTTTTACACAGCTGCCCAAAAAGGGAGTGGTATATCATTAGGATTGATGTATGAACCTATGTTTCCGTTTCTTTATTCGGCCATAACTTCTTAACGATTAAACCGATTTAGAAGTGCGTGGTATTTTTAGAATCCTTACGTCATCCCGTATGTCACAGGGTATGTCATCTCGTATGTCATCTTCGTGGTTTTTAATGACGGAGGGAATCCCTTTATAATGACTTATAAATCAACAATATGATTCATGAATAATTAAAACAGCCAAAAAAATATGCAGTGTAAGAATGAATAATAATAATTAATAATAAAAGCCTTTATGCGCTGACCGTATTGTACAATTTTGCCTTATGTGATGAAACAATATATTTTATTAATTTTTAATCTATTTTTTAAATAAGGTATCATATTCTTCAGTCGCCAGTTTTTTTGGTCAGGTTGTCCTTCGACATAGGCCTCCCCCCATTTTCTTCCATTCATCTCTGTCCCAAGCTAACCTTCTCCATCCTTTCGGTAAGTCATCTTCCCATCTTTTAGCTTGACGTCCTTTTTGTCTTTTCCCATTTCTAGGATACCATTCCATTAAGTCCTTCGTCCATTTTTCTTTGTTGGTTCTTATGATGTGACCAGTCCAGTTCCATTTTAGTTTTCTAATTTTGTTCAAAACATCGTTCACCTTTGTTATTTTCCTTATTTTTGAGGTCGTCCACCTGTCCTGTAGCCTTATGTTTAGCATGCTCCATGTTTCGTTGGCATACTATAAGTTTTTGGTTGTTTTTGTTCGTGGCAGGCCAAGTTTGACACCCGTAAGTAAGACATGGGAGAATGCATGTATTATAAAGTTTACTCTTTACTGACATTGGTATCGTTTCATTTTGAATGTTTTTATTGCATTGGAAGAATAGGAAATACCAACTAAAAAAATATTTATCAATTAACAAATAACTGGTAACTTTATCCCAGGGTGACCTAAAGTGTTCAAATGTCAAAGACATAATTATCTAAATGTCAAAATGTCAATAAATTAGGATAAATATATCGTGTTTAGTATCAAATTAAAAGTCGAAGTACATTTGGGAAATATATACGTATATGTATGTATACAGATAAATACACAAACCACAAATATTTCATTAAAATCATTTTTATTTCTTGAGCACCGAGGACAACCCACTAAAGTGCGGCGGCAGCGCAGCGGCACGCGGTTGTTTAAAGATACCTGCCACTGGGTGCAGGGCGACGTTATTCTCTTACAAGACGTGCTTTTCAGCGCGAACATTTTTTTCTAATAATACTAAATACAGCAGTTTACTTTTTGTAAGGGCGGTCGTGTTTTTTATTTTTTTAAATAATTATTTTTGTTTGGGTATCAACAAAACTGCAGCGACAGTCACCATAATACCACGCGCGGACTAATACAGTAGTTCTACTCGGTTACTATCTAAAACGCCCGCCGAGCCTCAACGGGCCGCTGCCAAAGTTTATTTTATCATTTAAAAAGCGGGCGAAGAAGCGTGGTCTTGATTACATAATTATGGCCTCGGACCGGTGGCTTATTGTCACACGGTGCGGTGAACCTAACCTAGAAACGAGAACTCGTTATGGAAGTCCAGATAACGGGATCACAAACGCATGCCGGCCGATCGGCGCCTCGCCGCCCTTCGACACGCGAAATGCATACAAAAATCCTACAATCCAATTACAGGCAAACACACTCCTACTATTACTTTCAGAGAGGTGGCTGGGAGCAGAAGCCTGCCATCATTGATGTTATAGCATACTGCTGTTGTTGCTGTTGCCCTGCTAGCATTTGACCGCGGCTTCGCTTCGCGTATAGTTTCGAATCGAATAATTAATTTAAGTTGGGTGGCGTTTATTTGCCTTTTTACAACGCTACCTATAGATATATAGTGCAAGACGTCCCTCCTCGATGCACGTTACCTATCTCGTAGACGTACGCGTCTTGTTCCTCGCCACCCCGCTGCCTTCAGCTGAGCGCTGGCCTTGCTGAGCCAGCAGCCGCCGCCGCTGCCAGTATTTCGAGGTCTTTGCACGCGTTACTAATTTCATGATATCTCTAAAACTATACCACCTAAAAACACACAGTAAATGCCTAATTTTATCTCTATTTAAAACTTGTATGATGGATTATTTTTTTGATAAGAAATCTTATTTTATTGATAATGTCTTCAACAAACACTGCCTACTTATTTTCTTGTTTTTTCTCATGAAATCAGTTATTGTAGCTTAAATTTAAAAGTTAGATATATGCTTTCACTGACTTTTTTATAGATATTTTTAAGGCCGATGTTTTTGTATTATATTGGCCCGTATTCCGTTTCTCGCGGGCTTAAACTAAGCTGGTGCTAAAAATTAAGAACTTAAGCACCTTCGTTATTTTGTTGGTATTCCGTTTCATCAAAATTAAGAACCGGTCTTAAATCTTAAAATTTCCGTTTTGTCTATGGCCGTTCTAAAGCGGGGTCCTAATTTTGACAGCTCGCCGCCCGGTCAGTAGCCCGATCGCTCGCCGCCGCGCCGTTTCGTGTTTGTGTGTCGATTCGCGTTTTCGTTTGTTTTGAAATAAAATGGGAAAAAATAATAAAGAGAATGTGCCTAAACAAAAATATAAAGGGCGATTTATCATAACCTACAACTATTTAAATAACTATATGAATAAACGATTACTTACGATAATCTGCGCTCATCATCCCTTCTTCGATTTAAAAGATAATGCTGAGCAAACATCTTTAAAAATTGCAACACGAAAAGTCTTCGGAATCACAAGCAAGAACAAGTTACATGGCTGTCAGACGAAGACTGATCGATTTTAGACCGTTCTTAGATAAGACCCCGAACAAGACCCATCCGCCATGACAGTTGTAGAAACGGAATACCAAAAAGGGTCTTGGCTGTGCTTACCGTCAATTTAAGCACCTGATGATATCTAAATAAGCACGCGCCAGTTAGGACCCATGAAAGGGAATACCAAAATGTCACTTCAAAATTAGGCGTCGTTTTAGCGCCTTTTTAGATCCCAATTTAGGCACCTGCGAGAAACGGAATACGGGCCATTGTTTTCACATATATTAATCTGTTTCGTCAGCGCTCGCGAATAAAGCAATCGCCAGATCATTTTTCTCCGACTTGATTTATAAATATCGTAATTTCGTATTGAAAACCAGTATTTATCACAATAAGCCTATAGAACTCGTCAATAATAAAGCTTTTCATTAGTGAAAGAATTTTTGAAATCGGTTGAGTAGTTTCAGAGATTACCCTTTACCTACAAACTTTAAAACATACAAACTTACAAACAAACAAACATTACTTCTTTATAATAATATTAGTATAGATTAGATTGCTCAACGTCGTACTATGATTTGACAACCAGGATTTCACTACGAAGTGCAACGTGTAGATAGCGCTTATGTAGTTTCAAAGATTGATTAATCTTATTTTATTATGTTAAATATGGCGAATTCCAAGTTATAACAGTATGGCGGCGCACTGTATAGCACGCTCTAAACACACCTATGAAATAATACTCTCAAATAATACTCTCACTGCCCCTCAACAAGCATCTCAAAAACCATCGAAAAGAGGACCGATCCTCTTTGCAGCGAGTCCAGAGAAGAAGATCAAACAGATACTATATAATCTATCTGATTAGAATCAATAGTATGTGTCACTATACTGCCGTTGTAAATGAAAACTCAGTAACTTCATTTACTGTGTTTATACAAGTTTGGTTCTTTAAAATCACGAGTTGGAGTACTATAAGGCAATTTTTTCGGTTTGTCTGTCGATGGAGAGTTACCGAGATACCTTAGATAAAAATACAGTATTTAAAAAAAATAGATTTTTAAAAATAAAAAACACAGTATGTATCAAATCAAATCAAATCAAATCAAATTGTTTATTGTCTTAAAAACTAATACATAGTTGTATAGACAGTAGTATTACATTTGGCCGTGATGTATATTTTTTAAAGTTAAAATACAGTAACCTATTATTTATTGTGATCTTTTTTAATACTTATAAGCATTTAAGAAATATTTTTTGTTTGGTTACAATACGGCTTCTTCAGATACTGTGGTTTTAGGTAAAATTGTTTTTTAATACACGAATTAATCACAGTATCTCAATTAATTAAATTAGATATTGTGTTTTAAATTAGGAAAATAATTTGATAAATTTTATATTTTTAAGCTATAATACCGTAACTGAGTGGTTACTGTGTTATAGGTAAATTTTACCCATTAATAATAATAATAATAATAATAAAACTCTTTATTCTTAAGAAAAGGCGAGCTTATTGCCTGCAGGCAATATTTTAGAGCTAACCTATACTATTGTAAGAACATTATTTGCGAGTAGACTACATAACTTAACCTATATAAATAGTATGACAAATAAAATAGAGGAGGATAGAAAGAAGTATATACTTTACTCTTTGTGGGCACAGATTTGCCTCATAAAAATAATCTAACACCTATAAGGACGCTAAAGTTTTAAAAGGAGGGGGATGGGAGGGGAAAGGGAATTTATCTGGAGGATTTCAAATGCTCTCTGAGTCTGTTTTTAAAAGTTGTTATGCTTGGCGCGGTTCTCACATTTTTCGGCAAAGCATTCCAAAGACGGGCTCCATGCACGGTGAAAGAGAATGAGAAGAAGTCACTGCTTTGACTAGGGATAGAGAGTAGCAGGTTGTTTTTTGATCTCAGAGGGCGTTCATGAGCCGATAGTGCAGTAAATCTGCCGGTAAGATAATTGGGAGCGACGCCATCCAAGATCTTGAAAAGCATACAGAGAACTCGCATGTCTCTTTTCTCCCGGGTCGACAGCCAGTGAAGCTTCTCTCTGTACTCCGTGATGTGGTGAAATTTTCTGAGGCCATGGATATACCGAATGCAAACATTTTGGAGACGCTCAACTTTGGTGGATAACTCCTCTGTGAGGTCGAGAAATGCGACATCTCCATAATCCAGAAGGGGGAGGAGAGCAGACTGACAAATCGTAATCTTGCTCTCCTCCGGGAGGATATTTTTCAGCCTATTCAGCGAATGAAATCGGCCGAAGAGTTTGCGTCGCATTTCTCGAATATGTGGCCGCCATGAGAGGTTGTCGTCCATATGGATACCGAGGTTTTTAACCTCGAAACTGAAAGGGACCTCATCCGCACCGATGCAGATCTTCAGGACTTCATTTATATTAATCCTCGAGGTAAAGTAACTGCTACCGATGATAATAGCCTGCGTTTTGGAAGGATTTAAGAGCAATCCATGTGCTTTGGACCACTCGTATATCATCGATAGATCTTCATTTACAGCAGCAATTGTTGTATCAATATCTACCGGGCGAAAGTGAGAGTATATTTGGACGTCGTCGGCATAGAGGTGATATTTTGCTTTAATGGAGTTGGTAACTGAGTTAATGAATAAAGAAAAGAGGAGTGGGGATAAAACACTACCTTGGGGAACGCCGGCGACTTGTGGTAGAAAATTAGAGATCTGATCTTTGTTCCTGACGCACTGATATCGATTATTCAGAAATGATCTAAACCAGTTTATTACGGGATTCGCAAAGTTACATGATTCTAATCGAGCAAGGAGAATATCATAATCGACAGAATTAAACGCACTGCTGAAGTCTAAAAGGACGAGAATAGTGAGCTGTCGATTATCCATCGCTTGACGAATATCATCGGTAACATGAACTAAGGCAGTAGTCGTGCTATGATGAGGTCGAAAACCTGATTGAAATGGGTTTATAAGGTTGTTAAGAGAAACATAAGAGAGCAACTGACTATATGCCAGTCTTTCAATAGCTTTGGCTAGCACTGGGAGAATTGAAATCGGCCTAAAGTTTTCTGGGGAATTTGTTGAAGAGGTTTTTGGTATTGGGACAACAATGGCTTTCTTCCAGACAGCGGGTAGTTCGCCACTTTTAAGAGAAAAATTGAAGATGAATGCAACTACTTCCGCTATTTCATTTAAAATAGGAATGATAAGTTGGAGGCTTATACCATCATGACCCACAGCTTTCGACTTGATGCTTAGTAGCATTTTAGTTACCTCCTGGGCTGATATTGAAGAGAAATTAAAAGTTGGGCTGTTAGGTGGGAGTAAAGAACTACTACGGATCGCAAACAGAGCATTGCTCTTAACCACGTTATCTAGGATAACAGGGGGGGATGAAAAGTGAACGTTCAGAGCGTCGATATCTATATTGGGCGTGGCAATCGAGGACGACTTGCCGATGCCAAGAGAGTGAAAAAGTCTCCACATTTGAGCGGGAGAAGCAGTTTGGAGAAAGTGGTTTATATGGAGTCTCTTAGCATTCCGACATAGCTGGGTACATCGGTTTCTAAGCACTCTGTAAATTTCCCAGGTACTTGGAAGGCGGTCGCGTTTAAATTTTGTTTTCGCTCTATCCCTCTTCTTCATTAATATACGGATATCGTCGGTTATCCACGGAGCAGGTGAATGCTTCTGTGTTCTAACATTACTGTGTTCTAACCATGTAAAATAAATATATATTTTTTAAATAAAAAAAAACTGCAGGCACCTTAAACACATTAATTAAACAATTATAATTTAATATATATTTTTATGCAGAATTGAAGTTTTAACTATTTTTTAACATTAAAGATTAAATCTATATTGGTTACTTTATTCCTGAAAACAAATATTTACGCGGTCAACTGAACTTTGACCGCGTTTTTTCTCAAAACGACTTTTTTCAAGTTACTGTGTTTTCATTTACGACGGTGTATAATACTATTGATCAAACAGATACTATTGATACAGCGCTAGACCGTAATTTTAGGATACTACATAACCGGAGAGTCAGTGGCGGTCTCTTCATATAAGCCGAAAAGCCGGGCTTGCCTATTCTTCGTAATTAACAATTAAATAAATTAATAACACAATTCGTAAAAAAAAACAATTAAATAAATTAATTTGCTATCTAACGAGTGCTATCTAGCGGACGGAGCTCGCTCCACGCGACAAAATTCGTTATGGCCGCGCGTCGATAAAGCAGCGTGCGATTGCAGCTGTGTACCGACGTGTCCTCTCGCTCGCTCGCACATGTGGGCTTTCAATGTGGCTTTCAAAATCAGTGTACCTCTCGCTCTAACCAGTGGTAAATTACGCAAAACAATTATAAGTATATAGAGGATTTTACTATGGAAACCAAAGCCGTGCTTGCCCATGAAGGTGACAGCGAACGTGTCAAATGTCGCAATGTGAGACGATGAGCGCGAACTTCACTTGACTGTAGTTAGTGTAGGTTTGTGCGACTGACATCACGGTATTTTTTATTGTGGAATTTCAATTCATTTGTGGTTTTTAGTGCCTGATAAACAATGGAGGAAATTGTCCCTTGTGGTGAGTTATGTGTACGACTTTTAATCGGCGAAGACAAAGTAAAATCTTTGAGTTTTGAGCAAAAGAAGTTACTAATTTCTGGACCTAAACCTACACCCGATTTGTGTATTTCTCAGACAAGTAAATCGCATAAAAGACAATTTAATAGATCAGTGTACAAAACTCACTGGGTAGTTGGATGCTCACATGTCAATAAATTGTTTTGTTACTGTTGTATTTTTTTTTCAAACGACTTAAATGTTTGGAATTCGTCCGGTTATGATGATCTAAATAATTTAGCCGGCGCGATAAAAAGACACATGAATTCGCAAAAGCACATGAATGCGGTTATTTCGTTTAGTAATTTTGGTAAACAACGAATTGAGACATCTTTATCTCGGCAGTTAAATGATGAAATTTTGAAGCACAATATTCGCGTTGATCAAAATCGTAGTGTTTTTCAGAGATTAGTGGATATTGTTTGTCATTTAGCTCAACAAGAACTTCCATTCAGAGGTCACGATGAGTCCAAAACTTCGTTGAATAAGGGAAATTTTTTAGAACTCGTATCACTTCTTTCGAAATACGATATCGTTTTAGAAAAACACATGCAGCTTCAACAGTCTGATAAGCGAGGACCGAGTTATTTGTCTAATAAAATTCAAAATGATATTATTCATTCCGTAGCGGTTGTTATGAAAACTCGCATTGAATTTGAAATCAAAACAACAAAATTTGTTTCAATTATTATTGACGAAACTCCCGATATCAGTCACAAAGAACAATTATGCCTGATTCTTCGATATTATTTTGGAAACGACATTCATGACCGTTTTTTGGGGTTCGTTAATGTATCTGAAAGTCGTATAGCAGACACACTGTGTAATATTATTTTAGAATTGCTAAATAAACAGGAGTGTACCGCAAAATTAGTAGCACAGAGCTATGATGGCGCTAGTGTTATGTCGGGTGTTAGAAACGGAGTGCAATCAAAAATAAAAGATGTTTGTCCACAAGCAATTTACATTTGGTGCAATGCACACATTTTAGCCCTGGTGTTGTCTAAATCATGCAACAGAATTGGAGAAATCAGTTCGTTTTTTTCAACACTACAGTCTTTGTGTAATTTTTTTAGCCACAGTACAAAACGATCTGCCTTTTACGATACTCATTGTAGCAAAAAATTACCTCTTGCCCCCGCTACGCGTTGGGCGTATATCTCGCGAACTGTAAACACAGTTTTTGTTCAAAAAAATAATCTTATTACATTGTTTTCTGACATATGTGACAACCCTCAGGACTGGGACGGGGATACGGTTTTAGCAGCGGAGAATTTTGAAAACTCGTTGCGATCATTCCATTTAAATTTTTTTCTCCTTGTTTTCCACCGAATTTTTGAAAAAACTGATAGCTTGTACAATATCCTTCAAAAATCACAAGTCGATGTAGGTTATTGTAGCAATAAAATAAAGGAATTTCAGACTTGGTTACGTGTTGAATTTCAATCAGAATTTGATCTCCTTTATGAAAACATTCTGCAAAATAACTCAGCTCCTCGTTTGAGACGTAACGTACGCTGTGCTTATACTGAATATAAGCGACTTTTTGTCCAGGTAATTGACAACATATTCTGCGAGATTGAGGATCGATATTCGGAAATTTTCAAATTGAAATTTTTCCAACTCTTCAACAACAAACTATACGAGAAATACCGTTTAGATTTTCCTACAGAGGCATTAGATTCATTATTTGATATTTATGCAAACCATTTTGACAAACAAGTTTTAAAGAACCAATTGATTTGTTTGTACTCCTCTCCTGAATTGAAAGATTGCAATGTTTTTGAACTAATTGTTTTCATTAGTCAGAATAGCCTCGAAGACGCCTTTCCCCAATTGTTGAAGTTAGCGTATCTTGTCGTAACTATTCCTGCTACAAGTGCTTCCGCGGAACGTGCATTCTCATCTCTTAAACGTATTCATACTTACCTAAGAAATACACAGGGTCAGGAACGTCTATCTGAGTTATCAATGGTTGCTATTGAAAAACAGTTGTTAATAGAATTAAAGCGTTCGCCATCATTTTACTCAGACGTAATAAACTCATTTTTGAAAAAAGATAGACGCTTCGATTTAGAATATAAATAAGCTAGTTAAAGCTATGTACCTAGCACCTAATTACTTTTTGTTCCCTTTTTTTATAAAAAAGTCTTACAGCTCATACAAGCAAGGGTCAACTTCTTAACTCGATGTCACTCGCTCAAGCAAATAAAACGGTTTTTCTTAAAGCCACCGGAGGTATTCGACTGCTGATAAGTGTATGTTAAATTCTGTCTAGCAGTAGTATGCCTTCAGTGTGCTTTATTGAATCTACGACACAAGCAGTAAATTTCAAATTGAAGATTGAAGAGGAAAGAGGTACTACTTTTTGTTACTATAAAAAAACACAAAAAGGTATGTCGGGCTTGCCCCATTCACCAACCCCGGGCACGCCACTGCGGAGAGTGGGCTTTCAGGCTGCGGACAGCTGTGCCATCGAGTGGGGGCTAAATAATCATCCGCTGCCCCAGGAGAAATAAGGAATAGAGTGGTAGAATAAGAAAAGAGGATGTAACGGTCACAATCCCGACTAAGTAACAGCTTATTTATTAGTTGGAGGAGGGTTCATAAAGGAATTTTTTCGCACACACACACACACATGCTTACAGACATCCGTACACACAATTTGTAATGTAAATGTAAATTGTAAAAATATTGTGAAACTAGCTGTGCCCGCGACTCCGTTCGCGTACATTTCGATTTTTACGAAGCATTAGGTGCAATAACATTTTTTATTGCGTGATTAAAAGGGATGCTAATCATATGGTAAGGTGGTAGCAGTCGTCATGATCTTATTGTAACGCTTCTTTGTAAACGATGTTGTGTGTTGTGTTATGGGGAGTGCAGATGTAAAGATCGTTACTGCTGCTCACTCTTGAGCAAGCAACATACAGCTGTCCGTGAGAGAAGCAGCTCGTGCGGAGATCTACACCTGTAGTGCGGAGCGTCTGTCCCTGCGACTTGTTTATAGTCATAGCGAAACAGACGCTCACAGGGAACTGTACACGCTTGAACTCGAACGGGTAGTTGTTGGGGATGAGAGGGATACGCGGGATGAACACGTCTTCCCCTCGGCCGCAACCTGTTAGTATGGTCGCCTCGATGACGTTTCTTTGTAACGACTTCACCAGAAGCCTGGTGCCGTTGCATAGCTTGGGGGTGCTTAGGTTTCTCAGCAACATTATGGGAGCACCAACTTTTAACGTTATCATATGTGCCGGAAGTCCAGGAGCATTCAAAGAGTTGAGAAACTCGATCGGGTAGTTAGTCGCGTCGCCATCATCAACTACCCTATTAATGGCATGGAACACCATTTCGGGGGCCTCGAACATACTTAAAATTGCGTTATTAATAGCATCCGCCTCATCATTTTTTGGGGTGAGAATGGCTCTTTCGCAGAGCCAAGAGCTTTCCTTGCTAGACAGATTTTCTATGTCAGGATAAACTTGGGCGATCAGCTCATTAACCGAAGTAACAGTTTTACATAATGAAAGTGGAAGCTGAATTTCGCCATTCACTTCGGTCATTGTACCATTACCTATCTTCAACAGCAGATCAGAGAACTCTCCCGTCAGTGAATCCCCTCCGAGTTGAGCTCTCATATTGACGGTAAGTGAGAGCTTTTTTACATTGGACCAGAGAAGGGATCGTTTGAGACAGGCGTTTACTTCATCAGCGCGCGTACCTCTGCTGATGACGGGGAGAGTCTGACGGAAGTCACCAGAAAAGAGGAATGTGACACCACCCATAACTTTGCTATTGTTTCTCATGTCCTGTAACGTGCGGTCAACAGCCTCCACTGCTTTTTTGTTTGCCATCGTGCATTCATCCCACACGATGAGAGCACAGTCTCGCAGCACTTTTGCTTTTTCACTATTTTTTGAGATGCCGCAAACAGGATTGTCGGAGCGATCTAGATCTATAGGTATTTTAAACATTGAATGAGCTGTCTTACCCCCGGGCAGTAATGTTGCTGCTATCCCAGAGGATGCCACCGCAAGAGCTATGTCGGCATCTTTTCGAATTTTTGCTAAAATTAGATTTATCAAAAAAGTCTTTCCAGTTCCTCCCGGGGCGTCAATGAAAAAGATTTCACCCGATTTAGATTTAACGCTGTTCACGACTCGATTGTATATATTTGTTTGTTCCACAGTTAGTTTTGGCTCATTTTCTCGAACCAAACTATTCATTTCGGCAATGTTATAGCTCGTCTCAGCGGCATACTCCTTGCTTATTGTTGCGTCGTTCATCATCTGAGGAGAAGGAAGTCCGTATCCGCCCAGAGGATTTCCGCCGATAGAGATGACGAAATCCTGAAGTTGTAATAAACCACGATTTTCTATGTCGGGTCTACATTCCTCAACATTGAGATCAGGGGTACGTCTCTGAATCTCCCTCGTGATGTCTTCACAGAAGATATGGCGGTACTTCTCCCATAGATCGCTTGGATTCGACAGGTTACAGAAGACCAACATAACAGCAAAAAGTTGGCGAAGTTTAGCGGCGTTGTCACTGATGCAAGCCTCTCGCAATGTGTCATCCCAGTTAGAATCGTCTTCAAGCAGATGTAGTGCTCTACATGCTGCTTGGTAGGTTGGATGAACTAAGCCGTCCACAGATTTAAGGCATTCGAACGACGTCGGTCCTCGTACGTGATGAAGTAGCAACCGTAGAAAGTAGCATTCGCTATTGCTTGGATGTACTGTGTACACCCTACCGAGTACGTTTTCTCTAAAGATGCCAGTAACACCTTCTACGATACTACCACGCTTCCTACGATTGAAGACGCCACGTTGTTTGTCGAACGTATAGTATGATGCCACGTCTTCGTAGAGCAATGTTTTAGCGAATTCGTCATCTTGGCAGAGTTTGAAGAATGCCATTAACGTCGTATTTTTTGGATCATCGATTCTATCCCTCACGTTATTCAAAGTGAAGTAGACGCGCTGCCCATTCTCGAGATGGACAGCCAAATGAGTAACGGGAGGAAATCGTTCGTGTATAGGAAACGACAGGATGCGCCAAACTGCTTCCGAACTGCTTACATATCGTCCAGATTGGTACCGCAACACTTCGTCGTGTTCGTTTTGTACCCCGAATGTCGCTTGGTCGCTGCCTTTATTTACATATTTGCATATGTATTTAATGGACTGGACGCTGCTACATAATTCGACGTTTATGTGTGTTTGGAAGGCTCTTGAGAGGGTCGGTGAGTGCGGAACAATCCACCTGTTATCTACTTCAATAATTTGACCGCGTATACGAATTTGTGCAGTGAACCCGCCTTCTTGGGGACTCCTGCGTTGGTATAAAGGGTAGCCGTCTGTACCCGTCACCGTTTCCGTAGTGAACTGTTTAGGAAATTGTTTACTGCAGCGACCGTCCTTCATGCAAGGCGACTGCATGTTCAAAGGTCCGCAAGGACCATGAACCATGTGCGTTTTGACGATTTCATATAGTTGAGGATCGTTTTCGGGATTTGGTAGTTCCGCGCGTATGACTCGATCGATTTCATTAGGCCTAATTTTTTCTTCCAGCCACAGGAGTATGTGAGCATGGGGGAGACCTCGTTTCTGCCATTCGACAGAATACATGAAGCATCTAGCACCACCAAATATCTTCTTCTTGGTGATTAAATCCATTAGTATTTTTAAATTAAGATGAAAAACTCTCGAGATCAAGTCATGTCTATCATAAGGAAGTTGTCCAGGTAGAAGTTCCTTCTTTATTTCTTTCCACTTGGGATTGGTCGTGATGGTGATAAAGAGATCAGGTCTTGAGTACTTTCGAACGTAACAGAACGCATCTTGAGTGCGCTCGTGCATATATCTCGGGCCACCTGTGAAACTGGATGGTAATATCACCAGGCGACCCAAGTTCTCCCCACCTCCATCCTGCCTCAGCGCATCTTGTAAATGTACATACTCTTCAGATCTCAGTTTCTTTTGGTTCGTTCTGATAAATATTAGTCTTTCGGTCTCTATCTTTGCGTACATGTCTACTAAATATTGATTAAATAGCTTACGAAAGTAGTGAAGGTGATTGTATACATCCTGTCGAATCATTATTCGATAACAGTAAAACTGGAGAGCGGATGTTTTTTTTCTATTGTTCTCTTCGCGCGTCACAGGATCCACATTAAAAACCATAAAGTTATACCCATCTTCACCGTGGCAGAGTAGCAAGGGATATTGCAGTGCATCGTAAGATCTATGTGTTTCGCATATCCTTAACAAACGGTCATCGTTTGTACGAAGAACGATATCTCTTTTCTCACACTGCTCATTCACCAGCAATACGGCTACCTCGTTCGTTGTTGGTTCGTTGTATCGACCTCTGTGTGCTGTCGACGGCCTTCGGTCTGCATTTATGACTAACTTATAGTCATCCCGATTACCAGTAGGGAGAGATTGTAAAGCCGTCTTGAAGTCTTTTACATACGGATTACACTCATTAAGCATCGACTGAAGATTTTGTACTAAATTTCTATCTATGTTTGAAATGTGTGACATTCTTGTGTCAGTTTGAGCTTCATAATCTGAAATGAAGTAAATCTGAAGGAATTTTGCTATTGCGTTTTCGACTGGAAGCAATGATCCTATGCGATGATAAACTTGGCCTTGTATTTTAAAAGTTGGCATGAATGGGCCTTCTGATATTTCATTGCCCCCAAAAGATGTCATTTGGAAAGCACTGTTGTAAGAGCGAATGGCATTAAGGAATTGCGCTGAGGATGGATGGTCTCCGTTCAAAAGCGACTTAAGTGGTTCCGGAGGTGGTTCTATTGGTTCCAAGTGAACCTTTCCCGATGAGCAGCACAATCCATTTGACTCATTTTTCCACTTTAAGGCCTTACAGTAACGACAAACGACTTCCATATCCCCAATCTCAGACTCCTTGGCATAGTTTATTTCTGGGTTATAAGAAAACCCACTTTTATATTTTTCAACCCAGTACAAAATGTCAACAACAGCTTCATTCCGCCCCCCATCTATGGATAACTGTAACTGTCTGTTAAGACTGTGCATTTGACGTCGACATTCCAATCGATCATTCCGCTCATTTTGAGACAAAGATGCTCGGAACGTCGCAATCTGTTGTTGGTTTGCATATAAAGCACTTTCTCGTTCTTGACTTAACAGGGCATATCTGTCTCTACTGGCAGCCAGACGTTCAGCTTGTTGTGTTTCGCCCTCCCTTCGAAAGGAATCCAAGTGACGCTCTCGATCGGCAGCTAAACGTTCTTTACGCTCTGACTCGGACTCAAGTTCACGCGTGCGTGTAGCGTATTCACGCATAGCCGTCAAACGCTGTTCTCGAGCTTCATCAGACTCGTGTTCACGTACGTATGTAGAAATATTGCGTTTTAATAATAATCGTCGTTCTCGCGCTTCATCAGATTCGACTTCACGCGTGCGTGTAGCCTGTTCACGCATTACCGACAACCGCTCTTCTCGAGATTCATCAGACTCGTGTTCACGCGTGCGTGTAGCCTTTTCACGCATTACCGACAACCGCTCTTCTCGAGCTTCAGCTGACTCGAGTTCACGCATGTGTGTAGCGTGACCACGCATAACCGACAACCTCTGTTCTCGCTGTTGCGAGGACTCCATGTCTAAAGACAAAGCATTCCGCTCGCGATTTGATTGTAGTCGTGCATCTCTTTCTTGCTGACTTTCAGACTGTCTCGCGAGTCTAGCTTTTTTCGCTTTTGAAGACACAGAGTTGAGATTAGTTCTTTTCCTAATTGGCGGCATTGTATAAAAAAAAATCCTAAAAATTATCACACATTATTAAGATTATTAGTATAGATTATTCCTACTATTATTCCTACAGAATAAACTACATACTTACGAAATTAATACGAACATTCAACTCAATTCAAATAAAAACCAGTCAAGTACATAGGTACTATTCGGTAATGGAAAGTAAAAATTATTGCCTAATATATATTCGCAATAACACCTTTATTGCACTTAAAATTAATCAATAATCAAATGAACATACATAGAACTAAACAAAAATGCTAACTAAACTAAACACAAAGCTATCAACTCAATTCAAATAAAAAACCATTCAAGTACATAGGTACCTACTATCCGGTAATGGAAAGAAAAACTTAAATAAAATAAGACCCTAGAAAACGTTCCCGGCAGTTAGGCAAAATACCTAATTAGGTACCAAATACCTAAGTAGGTACCTACATAGGAACATCTATTGGTGAAAGAATTTTTAAAATCGGTTCAGTAGATCCCGAGATTACCCCTTACAATTTAACAAATATACAAACACACAAACTTTACTTCTTTATAATATTAGTATATTAATCAATAATCAAATGAACATACATATGTAGATCTAAACAAAAATGCTAACTAAACCCAAAGCGATGAAACAGATAAAAAAAAATAGCGTTCGCTCGAAACAATGCATACGAAACACCACGCTCCGCGCTCTACACGCGACACGTCCGTGCAGGTCGAGTTTGGCGTTCTATATGGCGAGCGCCCCCGCTCTGGTCCGTATTTATAGACACTCGCTCCCCGCGCCCCGCGTCATAAACTCGCACGCGCCGCGAGCCAGGCGAAAATGCGATCAGAGTTTTTGATCAGTACTCCGTCATTTTACTACTTCTAGCGATGATTTTTGGCATCTTCTTCTTTTAGATGTATGTGATTATAATAGTGTAAACAAAATCTGAATAAAATCACCTCATTCAACATAATAAGCAGCTAAATATGCAGATACTCGAAAAAATAAATTAGGTTTGTATGGGGGCCACGTCTTATCATAACTGGAGCTAGAATTTAAATAGCCTATCCTGTGTCCCAGATGTCTATATGTTTTTATACCAAATTTCATCAAATTCGGATAATTGGTTTAAGAGTTATGGAGGAACATACATACATACATACACACATACAGAAAAAAATTCTAAAAATCGTGAAATTAGTTTCAGTATCATATATTGAGCCTATAAACACAATATCTCTGAAAACAAACTAACTTACTCCATGACCGACCCTTACAGATTTATTATTAGTATAGATAGATGTAAAAATAAACACAATCTGTAAATGGTCTTAACCGTCTCGAGGGGGGTTAAAATATATAAATAAATCCGTAATCTCGCCTTTTCGTACAAATAAAGCGTTTTATTATTATTATTATTAATCTATAAAAAAACGATCGTTCACAAAACTTTCCCTCTGCCGGGAAAGTAAAATCCTCACATCATCTTTATAATCATCTTTATTAATCGATCATCTACATAGGTTTGGATTTCCTTTCCCTTAATAAAATAAACAAGAGATAAAAGAAAAGAAGAATTGTGTTTTAGTTTCCTGTCAAGGAAAGTATTGTGGACGCACTTCTGTGTGTCTGCCTGTGTGTATTCTCCGACGATAGCCCCGAAACGCTTTATCCGATTGAGCTGAAATTTGGCATGCAGGCATCATTTGGTCATGGCATGAGCTGAAAAGATTGTGGTTTAAATCCGTCCACCCAGGGTTGGCTCCCGATGAGGGAACTCCTCAACGATCAACAGCAGAGATCGAAAATTTTGTATACGTATTCATTTATGACAGCAACTTCCAAGTTTCACTATGACATGGCTGATGTATCCTGGGTTGGCTCCTAGTCGAAAATGACATTTGATTTTGATTGAATCTTAGCTTGAATAAATTATAAAGGTTTCATTTCGTCGATCATCATTTTTCTTTCACCTCTTGTTTGCTGACTTCAGTTTTTTTTTCAGTCCAAATGTCAATATATTTCAGCAACATTTTATTGTTAAAGTCAGTGACGGAAAAACAAGTTGACAAAAGGGACTTGCTCCCTTTGGTTTCATTAAATTAAATTGTAAATGGATTAAATTCATAATTTAATAGTGCAGCGATATAACTGCTGATATATCTGCCAGCTATTTATTAAGCAGTGCCTTGTAAGCTTTCACAAAACTAAAGAGTACAGAGCAAGAAGTCAACAATTGTACTTAACGAGAAATGCTGGTAAGGAATTTTTCACAATTCCAAAGGTTAAAAGCACATTTGCCCGAAGACAATGTTTTTTTATCGCCCCGAAAGTTTATAACTCACTATGTGAAACCACGAAAAACGTGAAAAATTATGTAACTTTTAAAGGTAAAGTAAAAAACTGGCTTCTAGATATTGGGCGTTCAAAAACTAAAGACCTTATTAATACTGTAGGGTGAATATTTAAAAAAAAATATGTATTTGTAAAATTGTGCAATATTACATATCATTTTCTTAAACATATATACTAGAATGTAGTGTTTATTCATATATTTGTATATATTATTACTTATTTTCCACTTAAATTTATTGTATATAATGTAAAGTTTACTTTATTTTTAGCCCTTAATTGCATACATATATATTTATTTTTTTTCTACTTTAAATTTTACTTTAATTTGTGTAACAACACATTTGTTAGATTTAGAAATATTTAAAATTGATCACCTTCGTCAGTTCGCGAGTTACAAAAATACAGTTACTGTTGGTATAACACAGCACAGCCAGAGACAGACCTTCTAGGTCTAGTTGGTTGTGCGATTTCGCCTCATTCGGATATGCTAGCATATTTATATCCATAGAGCTATGTTTTTCGCTATTATAATGTTTGTTCTTAATTATTCCTCATTTACAACAGTATGCATGTCCTTGTATTTTTTTGTTCTTGTACGTTATAAATAAATAAATAAATAACTAAGTTATAGGTAATTGTTGCTGTCATTTTTTTAATGAAGCAGATTGACATTTCATGGCAAAGTCCCCATGTGGTTTTTTTTTGTTTTCTTATTGCCGCAATTTCAGGCACTTTGAATCCTGTATATAGTTGCCTGGCTCGCAAGCAAAACTCCCGATGAACACGGCGCAACCTCAGTCAGCTGCTCGAGCTCGAATTCACATATTTTGGAAACGAATTTCGGCGCAGTGGTGTGAACTGCCTTTTTTGTAATGGACGGACGGGAGGAACAATACATGTATTTTTTGTAGTAATTAACCGCTTTGCCAAAGCGAGTAGCAATTTTTTCCCCTATAACCTACCCCCTGATTCATCAATAATTGTAAGTATAGTTTTTTGGTTGTTTTTTAATTTTTTTTATAGTTTCGGCGTTTGTCAACAAAACGTCGTGGCGCTCATTTCATTTTAAAATCATCTAACGGCATTTTTTTGTATCCTTCTAAATTTTATCCCGTTATAAAATTTGGCACCCAACATGGGGCCAATTATGATAGCCCCTTCCAAGTTTCACTATGATATGGCTGATGTACCCTGGGTTGGCTCCCGATGAGGGGACTCCTCAACGGTGAACAGCAGAGACCCAAAATTTTGTGTTCAATTCAATTCAATTATCAAGTTTCAAGTTTCATTACATCTTGAGATTTAAAGGAATCGCTCAATATGACTTTAGGGTACTCATATCTTTTAATCAAATTTTGTATGAGACAGAGTATCCGTAAAATATTTATATAAAATATAAAATATTCAAAAACAATAATAATGGAAATAAAATAATATAAAATATTCATAAAATATTATGCATCCCTTAAAATATTCTGCACCCGAAATAAATTAACCCATAGAAAAAGATTCCCTCGAACCTTTCGTCCTCTTATACTCGTACTGAGTGCATAGTTTGGTCTTGAAAGTTCAAGGCATATTACGAGTTGACGATGCTGGCAGCTGACTTGACGGCAGAGGCTGGCCTCGAAAGCAGATCGCTTTTTATACCAATTGTATGAATAACTTAATAGTCTCAGGCGGCAAAACGAATGTAAATTGGTTGGTAAAATTGTACTTTTATTGTATTGATTTGATACACCGGTGCAACTGCATTAAAGTAAAGGATTTTGTTTTACAATAGGAATAGGTAGGTACCAATAGATAGGTAATGTTACCAGTAGGTAAAATCATGTCATATGCAAACGAGGGCATGGAATTTGTTAAAAAATAGCTAGGAAACTTTATGTTAACACTTAATGTTGACAAAACCAAATACATGCCATTTAGTATAAACACCAGAGGTCAACCCACTACTAATAGAACTATTGTAGTACACGAATGTGATAGCGTAGAGTCTTGTAACTGTCAGCCTCTGCAAAGAGAAATATCTTGGAAATATCTAGGCATCACTCTAGATTGCTTTCTCCGTTAGGACTCTCATATACATAACGTGGCTGCAAAGGTGCGAATCCTAGGATATATTTTCAAAGAACTGAGGAATATTCTGGATTCCAAAACGCTAAAAACTGTTTATTATGCTCTATGTGAATCGATTATTACTTACGTCATAATCGGATGGGGTGGATGTGGTAAAACCCTGCTAGAGCCATTGCAAGTTGCGCATAAATTTATATTAAAAATTATTCTACGTATACCATATCGCCATCCCACTAATGAACTTTATAAGGAAGCTAAAGTTCTTGATTGTAGGCAACTTTTTCTAAAAACTTCCCTTTTAAAGCTATTTTTGGACAATAACTCAAATTTAGGAATAATTCAGAACCGAAGACCAACGAGACAAGTTTTAGAAAATAGCTTAATAATACCCAGAATGAAAACATCATTTGGACAAAGACATTACTCTTTCATTACGCCGAGATTTTACAATTTGATCAATATGGAAATAAAAATAAATTTGACATTTAGGGAATTCAAAAATAAATTAAAGAAATGGTTATCAAATCATGTCAGACTAACCAATGTAACCATACATCAAATGTAAGAAATAATAGTTTAATAAAACTTAGGTGCACAAATTATTAACATATTTTTAAACACGTATGTTTAGTATATTTTAACATTGAACTAACTACCAAAAATTATTTGATTTTGTTATATATTATTTTGACAATGAATTGTACTTTTTTTGACTAGGTATTTTTTAATTATATTCTATTTTACTTAACATATATTAAATATTAATGACTGTTTCTTTCTTTTCTCACATATAACTTTATTTATATTATATAATTGAATTTTTTATTATATTTATTGCCGAGTGGGATTGCATTTTATTTAATGTAATATCTTTTAATATTTATTATTATTAATATTATTACTATTTTTTGAAGACCACATTTTAGGGAAATTTAGTGTTATAAGCTTTTTATTATAACTTGTAGATAATTGATTGTAATATTAGAGTCCTGTCCACCCTAGAACGGGCTAATCCCAGTTGGGTGACAGAATCAAATAAGCAAATAGTTAAGATTTTGCCATTCGATTATTATTATTTTTGTAAGCAAATCAATGTTTTATAGTATCTAATTCTTAAATAAATAAAACAAAATAATAATTAAAATATATAATTCTAAGTAGGTAAAATTGTATTTGCTTATATAAGCAGTGTGAGTTTTTTTTCGGGGCAAATACCTCATTTTTTATGTACATGGATACATATACATTTTGACAGATACATTTCTCGCGCTATTAATTGTATTGCTCCAGCCAACATCTCTACCGTTCAACCAATCGCCGTGAAAATTGGTAAACATAGGTATTTGAGGACGGATAATATTTTTGTGTTATCCACGTTATTGTAACTTGCCACTAGATGGCGCTGCAGTAGCTTAACTTACTATACTGCTCAACCGATCGCTACGTACCCGCCATGAACACCACCCGGTCAACGCTGGGTAATATTCCACTAGTAGCGTATACAACTTAAATTTTACCACGAGAAAAAGCGGAAACGCGGAGAATTCATTGGCCTTTCACAGTTTTTTCCTATCACCGTTCCTCCTCAGCATCAACCATTTTCCCCAACAGCGCAAGTTTGAATGAGAAATATTTTTTGTTTCTGTAAACCAAATATATTTGAATTTCTGAAAAAAATACATTTTACCCCAGAAAAAACGACACCTATTATACAAGAATAATATTTAACAAATATTCATAATACAATTCAACAAATATTCATAATATTCAAACAGTATTTTCGTTAAAAAAAAAAATATATTATACCGAAATATACCTACGTAAAAAAACGAAAACGTGGAAAAGTCGTCAGCCTTCATCAGTATTTCCCATCACAGTTCCTCCTCAGCCTCAACCGAAGGGTCATCGAGGTGTCCCACCTCTGGACTTGACTGGTAAGAATGATGAATGTCCTTAGTCACCCGTGGGCATTGATCGTTCTTCCCGTATGATCCTTCTTTCCAAAATCGACTCATGCTTCAATTCGTTTAGGAAGAAGCCACAAAATGGCATTAGTATCTCATTTCACAAAAAAAAATTACATTGATCGTTCTTCATGTATTTTCTGCGAGACGTAGTTTTTAGTTGAAATATATAGGTACAACAGAAAAAACCTTTCAACAAGGCGCGTTCAAAAAAAGTGATAAATAGTTACGAACTTTTTGGAACTATATAAAAATAAAAGTATCTTTTATTGTGTTCTAAAAAACCAAAACTGATCTCTCATTTGTTTGCATCTTGACGAAGCTTATTGACGAGAATGGAAAAAAACGGAATTTTGTGCGATGATTAAAATGCCTTTGCTGGAAAAATACGATGACCCTAGCTCGGGTCGCTTTAAATGGTAAAAAAGTGGAAAAAAATCTTTTGCGGATGTCGTGCCAAGGTTCGTTTAATTGCTGACGAAGTAAAGATTTCGATAGGTAAGCCTATCAGTAAGGCCAATCAATATCAATTAAATGAGCACTAACCTAGTATTTTACATGATCGCTTAGGGATGATTAATATATCCGCAAGCTTGGTACCTTAAATGCTTACGGATGCGCAGAAAAAAAAGCTAGACTGGAGATTTCGCAACGGTCTTTTCGTTTGTTAAAACAGGATTCTGACCATATTTTTGGCTCGCTTAGTAACTATGGAAGAACATGGCCTCACCATTACGCTCCTGAAACAAAACAACAGTCCTTGACCTGGAAACGACCATCATCTCCAATCAATAAGAAATTCAGGTCTTCCATCTCTCATCGAGGGATCGTGATGATTGAATACCTTGATCATGCAGCTACTATAACAGGGGCTATATATGCTAAACAAATAAAAACATTGCGAAACAAAATACGTGAAAAACGAAGAGGCATACTCGCTAACTTTGTCTTGCTTTACCAAGATAACGCCCCAGCACACAGTCCATAGTTGCGATGGCTGCCATTAAAGAAGCTGGATTTGAAGTACTGGAACATTCTGCATACTTATCGAAACGTGCTTTTAGTGATTTAAATCAATTTCAGATATCATCTGAGAGGAGTTAATGGGCCCTTGCTGAGTTGGCCACGAAGACCCATTCTGTTCAGGGTTGGTCACACTCACGGGTCAACACCTATCCGACGGCCTCCACGCATGAAGTGCGAGCCTGGGCAGGACTCTGGCCTTATGGTCAGTTTCCCCTAGGAATCAAAATTCTGGCGCTCCTGGACGGTCTGCGCACCGTGCTGCGTAAGCCAATCGACTGTGAACTTTGACTAACAACTTGGGTTGTCGACTACAACGGGCGAGCCCGTCACCACAGGAAGTTTTAACGATTAGTCGTTCTATCTCCCTGCAGTGAGCGTAGAAGACTTGGGACAAAACAGTCCACCAACAACCTGTAAGAGACCAACGCCTTAACCGCGAGATAGCCAGTAATGTTACCTGGCGGGCCGACACTCGCGCCCTTACTTCCAATTGTGACCAGATTTCTCCGGTCTCTCGATTGGTTCCAAGTTCGAGGTCGCTTGCGCAGTCCTCTCCCTTACGAAGCGGTGAAACGGTGAATACCGAATCTATCGCAGACCATGGCGTCCTTTGCCCGCCTCTTACCCGGGATCGGATGGCCAATGGTCATTTCAAGAGCAGTCGCCATAAGGTACGCAACCACCCCAGCTCTATAGGAAACAATACAGCGAGAGTCGGGCCCGCCAGGTAGCATAACTGGCTATCTCGCGGTAAGGCGTTGGTCTCTAACGGGTTGTGGCGTAGCTAGACACTGGATTGTTTTGTCCAAAGTCTTCTACGCTCACTGCAGGTCGATAGAACGACTAATCGTTAAAACTTCCTGTGGTGACGGGCTCGCCCGTTGTAGTCGACAACCCAAGTTGTTAGTCAGAGTGCACAATCGATTGGCTTGCGCCACACGGTGCGCAGACCGTCCAGGAGCGCCAGAGGTTTGATTCACAAGGGAAACTGACCAAGGCCAGAGTCCTACCCAGGTTCGCACCTCATGCGTGGGGGCCGTCGGATGGGTATTGACCCGTGAGTGCGACCGACCCTGACCAGAATGGGTCTTTGTGGCCAACCCAGCATGGGCCCATTAACTCCCGAAGTTAACTGACTAACAGTAGGGGGAGTCTGGAAGCAGTACTGTTTCCTATAGAGCGGAGGTGGTTGCGGACCTTACGGCGACTACTCTTGAAATGACAATCGGCCATCCGATCCTGGGTGAACAGCCGGGCAAAGTACGCTGTGGTCCGCGATAGATTCGGTATACACCAGTTCACCGCTTCGTAAGGGAGAGGACCGCGCAAGCGACCTCGAACTCGTAACCAATCGAGAGACCGGAGTAATCTGGTCACAATTGGAAGTAAGGGCGTGAGTGTCGGCCCGCTGGGTAACATTCCTGGCTATCTCACGGTTAAGGCGTTGACCTCTTACGGGCTTGTGGCGTAGTTAGACGGTGGACTGTTTTGTCCCAAAGTCTTCTGCGCTCACTCCAGGGAGATAGAACGACTAATCGGTAAAACTTCCTGAGGTGACGGGCTCGCCCGCTGTAGTCGACAACCCAAGTTATATCATCTGAGAGGTCAAAATTTTGACCATGATGGCGCGGTAGTAGCCGCAGTGCAGGAATTTTTAGGTGAAAGTGATGAATGGTTTTTTAGGGAGGCATTTTTGGTTTAAAAAAAATATGTGTCAAGTGTATAAACCTAAAAGATGACAAAGTCGATTACAAGGCCAAATATTAAAAAAATGTACATAACACGCTTTTATTAGGTCGACCTGTATGTAACTATGTATGTAATGGAATCTAAGGTAACTAATTTAACCATCTTCCAAGGATCGTAGTGTCATGAAAATTGGCAGCTGTATGTAGTTCTGATGACAATACAATAATATGGTACTGTCGAACTGATCTGATGATGGAGTCGGAAGATATGAACTGGAACTTCATGATGGAACATCGTATCATAGCTGTGTTTGGACTTGTTAGAAAAGTCTTGGAATGAACTTTGACAACGATTTGGTTTCAAGGTCTGATGATGTGGTTTTTAAGTGCATTTATAAAAGTGTGTTATTAGTGTTTTTTTTAAAACTAATAATTTATTTATTTTTATTGCATCCGAAGTTAGTTTAGTACTCGTATTATATATGTATGTATGATGCTTTTACTACAGTAGTCCAATCAAGTTACAATAGACAATTCAAACGGCAAGCCGATCTGAAGGCGAGATTATAAATCGGTACGTGACAAGTAAAAATGAAAGTGATTCAATAGTGAAAAGCTTTCCAGCACCGGGCGTTGCGTAATGGAACTGCGAACAATCGCACCGTTTAAGTTCATTGCTGGTCACGCATTGCGTCGGCTAATTTATAAATGACCTTATGCGGTGTGAAGATTATTATAATACTTGGAAAAAAAGTCATGTTATCTATATTATACACATGTATCAATGAAAAGCCCTTCACTCTACACACCGATGAGTGTGAAATTCCTAACTTATTTGATTTTCTATTTGTGTTTAAGGTTTTTATTGCAAGATGAAATTGATTAGAGCCAATTTTCTAGGGGATAGACCACTTGTTTTGACTATGGTATCAAAATAAAAAACAGCCCCTGAACAATATAGCAATCAGTTACTACAGATGTCAAGTTCAGCTTAATAACATAAAACAAAAACTTCACAGAAAGCTATCGGGTAATCAATAACTAACAAGTAAATATATTTTTTAAAAAATAAAAAAATACGACTGCCGTTACAGAAAGTAAACTATTGTATTTATAATTTTTTTTGTTACGGATTTTTAAATAAAATATTTGTGGTTTATGTAATAATCCATATACCTATAAATACATGTATATTTCTGGAATGTACTCAATCAGACCTATCATTTTACACTAAACACTATTTATTTATGTTAATTTATTGATATTTGGACACTTGGACATTTAGACAACTACTTAACTTGATATTTGGACAGTTACCCTATGACACTCTGGATGACAGCGATTCTAACAATACCACACAATCATCCCTTTATCTCAACTAAATCGGTTTGAGTGTTTAGAAGTTATGGTGGAATAAAGAAACAAAAAACATACATAGGTGAACACTGGACTTATACAATCCTTTTTTGTTGGGCAGTCGTGTAAAAATAATACCACAACGCCAACACAATCACATAACCTCACTTGCCAACAATCACAATCACATGCCAACAAAGCAAGTTTTCCAAAATTATGCCTAATGGCAAAATCATTCGAACTTTACAAGCAATATACAAAAAAAACTTAAAAGATAAGAAATTAATGCTATCCGCGAGTCCATGAAAATATTTCTTAAAATATTGAATTTGTTTAAAAAAGGAAGCAAACAACCTAAACAATTATGTATTCTGATAATTTTCACACCTCCGTATTACCTATAGGATGGTCGATGGTTCTTAAAATTATATTGGTGCTATATAATAATAATGAAATAAGAAGGAGTTATATATATTAAGGTCACCATTTTTTTGGAAGAATGATGGGGTTCAGATACGCTACGTATACCCGATTAGTAGCATTTCTGAATAGAAATATGTTAGGTACTACGTCGAAACCACTGACGCATGATATTCTCCTACAACCTTTCCACAGCACTTTTCCTTGCGATTTTGCACTGTGTGATATTCTGCAGATGTTGATTCTGCAGTAATGTGAGGCACAATGTAAGAAATTAATATTGCGCCTCACGTTACCGAAGTACAGCAATTTTCGTCATTTTATAATAGTGAGCACGTCTGCTTGTTTTCCAACTCTCTATAGAACTCAACATTACAAACTCTCGCTGTCCGCAGTATCTTTAGCATTTTTCTGTATGCTTACATCACAAAGGAATCGTCCTTTTTGCACCCCACTTCGATCTACCTCCATATTTCTGATTGGCTCTGATCCATAGCAGAAGATTCTAGACTCAGTATTCAGACCAAGTCGCTATGAGAGAGAAGTCCGTTTTGATTTGTACTAGGCCTTGCTCAATTCACATTTTAATTTTCTTTTATATTACCCCAAAAGTTGTCCAAGAGGCATCCAAGTTATCCAAGGGTTCATCACCGACAACAACATTCTAGACCTCTGCAAGTAATTCCAATATTGTATTTAGTCATTATTCGCCAGCGCTCAGCTATCCTTCAAATTGGTCACCAATAGATTGATGCCATCCACGTGACACATATTATTCATGAAAAAACCATTCGTCTTTATATCTTTTATCGTTTGAACTGGAGAGGAAATCCTTACTAGACTCAGGGAAAGGACGTATCCCTAGCGTACTTCTCAATATCTGTGAGAGCTCTCCGTCGATTCGGATATCAGCACGTAGATTCCAGTATAGATTGGCAATTACTCGAATGTCTCTTATTTTTGTCTAGGTCTTGGTCTTCCATTTGCCGATGCCATCTAGAAAGAATTCGACAGTAGTCTGTCGAGTTCCTACTTCATTGGCAAATATATTAGAGGCAAATGGAAATCGACAGATAAATCAAGGAAACTTAACAATGAAGCACATAGCGAATAATGCTTCCCTACCGTTTCCAAATCCAAACTCATTCGCACCAATAGTTTCTTCGCATTTGTAATATACTCGGGAGCAATGAGTCCGGGTCACCAACATAAACCTTGATATCTCGGGAAATAAGAATTTTCACTTATTCAAATTAAAAGTATTTTATAGGCTATTTAATACTACTATATAATAATACTACTTGTTGCTATGAAATAATGCCATCAAGAAGACTCAAATAAAAATAAATGTTTTTTTTGTAAATCGAACTACGAATTTACTGCATTTGATATTGCTATTGTTTCTGGTTTGAAACTAAAAAAAAAACGTTATAAGAAGCGTTTCCAGTACACAATATTTATTATTAACTAGCGGAAACCGGCGAACTTCGTCTCGCCACGAATTTGTTCGTTTGGCAGCAGATAGCGTTAACTTAGGTAATTTTCATTGACAGTTGTTTGAAATTTGCATTGTTTGTTTCGATTCTTCATTGGAAGCAGCATACTCCAAAGAATCGATCGTGATTATAATCTGATTGTTTATTTTTTGTCTCACCAAAAGAGCAGTTTCATTAATTGCCATTTGTGGATCCGTTGTGCTCGTTGTGTTCCAATTGAAAGAGAAAAGTGTGTAAACAATACGATTTTGTTTGACTCTTCATTAATTTTTTTTTCAAATTTTGGCTGAAACAAAGTGAATTGGTTTCAAATCGAATGGAATGTATTTTATTATAGTGCTCTTTGCGCAAGGGTATAACTGTAAAAAATGATTGCAAAACCTGTAAAAACATTCACGAATTACACAAATTCAGTTAATTCAGTTGACGAATCACAAAAACGAAGAATCACGAAAACGCTATGAAAATTTCGAAAATTCAACTTAACTGTCAAATGTCAGTTTTTGCGCCGTGCCGCCATCTAGATTTTCGAATTTTCGTATTTTTATTCTTGTCAAACAACGCCATCTATGATCAAGCTACTAAAATAATCGGTACTAAAATAATTTTCGGTTATTAACTTTTTTCTCATTTTTTCGAGAGATTTTCCGGATTTTTTATAGCCCTATAGTATAACCGAAGTGATTATGAACAAAACAAAAAAGGATCATCCAAATCAAGCCAGCCGTTCGTGAGTTATTAGGTAACATACATAAAACCCGACTAATTTTTATTATATAGATGTAGTACCTAACTAATGAACAAGCTAGCATTTTTAGTTTCCAAGATATAAAAGTTTATTTTGGTGACCCGGAATCATTGCTCCCGAGCGTATTATGCATGTGAGGGTGCAGTTTTTTTGCATTTAGCTTTTCGGACAGTGACTGGCCTTGTGGAATTTATTGTTCCAAGTTGGCGTTGAATAGGCGAACCAGCAGAGATAGACAGCGCTCTTCGACCTTAACTTCATCAGGGCTTTGCGATTTGCCATTACTCACGCAACTTCTGCAATTGTGATAGGTACCGAAACCGTCGGTGGTCGGTCTTGTGGTGCTTACTTTTCAACTTCGTTTGTGTGATGGTTGCTGGCAGTTGCGTTATTCGTCACACTCCTAAGTAAATGCTCAACCTTTCATTTCATTACGGTAATCACCACTTTCGCTCGTTTACATTACACTCAAAACTTCCGTGTTCCGCAGCTTTTACACGTCACATTTTACACGTGACCATCTTCTTGCTAAGGTCAACGATCTCCTTGAAGGATTCGTTTTGGTACATCACAATGCCATAAAAACTTGGCGATAAAAGAATGTTTAAATGATCTCTGGACACCATTCATGTTTGACGACTGTTAAATCACCGCTATTTGACATCGAATTAGTAAAACACTTCTTATTGCCACATTTGCGATCGTGTTTTGTTCATTTGTGATGAATCGCGATGGAATGCTTGAAAAACATGACCCGAAAAACTGTCAAAACAAAGCAGCTCTTTGGTGGATTCTACAAATCCTAGCTAGGCCATAATGATGCTGATATAGTTATAGGTATAGATAGAAATTGTTATTTTTTCTTTAAGGAATAGAGAATTCTTAAAAATATCTAATTGAAATAAAACAAGAACTGAAATAACTCAAAAACTAGGAACTTTTGGGTGTAGGTAAATTATGTCAAATAATAAATGGTCTCAGATAAAACATACATAATTAGCCCGATTGCGTTTGTTTGTGAACTAAAACTGAAATTAGTTTAAGCGAACTAAATAGAGCAATATGTTAGAGCGGAATATGAAACGAACGATGGCCGATAAAAACTACCTGTCGAACTAATACTCGTCCGAATAAATTTGAACATATTTCGTGTGGTCTTAGATTCAGATGCTTTAACTTTGGTGGGTAGTAATAATGGAAAAAAAGTGACAACAGTTCATTTCACATCACGCTTTAGCGTATTGTCCTGTCTCGTCCACACGAACTAATTTCCGATTTTAGTTCAAGAAGAAACGCAATCGAGCCCAACATAAATTTTACAATTTACCACAAAAAATGTACCGGGGCAACAGGATTTTCTTTTGGCACGAAAATTTTACATAATAATATACGATTGCGAAAAAGCAATAGGTGCTTGCAACTTTATTTTCATAATAACTCTATATTTACAAAAAGCTACCATTAATTATTTATAACAATTGATATCAAGAACCCCACGCTTTTTTAATATTAAAATTATGTTCTTTTATCAATTATAAAGTGATTAAACTTCTGTGCGAACTAAAGTGATTCTTATTTTAAACTTATTCAAAATCACCGTTGCTGAACAATATCTTTATATTTCAAAATGTTTTTTTTCTTTTTAGTTCACATTGCTATTAAAGCGCGATATTTTAGTTTTTTTTAACTATAATTTTATATTTTTTCTTTTTAGTCTTTTTGTTTTTTTTTCAACTATAGCTTTCTTTATATAGATGGACAGTATTTACTGTCATTATATGACCGGTTATATGTCTAACCTGTACAATCAGTCCAGTACATTTTTTTAATGTTAATGCTCCTGGTCAGGACGTTAAGTCAAATCTATGAAATTATTGCATTGTCATCGGTCCTTAATACATGTCGATGTCAGGAAGTTAGTGAAAATGCTCTTGAAAAATTTCGTTTCATTAATAGATCGAATGATAGATAGATACATACAGATCAAGATCTATAGAATAGATTCCACAAAATAGAAGTTAATAAAATGGATAAAATAGAAAAAATATGTAAATATTAATTAAACTTTTACCAGTGTCAAGTTTACATTTATATTCGTCTATTACAAATTTCTTACCATTCAATATGATAACTATTTCGCTTTAGGAATCGTCCTATAATGTAGCTTATGCTGTGCATGCATGTATGCGTGTGGGATGGTGTGTCTGAGGGTGTGTGAGGGTGTGTGTGTGTGTATCGTTGTGACGCGCGACGCAGTCGGCTTTCTGGGATTGGCAATTATTATAAATAACCGGTTAAGGGGAATGCCGAGTTATATTATTATGCTTGCGATTGAAATAAGGATAATTGTTATTTTTAGTCTGGGTATACACAGCACGAAAACTGGAATTTTTTAAACAATAACTGGTAAATAGCTTATTTTTCGATAAAATCAAGCGAGTAACAGCTGATTAACTTGAAAAAATAATCAGTTGTCAAATTAATCGGTTGATTTTGTCATCCCAAAATATACTTTATTTTTAATAAAACTTTTACCTACATTTGTTTAATAATTAAGACCAACATACCGTAGCGTTGTAGCGTCCGTAGCCGCGTTGACACTAGTTCTCCTGCGTTGGGCGCGGTTAATACCGGGATGGGTGACCGCCTGAGTGTTTGACTGCGTGATGCTATAAATGCCCACCTAGAAGATATTGCCGATAGGCAACAAGGCGGGTTCCACGAAACGGCATCAGCCTTTTAGGTAAAAAATAAATAAATAAATACATACATTGTTTTCTGTGATGCTTTATTTTATTGAACCATTATTAAACCAAAAAGAACATTGGCCTGTAAGCCTAGTTATGTTAAATATATAAAAAACATATCCGTAATATTATGTATACTTTGGAATTTCCTAGAAGGCAATAATTGATGTTGAGTAATAATAATAATTTCTTTTTAACTAATGTGTGAGTGTATGACTGAATAATATAGTGTAAATGTGGAAGTATTATACAAGGGTGTTTTTTTTGCATATAACCGAACCTAATACCTAGCTCGCGGAAAACTAATATCCTTTTTATAACCAGCATCTCTAGATACTGGAGTTTTCGCTCAGTTAAAAATGCGATGAGCCAATGGCTATGGGTTTAATTTGTTTCTCCTGCACGATGTATAACGTTTACTGAATATTACTGCTGTATATTTTATTCTTTGTAATAAACAAAAAAAATAATAAAAAAATTCTCAGTGACTAAGAGAACTAGAAAATAAGTAAAAACACAGAAATGTACGTATCAGGCTACTCTTCAAAATAACGAAATAATAAAAAATGCTAGAATTCTCCATTTGTGTTCGTTTCCCTCCATATTGCCTCAAAATCGTCAGCCAAGGAATTGACATCTTCCAGGGCCTTTCTGATCTAGTATTTTACCAAAAACTATCAAGCATTCTTCAGAATATTTATTATTCAAATGTATCATAAGCATGGATTAAACGATTATAGGACAGGTGTTAATTCTTTGTTTTTTTTTTTACAATAAAAATCATGTTTAATTCTTTATAAAGCATTACTAAATATATTCTCATTTATTAGCTTGTATACTTTAATTATATCACTATGTTGGAAATAATCAAAAATGTTTCTTACGCTTTGTATATTTCAAGTAGTACGGATATTATCCGTACTTATACCCTACTAGTTTTCTACTTAACTCTCAGAGAAATGCTCGCCATGGCCTACGTTTTCAAGCTGATCCGGGGAAGAGTTGATAATCCTAGCATGCTAGCGAAGGTTTGTCTCTTTGTTCCGGACAATTATAATCGTGCTCGCATTCATAATCTATTTGCGGAGCCGTCCTCGCGCACCAACCTAAGTGGATGGAGTCTGCTTACCCGTGCTTTGCGTCACATAAATGCGCTAGTATGTTCGACAGCGTCAGACTTTGATATTTTTACAGTGAGCCCGCATCTCTTCAAGGTGTGGGCATCGCGCTACTTGTTTATGTCAGAATGAAATAAATTGTTTTCACTCTTTACGTACCGTAAGTTTGTAAGTTTTTTAAAAATTATTAATGCCTGTACCTATTTGTATTTAATGCTTATTTAAACATGTTGTGTATGTACTTGTAAAAATTCTATTATTTTTTTATATTTATGTGTATATTGCATATCAACGGATTGGTATAAACTGTTAAGTTGATTTGCTAATGAAATAAATAAATAATAAAAAATAATAATAAAATGAAAAAAATATTGTATGAACAACTATTAACAGTCAGGTGATTCCTACGGCGGTATAGTATTTGGAATGCGTTCGTGCCGGTATTCTGTGTCATGAAAACTACTGATCTTTTCTATAATTATTATGTCAATGCAATGTTCTGATTTCTGTTGTATGGAAATGTGGATGGGCATTATTAGGCTACGCGGTGACAGGAGGGGGAAGAAACCCTGCCCACCACCCGGCAGTTCTAACGACATGGGTCGTTTTATCTGCCCGGGATATCGTGCATCGAAAACCTCACGCGTACCAGAAGGGTATCACGTGAGGGATGGACGAACGGAGATATGGAGGAAGATTCTCCTGGTTTCTACCCCCTCCGGCACCCCGTGAACCGTTTATTTAATCAACAATTCACTTACTATCTAACATTATGATATATACAAGTTTTAACTTACGTACTAAAATTATAAACAGTGTAACAAAAAATAATTATAGTGTAGTAGGGTGAATGGTAGGCGATAAGATGGTGAATCCATGATACTGAGTGGTCCCGGGCTCCGGCTGCATACGGCAGGGGTTCCGTCGGGGGCATCTACACCGGGAGAACCAGCAAGAAGGCACGCGCCCACAGGGGCGTCTGTGGATGGGTAATTAATATGTATGTACATAAAATAAACCTGTATCTATGCATCTGAGACGTAGACCCTAAAGGCACCTGAGACGTAGACCCATACACACCAAAATCGATAAAAACACACCATTGGCGTAAAATGCTAGGAATTCCATAGACAGCACGCCGCACCAACAAACCTATCCTTGAAGAACTCGTCATCCAAGTGAGGCTCTCCACCGTATACATGAAAAGGGTCCTGCAGTACTTTGGCCATGTTGCCAGGAGAAACCCGGAGAAGCTGGAGAAAATGTTTTTCGGGGGTCAAGTGGAGAGAAGAAGAAGCAGAGGCAGATCACCGGCCAGATGGAAATGATAAGGAAATGGAAAGGAAATGATATCCTCTACTGGATTGGCTTACAATGAGTCACTAAACTTGTGATTTAATTTCATAAACACCAAATTTATATACCTATCTTTCACAATTTAATCAACAAACTGAGACAACATTATGCAAACATGCACAACTTGTGCAGTGCAACAAGTCAATCACAACGCAGCATTTATTTCTCCTTGCGATATGTATTTTAATTATTATTGTTTATTGGTAACGGGGCGTGTTTCATTGGTATTCATTGCATGCAAGTTCGCGAGTTCAACGCTGATATAGCGTGAGTGCAAGACAAGGCGAACGGGCCACTAGCGAGTGAGAGGGATTGACTTTGTTTTTGCTCATTGTTTAAATATTAACTAATACTCCAGGGATGGATCTTATTCGCCAATGTAGACTTCGCCATATTCCAAGAGCCAGCGACAAAAAAGTACAAGAGTTTTGAAAAAGCTGATACTCCTAGATCAGACAGTATTTTGGCCAAAGAATGCCGGGGGCACCGGCGCTGGCGCACTAGGAAAGGTGTGATTTTAATTAGTACCCCCAAAGTGATTTGGAAAAGCTAAAAATTCATCAGTAGACAGTGGATGCAATAAATAAATCGAAACATATGGTCAGACTGCTTCATATTCCATCGCCTGGCGTCAGTATCTCCATACGTGTCACGCATCGGTCTGTGAGGCATCGGTCTACTGTGTCGCGCGATATAATGGTCGCAATGGCGCAATATAATAGTATGGAGATGCTGACGAAACGCGTTTGATTATGAAGCACTTTGACCATATGTTTCAAGTTCTTTATTGCATCCACTCTCTGCTGACGAATTTTCAGCTTTTCCAAAACAATAGGGGGTACTAAATAAAACTATACCTTTCCTAGTAAGCCAGCGCCGGTGTCCCGGAATCTGGCCTGAAAACTGTACTCCAGCATTATATGGCCAAAATACTGTCTGATCTGAAAGTATCAGTTTTCTAAAACTTTTGCAATTTTTTTGTCGCTGGCTCCCCGACTATCAGCAAAAGAGACGTCCACCATACTGAGCAATGAACTACGATTTTTTAAATCCAAGTGATAGACAAAGGGCACTTTCAGTGAGGTAATATTAGTTTTATTACAAATGAATCAGCAAGAAAATAGATATGACTAGGTAGCCAAAGACACGCGGTATGGTGGCAATAAACATATTTTTTTTCTTTTTTTTTTGCAGCGGAATTTTATGGGCGTAAATAGGTTAATAATAATAATAATAATCGCTATAGATATATAAAATTACCAATCTTAAAGTCAGAGTTCACATGATAATCATAATCATCATAATCATAATCATAATTTATTTTTCAAAAAAGAGTAGATATCTACAACAAAGATATCTAGTCTTTCTGGTGAAATCGTCAAGAAGAAATACATATTAGATAAATTACATATTACCTAAATTTCAAAATAAAAAACCATAGTAGAAATATAAATAGTGGCAATAGTGTCAAATTAAAAGACATAACAAAACAAAATAAAAAATAATCGAATCAAAAAAAAAAATAATAAAAAAACAAAACAAAAAATAATATATAAAAAGAAATGTTAAATGATCCACTAATTACACTCTGAACATATTTAAAACCTTCGAAAGTTTATAGTTTTTTACTATATTCGGCTTAGAAAATGTTGGAAGTTTAGTGACTTGAAGGATTTTAACTTTAAACTATTTGGAGAGACTTGATGAATGGTGAATGTGAGTTTGAAGTCGAACTTAACACCGAAATCGGTTACTTCCATCATTTGATGGCGCAGACTCAATAATAAGTCTTGAGTGAGTTGAGCCCCCGGCTTATTGAATGTACGATCTCACCATACATTTGAGATGGGTAAATTCAAATAGTGAGAGACACTCAAACTATAGACGGCGTCTAAATCGCGCTGCAGTGCTCACCTCGTCACTCCAATATCAAGCAGTAGATAATTAAGGTAATGCATCTCGAAAATCCGCAGTTGCAAATAAATGTTGTTTAATCATAAAATACAGCTGAGATTCCGGCTACGTCGAGTATCAATATACATATATGTAAACTAATGTTGAAAATGCTGGTCTTCTAATTTTTTTAACGATTTCTCAAAAAGGTAAAATACGAACGCACACACATAATATCTATCCAACGATATTTAAATGGCCACACGCAAACAAAAAAATAATCAGAATTGACCTGTACATCGCAAGACCAATTGAATAGGTTATAGTTCATTATTTTGCGTAGGAATGACACTTCTTATATACGTTTTTATGTTGTTTTTGTTTTATCTCATTATTTCAATGATCCGGCGTTATCTGCCTATTTTCAAAGACCTACGGCCTCATAAAGACTCGAGAATAATAACATATAAGTTATATTTATCTCCGTTTAGAGTATTGTACGATACAAAAGATCCTATTCATGGCGCCGCTGCCGGTGGCATCACGCTATCTTGGTGTGTTGATAGCTGCTATTATTTTAATTAATTATATGTTATTTTCGGGCGTTACGTAAAATAATCTAACGTTAAGAATATGAGAGTCACGAGATTGTCTAAAAAGCGGAAGATTTCATGCAAATGGTATATTATGAGGTTATGAGGTACTGGCCTTGGGTAATGAACCTGAACGCAGCGTCTTCAAACCCAAATCTATGACTATGAATATTGCCTAAATGTATAGCTGTAACAATATTTAAATATAATGTATGTTCGCAAAAACCTAACCCAGTTCACAAAGTTAATTGACCGTCAGTGTAACTAAATATGAAAATCGAAATATACTCTATATCCAATTCCTTTATAGATTGTATACTTGTTTGGAAAACAATGGATATAATAAAATAGAATTATCACAAACCGTATAAAAGCATATAATAAAATAGAATTATCACAAACCGTATGAAAACATATAATAAAATAGATACGATGTATGGGGGTAACTACATAATTTTGATTAATGTGTGTCCAATTCTATAGGTACTGTAAGTACTACATCTCACAGTCTATCTTTATTGTTTATTGATCTTTATTTCTTACTGGCTGTTACCCACTGCTTCGCTTCGCGTAGAGTTTCGAATTGAGTTGTTAATTTAAGTAGTTTGGCGTTTATTTGCTCTTTTAAACGTTACCTTTAGATATATAGTGCAATAATTTAAGACATCCCGTCCCAGATGCACTCTCATGTTTTCAGTTAAATGTATGATTTTTATAAAGGTCCGTAAATGAGGCCTTTTAAGGCATTCTTTAATTTCATCAGCGCGCGTTCCTTTTGGCAAAGTTTAAAAATAAGTTTGACTGGTAAAGATTGATGAATATCTCCAGCTGTAATAGTAATACTAATAAACCACTCATCAAAATATTGTTATTTATTACGTCCTGTAGAGTTTAATTTAATGCTTCATTACCTCTCTTATGTGCCGTAGTGCTTTCGTCCCATACTATTATTTTTATTTACATAATACTTCGGCCATCTTGCTTTTCTTTGAAATGTTGTATATTGGATTTCATACATTAGTAACATTAAGGGGCAATTTTAAATCAGACTATGTAGTTCGATCTCCTTCCAATAATGTAGCTGCGATCCCAGAAAATATTGCCAGCCTCTTCGCTCCCGTGGAAGGCGTTGATTTATACATGTGTGGAACTTCTGACAATTGCTTTAATGCTTACAAGGGACGCGGCTGACTTGTAGAGCCGTCTAGTGTAGCGTGCGCGAAGCTCTCAACCGAATTCAGCGTAGTGGTACACGCTAATTCTAACAAAGGGCGACACTTATTTTTTAAAACATAAAAGCAGTTACTGTAGCTTAAATATAAAAGTTAGATATATGCTGTTGCGGACTTTCTTATAGATCTCATTGAGGCCGACGTTTTTCTTTTACATAGTTTTCAAATATACCAAACCGTTTCGTCAGCGCAAACCGATAAAGCTCATTTTCTCCGTCTTGATTTAAAAATATCGCTATTTCCTCTTGAAAACTAATATTTATCATAATAAAATATAGCCTATAGTATTACTCGATAATGTAGCTTCCTATTAGTGAAAGAATTTTAGTATCGGATTAGTTTTTTTGGAGATTACCCCCTACATACAAACTAACAAACTTACACACATTACCTCTTTATAATATTAGTATAGATTAAAATTTAACATGATTTTCCTACGTCGAAATATAAGGCTTATTTTGTAATATTCTTACTTGTTTTTAGCCTTCGTCCGTTCTTCCTGTTTCGCCTGTTTAAATCACGGGAACTTCTTGAACATTGACATTCACAAACATGAGTCACACATGGATGAACGACAGGGAAAAACCTATATACCTCAAAAAATGTATTGACAATAATAGTACTAAAACGTGGTCATCTCACCTCACACAGTGTATATACGTTGAATATATTTTTTCAATTTGATTTGAAAGGGTTATAGATAGATAGATAGATAGATAGAGATTCTTTATTGCACATTAAACAAAAACATACAAAAGGCCGACTTATTGCCTAAAATACAATCTCTTACACCCAACCTTCGTGGAAGTGTAAAAATTTAGGTGCCAAGAGATAAATTAAAAATTTACAAAAAAAAAGAAGAAAAACTATTACATAACAAAAAAATATCAAGTAACAAAAATGCCATTTTTTCAAAAATAAAATTAGTATTTGGAATAATTCGCAAGGAGCGAAGGATAGGAGACGATGGGATGAGACCTAGGATAACTAGGAATTTAGGGACATGAAATGCTTTTTCAGAGACACTTGAAAGCTAGAAACCGTTGGTGCGTTTCTGAAGTCTGGCGGGAGCTGGTTCCATAGTCTAGCGAAAGGGGTCAACTACCAGAAATTTCAGACTACTCTTTGACCCTAATTTGCTATTTGAAAAACAGGTCAGCAAAAGAGTTGGGCGGAGCTTCGCTTGTCTCAAGGCCCTATACATAGTTCAGGAGTACCTCAGCTTTAAAATCAGAATCCTTATTGAAAATGCCTTAATATTATCTATAATAGACTACGGCGATTGAGTGTATGAACCTTGAAAGTGTAGCAAGACTGAGCGGCGGCTGCAGAGAATTCAAAATCCTTGTGCTTTATTCTGCTTCAATATACTTCCACGTCATCGCCTTTCCTCGTGTCTCAATTCCTCTACAGGACATTCATACTAAAGATCGGTTAGCGATGGCAATTTTACCTCGCAACCCACGTGCTAAAAGTAGTCCGGTCTGAGCAACCGTAATAACTCAACTTATTGATGATTTGTTCCTAGAATCACTCACTTCACTCGAGCACGTGAGCATCTCGCCATTATCCCTAAGTTTAAATAAACATGTTAGTAAAATGAGTTTTTTTTCTATTCGACGGATATATGGAATTGGCTGGAGGCGAAATTTCCGTCAACTTCATTACGTTGCTTTAAAATTATTGAATATGCAAATACTTATGTTTGGCGGCCAAGAACTAAAAGGGTATGGCCTGGAAATCAGGTCAGCTGATCTGAGTACATCCCCATTTGCAGTAATTGCACACGCATCGTGACTATAAATACATATTTTTAAGAATATGGATTATAAATACCATTTCTCTATTTTTTAAACGCTGCAAATAAAAATAATAAAAAAAAACCAGCAAATATATTAAAAAGAATAAAAAACAAAACTATCGTTACTGAAATTGAACTATTGCATTTATAATTATTTTTATTACAGTTTTTTGTGAAATATTTGTGGTTTATATATTTATCTATATATAGATGTATATTTCCGGAATGCACTCAATCAGACCTTTCATTGAACACTAAACACGATGTATTTATGTTGATTTACTGACATTTGGACATTTAGACAAGTATTTTTTGACATTTGAACCGTTTAGATTGACACTGGGGATGACATAACGATTATAACAATATCACACACTTCTAAATCGGTTCAAGCGTATAAAAGTTATCGTGGAATAAAAAATCAGTGTTTCATAATTAATAAATACCGGATTTTTTTCGAGTACAATTGCGTAGTATTACAATTTTCCAAAATGTCTCCGTCTGGAATTAACCTTCAGAATGCCTCCTACCTCCTGACTGGTTACAGGATCGAGGTCGCTTGCGCAGACCTCTCCCTTATGAAGCGGTGATACGTTGTCAAACGAATGGTGGCCGAATGGTCGTTTCAAGAGCAGTTGCCATAAGGTTAACAACCACCCCCGCTTTATAGGAAACATTACTGTTCCCAGACTCCCGGGGCTGTTAGTCGGAGTGCATAATCGATTGGCTGACCCCGCACGGTGCGCAAACCGTCCAGGAGCGCCCAAAAGTTTACTCCTAGGGGAGACTGGCCCGCAGGCCAGCGTCCTACCCTGGCTCTCACTTCTGCGTGGAGGCTACCGGATGGGTGTTGACTCGTGAGTGTGACCGACCCTGAACGATTGCTCATCGTGGCCAACTATAACAGGGCCCATTAGCTCCCAAACTATCAGTCGGAATGCATAGTCGATTGGCTGACGCCGCACGGTGCGCAGCGGTGCGGGAGCGCCCGAAGATCGATTCCTAGGGTAACTGGCTCGCAAACCAGGGTCTTACCCGGGCTTGAACTTATGCGTGGAGGCTGCCGGATGGGTGATGACCCTTGAGTTTGGTCTACCCTCACACATGGGTGTTAGTGGCCTAACTGTAACAAGGCCCATTAGCTCCCTGATATCTACTACAGCGTAGAATAACAGCTGCCGAATGGCCTAGCACCATCGACCGCTTTCTCAATAAAAGTTTATACAGTATAAGAATCAGGCGTCGATCAAGAAAAATCTAAATTGTTATCTGTTATGTATGTATATTACGGTTATAGTCGATGCTCTCTTTCGCAATCCTGTACTACTTAATTTCTCATAAAAATACTTAGTCTATTTTATTAACGCTATTTTCCGCATATTACCTAAACCATCTAAATATTAGACAACCGATGGATCTTTTTATGTATAATCTGCGGGAGTTATGCGGTATTTACGTTCATGACATTGTAAAATTAATAAACAATTGCAGTTACTCGTAAATATTTAGATCGATAACGTTAACCTTGGCTCGAATGCATACTTTCATATTAGGAAGATTATTTAAAATAATCAATAATTAATCAATAAATTTATATTTGGAAACGCTTATTATATTTTAAATATATTTACAAAGGAATTTCTTGTGTAAGGAAGAGGGGGGGGGGGGATTACCTCTTAACCCCTCGCACTTATAAAGCCCTTATGTAGGGTTAGTGAGTCACGAGCACCAAATGAGTGGGTCATACACATTAATAAACTATACCAAATAAACACACTGTCTTTGAACTCTTTCTGCACATTTTTTTTTCTATATTGGGTAGTTTCTGTTTATGACGTTATTCTGCATAAAAAACTGAGACGTAAAACGTATTTATGTTTCTTTGATTTGTGCCTTTGTTACCGAGAAAAAAATGCTAAATATCCGAAAGTCGATCATAAAAGATGCTTTTCCTCGGTAACAAAGTCCTAAATTAAAAAAAAAAACAAAATAATGATCAGTTTTTTTGTATGAAGAAAAAAAAACAAAAATAGGTACCTTATATATCGAACTATCCTTATATAGAATGATAACATATTATTGATAATCGAAAATTGGAAAAAAAATGTTTTGTTAATTTTTTATTTGTAATTTTCGTGATTAGTTTTATGTATAGATTCATTCATTGAGCGGATGCCCACTAATAAAAACTAACCTAATACATATTCGTCCATGGACCCTACAATGGAGGTTTTCTTGCCTAAAGTATTAAAAATGGTGTATTTATTTATTACCTTTAACCATTCGTCAAGTACCAACGTGACATAATTTAAGTTGTAGAATAATGATTTTGTTTCGTTAGAGGAGTCAGAATCATAGTTTCGTTTGCTTCAAGATTTGATTTTTCCCCATTTCCCCATGGTTTAACCCGGTTAACCGACACCTGATTAATGATGAGATAATTCGTTAAATCACCTAATTAAAGCTGGACACCAATAAGTCATTGTTTATATGACAGTTTTGTCTTACACAAACTATTTCTGCGCGGACTGATGAAGTTTCTCCCTAACCTGGTGTTATTAATTTAAACCGGTTAAAGCAATGCTATTAAATTTTTTAATGTTGTAACCGTGTATAGATGTCAGCATTAATTATATATCATACTAGATTGTTCAACTCCATAGTACGATTTGGCAACCCTTCTGCGCCCAAGAAATTCAGGTGGCGCTGATAGCATGACGGCCAAACTAATAGCAATTTAATTGGCCATCGATAATAAAACTGATAATAAATGTTTTTTATGAAGGTCTTTATTATAAAACATTGATTATAAAACCCCAATAATTTAACCAAAACAATAAAAACATTCATTTATTAGTGCCATTTATCGCATTTTTTAAAGAGGCTGATTATATGACCGTAATAAAACGGAAAGATAGAATGCCATCTATTAGTCTATTTGAAAATTTAGAAGCGTAATTATTGTGAAACCTGTGAAACCTGTGAGAAACCGCGTGCGTGAAACCTGTATACCAAATTAAAGATTGGCATATTTATGTACATAAATAATATTAAAATATTAAGAGCTATGACTTAAAAATTAGTTTGGTATAATATTGTTATTTTATTTCGAGATAGAATACCGCATAGGCGTATTTAGCGCGCCATCTACAGTGTGCCGCCATACTGTTATACCACGAAAGTCGCTATGTTGAATATACAAGAATAATATTTTTTTGGAACTATGAGTGCCATCTACACATTGCGTTTCGTTGTAAAATCCTGGTTGCCATATCATAGTACAATGTTAAGCAATCTAATACGCTATATAATTAATAATGTAGGTAAGGTTGGAGGAATCTGTGGCGGCTTTTATACGCCATATTGTACTTTCCTGGTCATCGTCCAGTTATTCATCGCAGAAGCCTCAGAACGGAGAAAAATACATTGTCTTCGGATATTTCTTTTGGTCTTTGGCCTTCACTGCTGTATGTTTTACCAGCCGAGTAGTCGATTTGTGCCAAAATTGAATGCGAGTACGAAAAATGTATATGTGCTAATTTGGGTTCATGGACCGCGTTCGTGGACATTCCAAAATGCGGAGAAAATAACGAGAACTGGTTTGATTCCTCCGTTTTTCGGCGACGAACGAGAATGCTGCTTGAAGTTGATGCTGCCTCTCGCGAGAGATTGCTTACTAGAAGGAAAATACCGCCGCTTGTCGGCGAAACTGTCGACATATTAACAAGTAAATATCTTTTTTATTCGGCGTACCTAGGGTTTGGAAATGAGGCAGGCACAATATGTTTAGGGGGTCCATCATCATAAGAGTCGGTGCTTTACATACAGGGTGAATTTTTAATTAGGGACATTTTTGAATTGGGTAAATCAGTAGGAGCAAATAATCAACTTTTAATAAAAAAATGGGAAAACCCCAAAAATATCTTTTATTCCAAAATATATATTTTTTGAAATTTGAAAAATTTTAGGTTTTGAAAAATAGTATAAAAAGAGTTGATTGCGTTGCGCCATCTAACGATAGGTAAAATATTGCGAATATTGATTATTTGCGATGTTTTACCTATTACTAGATGGCGCTGCGCACTCAACGTTTGTCAAACTTTTATTTATCAGTCATATTTCTCAAATTTACCTAAAGAAATATTTTTGTATTTTCCATTTTATTATCTAAAGTTGTTTGATTGCTCCTACTGATTCACCCACTTCAAGAATGTCACTAATTAAAAACTCACTTTGTATATATATCATATTGGAATGTCGTATTTAATCGTATTTAATTTAGGTTTTTCTATAAAATTCTTAAGAAATGTAACCATTTTTAATGTTTAAATGTGCTATAATTAAAATTAAATATAATTTAAAAAATAAATTTACAATTAAATATAATTAAAAAAATAAACGGGGCTACGGACGCGTAGCATCCGTAGCTTCGTTGTCACCGGTTTTCCTTGTTGTTACCGAAGTTAAGCAGCGGCGGGCGCGGTCAATACTGGGATGGGTGACCGCCTGAGTGTTTGACTGCGTGATGCTACATACAAATGCCCACCTAGAAGATGGTGCCAATAGGCAACAAGGCGGGTTCCACGAAACGGCATATGCCTTGTGGGTAAAAAAAAAAAAAATATTAAATTGAAAACCTTTCAAGTCATATGTCGTCTAAATTTCCACAATAGTTCGTTTATTGCTTATCTCAGTTTCTATTTTATTTTGCTGCCTACTACTGAAAACCTAATAATTTTGAAATATCTTTAAGCAACTGAAAAGATTTATCGATTTAAGAACAATAAATTGACACAGAAATATGACACAATTTAAAAATCATATTTTGGCTTGTTTTTATAGATATTTTTCCGCTGATTATTCATATGATATTGATAATGTCACCTTTGAGCATTATCTAGCCGTTCGTATACCATTTATTGTTGAAACATTTGTGATTTTACATTTTAATTGATTATGCGATGCGTTCTTTTGGTACTGCCTCACGTATCCCCCCGTAAATATATATAAGACAATAAATTTTTCCAGATCGCCTAAAATTATTAATTTGCTACAGCCTACGACTTCAGTGTGAATAGATTTTACTGTTGCTGATCTAAAAGTCAGCTACTGATGACTTAACCCTGGACCATGGGACTTATGTATGTATACGATAAACTCAAAAATTATTACATAAATTATCGAATACGAACAATTAAATTTTTTTTCTTTGTATTATTGAGACATGAAAATCTTAATATTACCAAAAAATTATACATTATTGTTTAAAAACATACCGTATTTTTTTTCTGAAATTATCGCAAATAATAATAATAATAATAATAATAACAAAAATCTCTTTATTTTAAATAAAAAAAGGCGAGCGTATTGCCTTGCAGCAATGACCAACGAACTCTGGTGATTTAAAAATAATTAAATAAAATATTTATAGCTTCTTTTCCAAATGACATTTTTTTTCTTATAGTGTTTTTTGTACGTATGATTTCTGAGTTAAATATTAAAATAATACATTTTGGAAAATGTTGTAACTTTGCATCTTTATGGACCACAGAGACACTTGTGTCCCATCAATTGATACAAAACCTATTGAACCAATTTTGACAAAACTTTAACAGTTTTATGTCTCAAAAATTTCCATACTTTACCTCAAAGCTTATGGTCCTTAAAGGGTTAAGAAGACTTATGGATTTCTTAAGTTTATTTTGATAGCCAAAAACACGTCTATAATCATACAAGTATGTAATTCTTTGACAAAGAACTGTGATTTGTTATGAATCCGATTATATTGTATTCGCTATATCTAGTGTTCAGTTAATGAAGTAAAAATTTAACATAATGACCCAATAAGACTTATTCAATTCTCAACTTTCGGAACGAATATGAACTATAATTGGAAAAGGAGACACAAAGAAGTTCGCGATTATACCCTCTATAAGTTTCCTCGGAATCCTTGATATTTCCTGGCGTTCGGTATTTTAGTAGGCGTAAATACTTGATCAACCTGCAGTTCGCATAACCGTGAACATTAAGGTCGACCTCTTAAGAGTGCACTGAACATAATAATATCGAATCGATTTACCGTCGATTCGCGAGCGATTAAGTCGACTTCCGCGAGTCGATCAGCTGAGTCAGGATGTAGCGATAAACTTTTTAAATCATTGTCGCAGATTGGATTCGATGACGAAGCTGTTCTGCTGCACCAGAGATAACACAATATAAAATGACCTAATATTGAATTCCACAAAATATAAAATGGGTAAATTGTAAATAATAAAAATATAAATTAGGTATTTTTTTGTAGTTCTGATTTTTACCCTATATCTAGATAATTGTATGTTAATAGCACTGATATAACGAGCCGGCAACATTTAAATATGTCTAGACTAGTCTATACATACTCTCTTATTATATATAATATAAAAACGAAGACTATCGCGGTTGTTTGACATTATAAATAGGATAGAAACGAATTTACCGCGTGAAATTTGTGGCACCCGACGTTTCGGTTGCAGCCGCCGTTGTCCCGCCGCCGAACGCCGAACGCAAGGACGTAAGACAGGATATAGTGAGTGTTGTGTGCAAGACGGATTTTCGAAATTCGCGCGCTCCGAGCCCGTCCCCCCACCACCGTTATAACTTACGCAGTGGCGGCAGCAGTATGCGGCCTACCCGCTAAACAACGAATTGACAGCTCTTTCAGTCTACCCTGGACAACGTCACCGAAACGTCGGGTGCTACAAATTTCACGCGGTAAATTCGTTTCTATCCTATTCGCTTATTATATGTCTAGACATACTGTCTTATTATGTGTAACAACAATATTGTCAGAGTACCTTAATTGTCGATCTTAGAAGCATTACTATTTCTGCCGTGTCATGACTAAACACTGTAAGATGACATACCGTATTTTGTGATAATAGACTTTAAATTTATCTAGGAAGTCTGTTTCATGTATCTTCTTCAAAGTATCAAATTTAAAATTTACCGGCTATTTTGTATAACAAACGCAAAAACTAGCCTACGTAGATGGTGCAGAGATGAAAAAAATTGAAACAGCCATTTTTAATTTTCAGTGTTCTGTCATAACAGGACAGATATATCCTTTACGTAAAAGCTCAATATTGTTAATTGTTAATTGATGACATTAGTGTACAATAGCATGCAGAAAATGTTTCATAACTTGAAGATATTCAAATTCAGAAATGATGCAAGTAATAGATTGGTTTAGTAAAAAAAAAATACAAACGGAGCTTCTGTGGAATTCACCGATCGTAATACAATTATTACACTCCTGGCGGGCGAGCCCAATGTCTGTCAAAACCAATTGAGGACACCAGGGGAAGAACGATGAGGGTTATGTTTTTGTGTAACTGAGAAAAACGACTTTAAAGATTTGAGGCAAGGATACAAAGGTGTTCATGGTTCAGTTTAAAAAGAAGAAAAATGGTACATTCAACGTTCTTCCCCTGGTGTCCTCAATTACTAGTCGTCCGAAACGCATTATTGCCCTGCTGTTGACAATCCAAATATCAACATAAACGGCCAGTAACTAAAAAATATGAATAAATTGAATAATATCGACGAATAGAAAATAATTATTGTAGTAAATTTTAATTATATTATGAGAAACTAGAAAGTTAATCTAAGTAATTCAAATTAAGTATAAATTATTTTCATTAAAGATCCAAAGAAGGTAATACCCGAAAAAACCTGAAAGATTTTTATCATGATGTAGCTGTATTTAATTCTGGAGTAATGCGAAAAAAAATAACTGGAAATGTAACGTTAAATTTAAAAAATGATACTTGAAATCAAAGAGAAAGCTGTCGACTACATTTTAAAATATTGACAATTTTAAAGGCCCCGTCGTGGCACTTTCATTCGAAGCTTAGAAATATTATGCTCAACCTAAGAAAACAGTAACAAAACATTCATGAATCTGCAGCATCATTCGAAATTATACATCATCGACAGGGACAATTATACTTCCATATAGATTATATAGCAATCTCCAAAATAATAAAACGCTAAAAAAGTATTTGGGAGCAATAAAAGGGTTTTTGTCGAAGATGCATTTATGATCTAGAATAAAATTTAAAAAAGTAGTGATTGAAGCCGTTTCACTTTAAAAAAAAACTAAATTGTTATTGGTTATTCAATTTTAAATCACATTCTTATGTTTTCATTCATTAATTTTCCTGCTTATGAATATATTTTCCTGCTTAAAGGTCGACAAATTTAGATTAAGAAATTAGTATTAATTTATAAATAGCATGATCATTATTGATACAAATGTAATTGGTTTTAGTTTAACATAGCTTAACCTAGAAGTAAAATTAAAATATCGGATTCTCAAATGATTTCACTAATTATGAGAATTAGCTATAGCTATGAATGTATTTTTAAATACAATTATCGAGTGTTATTATGTTTTTAAAAAAATATAATAACCTGACCAGTGTCCCAACAGAGAAGGTAGTGTTTTTACAAGCTTTTATTTACCTTGCAATGTTTGTTTGTATGTTAGTATGTTACTTTGTTTAGATCAAATCTTGCAAGCTGAATTATAGCCACTGCCTCTTATCCTATGAATTTGAAATTTTGCATATTGGTTCAGTTCCGATGACAATGCATTTTTATTGTGATTGATTCTACACCCAGGATTGCCTCCCGATGAGACTATACTTCCTCGGTCAACAGCACAGACAGACACTTTTTATACGCATTCAATTATGATATCCCGTTCTAAATTTCACCATGACATGGCTGCTGCACCCAGGATTGGCTTCCGAAAAGGGGACTCGTCAGCGGTCAACAGCACAGACACGAATTTTTGTAAACGCATTCAATTATGAAAGCCCGTTCTAAGTCCACTATGACATGGCTACTGCACCCAGAGCTGGCTCGGGACAGAGCATTTTAATACAAGCTTGTTTTAAAAAATGTATTTTCACAGGATCGCCGTAAGTGTAGCGAATGGCTGGACATCTATGTACGCTTAGCGAAACGCACGGTTTAATTTAAAATCTTGTAATTAAACTAAATTATTATATAAGATTAAAACTTTGTGTTTTTAATACCATTCAGGTTTATTATTAATTGACTGATGGATCGAAATGTAAGAGCAGTATACTTGTCCTTGTTGGATGAAAAAGCGTAAGTCGTCGCTTCAAAGCGTCGTTTTCAAAGTATTGTTAAACTCCGACCACTACTAAGATTTTGAATTGTCTCGTGTCGATGTTATGTGATGCAATTGTCGGGCAAGACTCCATTCTTTTACCTCCCCTATTCAATATCTACCCGGGAAAAAAATCAACTTCATGAAATTTCATTATGCCTCAATCGAATTTGCAAGTTTTTCTTAATGATTAAGGAAATAACACCCGCCCATTAATGATGTTTGACAGAATCAGCCTTGGTAATTTGCAGATAAAAATTAATCATATTTAAACTGTCTAGACTTCTCTATTAGGTATATTTTAGTATTCATTTGTAACGATAATTATTGCAATTACAAATAATACCTTCTACCGTGATTATACATCTTTGTAGAATACGTCCGTGATTCGAATAATTAGTAATAGACGGCGGCACTGTAATGACCGTTTTAATTATTTTACATTAAATAAAAAATTGCATGTATTTAATGATTGTACTGTATTTATAGGTACGTATTGCACGATGTGATAAACGCTATTTTTTGGAGACTTTCCCTCCATATATCTATAGCTTGCATATTTTTTCAAGGAACCGGTTTATATAAATATATATTTGGTTTACAGATAATATAGTTTTTAAATTATTGTTGAAATGTAGTTTTTAAATTATTAAATTAGCAACAAATTTAAAAAGCTGATATTGATCAATATATCCCGTGACCCTTCAATTGTGTTTTTCATTTGTTTAATACAGTGATTCCCAAAGTGCCTATATAGACCCCAGGGGTCGATTTCGAAATGTAGGGGTCCATGTCAGCGAGAGAAATTTGGGGTGCACGAGATGTAATTGAGGGTTCAACGTTAACGGACCCCATCTAGGCAGGTCAGCATAAACATTTAGGCGAATTACTTCTAAAACAAATTGCGTGTACAGCATAATATTTTAAATTTATAATAATAGTAACTCAAATTCCAACACTAGTCGATTAAGGAGGCCAGCGTACATGACTAACGAGGGGAGGTGGGATTGATATGTGAGAAAAATGCGCTTCAATGGGTATCCGTGTGAGCGAGTAGGATAGATGCATCACGTGAATGAGCAAGCGAGATAGTGCTACATGTGCAGTTTTGTGCGGCTTTCACTTCAACTTCGTGGATGCTTAGAAATGAACAATTAAAAATTGCACCCATTTTTAATTTTTTACAACTGTCCACTCTACCAAAAGCTCTATGTAGGTGATAGTACTGTGCCAGCTGTCAAAAGTACATTTAAAGTTAGTAAGTTTAGGACAATTCAATATTATCCAGGCAAGGAGTCTACGGGAACAGCATATGGTCTACGTGGACAAAAAAAGTTTGGGTGCCTCTGTTTAATACAACATTTAAGTTAAAATTCAATTTTAGGTTGAGAAATTGTTTTAACATTGCCCTAATGCCTTGTCGTCAAATGCCTTACCAATCATTTATTGTCTCAAAAAAAAGTTACAAATACAAAGTAACTAAACCCAACCTCACTGGATAGCACGAGACGTCCGGGTTAAGGTAGGCTCACTATACGTTTATTTCAATGCTGCCTTATGATAAAAAAATTGGTTGTGTCACCCCAAGACTTTCCTGTCAAGACTTTTTTGTCTTTTTCGTCGTTTATATATAGCCTATGACATTAATATATAGCCTATGACACTCACAAATAACGTAACTTTCTATTGGTAAAAGAATTTTAAAAATGGGTTCAGTAGATCCAGAGATTACTTCCTACAACGTCACAAACTTTACCTCTTTATAATATTAGTATAGATAGTATAGACTATAATATATAATGTACGTACGTATAATATATAATGTATGTACCTACTCTCAAATAGTGTCAATTTTCTACTCCAAGAAAAGATGCTGTACTGTATCTGCCCTTGGCGGAAGGTAACGTTGCGGTGCGTATTGAGGGTTTATTGACACGAGGAAGAGTTTGTCAGTTACTGTAGTTAAAGCGCGTTGGTGCGGGCCGACCCGTCACGATATTATAACACCATCTATCTTGGCAGTGCATCGAAGGCCGCATACATGACGAGTGTGGACGCCTGCGGCGATCAGTTCACCTCCCCTTCCAAACGCCTCGCCCGGTGCAGCCTAGCCACAAGTGGTAATCGACGTTGCCAACCATAGCGATCGACGAAATACTGACTCTACCACCGACCGTTCAAGCCATGTATTACAAAATATACTTCTTTTAACTTTGCCGGCCCACCAACCAAAGAGAAGGGAAAGTTTGTGAAGGCGAACTATGAGACGATTAAGTTTATTTTCAGGTGTGTATGTGTGTCTGTCAATCTGTGTGTATCCGCCATGATAGCGCCCAATAGCTTAATCCGATTGAGCTGAAATTTGGCATAGAGGCATAATTCTGTCATGGCAAGAGTTGAATATAGTTACTTCACTAGTTATATTAAGTTTAAATTGTATAATTTTGTCAAGTCATCGATAATTCGAATATAACTTATTTATTAAAAATGTAGAGTACGTCTTAATCATTGTTTAAAGAATACATTACAAATTACAAATTTCAACCTCAATATTGAGCTTAAATAGAAAGTCTTCATAGTACCTACACTTCATAGTAAGGTTGGTTGGAGGAGATTGTGGTATAACAATAAACCCACCCATTGTGAAATTTCACAATAAAGAGTATAAACAAACAAGAAAGTCGGTGAGAAAGGCAGGGAATTGAAAGTGAATGAGTTATATTTAAGAATATGTCTATTGTATGCTTTGTGTTTGTTACCAGTGTATTTCGTAGTTTATTTTTAAAATTAGGAAATTTTACAGTTTTACATTGAATAATAATATTAATAAGAAAGTCAGTATAATCATATTATATTAACAATAATATTTACTAATACTAGTCATTCATTCAACTGGATGAAAGCAAAATCTAATCTTATTATGTATTATATAAATAAATACAAACGGAGCTGCCATGGAATTCACCGACCGGAGTCGGGCCCATCATAATACTATTTTTTTTACACTTCTGGGGGGTGAGCAGTGGATTCCGGACTTACGAACCGGCTGTGGTAGGTTTAGGACAGCTGTCTTGCCACATGTGAGCGTTCACCTTGCCACCCATTCACTCCCCCTTCGAAGCCATAGAATTTGAGATGCGCAAATCGCAGTTTTAGATAATTTTTCTAAGAAAGAGTTGATTATTTTTCTGGAAAGGCCAAGATCTTTAAAGAGGTGAAATAGAGATTTAGCTGGCAGGCCACGAGCGCCAACTTCCACCGCGTGAAGGTGAACAGTGAAGCCGTTCCGGGTTACGGCATTTGCAAGATCATGGTATTTATTTAATTTGTACTCGTGGTCTTTTGGGATATTTGATTCCCATGGAACAGTTAATTCTACGATAAGAGCCACCTTCCGAGATAGAGAGTAAAGAGTTATATCTGGACGGAGGGCTGTGCATCCGAGACTTTCAGGGAATTTATACTGCTTAGAGACCGAATCAACCTCCAGAATCCAATCTGTAGCTTTCTCGATTATTGAGAAAGGTTTTGTAGTTATTATCTTTATTCAATTGTAATTTTTAAACTTGGACGGAACTTTTGGAGGAACTTTTTATTGTCTTGGACGTTAAATCGTTTGGCGCTATAAATGCGAAAGGTCTGACCGAAAATATACTTTATTCTTTCAATATTTAAAACCATATTTATAGGCTGTCGCGTGTTTACTTTGTTGGGGTTTTAATGGTTTGGATGAATTCGCTTAGATTTCATTTAGTGCGGTTTTAATGTAATTACAACAGTATCGATTACATGATGTACATAGAGGACATAATGTCTACTACATCACAGTATCTGAATGTAAGTTTACGGGGGGAAACTTTCAATGTCAAGTTTTACAAATATTTTCTAATTTAATTTTTATAATTTACTAATATAAAATATGACCTATTGGCCAGCATTTGTTTTGAGTGTTAAAACATATGTTTTGTCTGTAAACCAAATATAGTTCCAAATAAACTAATATAGTATAGTTGAATTTCTATAGAAATACATTTTACTTAAAATACCTCAGAAAAAAAGCATCTCATCTTAAAAAAAACAAAATTGACATTGATCGTTTTTCTTCGTAGCCCTTCAGATATCCAAAACTTTCCGAAGATGGAACATATTTATTTAGGTAGGTACTAGATGAGTGATGCTGTTCTTATCAATTTTATTATTGTTTTCCAAGACTGGCAACGCCGACGTCAACTCACAACAACTCAAATCACTTCGCTAGTTTGCGGCCGACATTCGTCCAACGCGCTCGCCCATTGGACTGGCGTTACTGAAGCGTCGCGACGCTCTCTGCCACTCGCTACGTTGGCGTCTTGTTGACATACGCTTCCACGTGCTCGTCAGCCGCGAAATACAAACAGTGTATTCTTTTAAACCACCCACTTCGACGCGATTCGAATTGTGTGTATATTACGAGATATAATGGTGTGAGAATATAATGATATGAGTTCTTCGACGATCTCGAAGAATATCCTATCGAATGGATAGCCGGGCGAAATGAGCTAGACGTTCGGCGCGAAAGCGACATAATTGCCGTTGACGACTGTTCCGTCTCGACGTTGTGTGTTTACATTGTGTCTAATACATGTGTGTGAAAACGCCACAGCAGCGCCGATAAATTATGCATCGATAGTGTTGATCGCGCTCGATCGCCGCGTTTCTGTTGATTTTCTGCAGTGGTGAGGAGCCTTCGCCCAAGTGACAATGCTGAATTGCACGGATTTGGAGTGCATCCTGCATCACCATCACTACTACGCGCTGCATCACCATCTTCAAAATGCGAAGGAGCAAGGTGAGTCGAGGATCAGTATATAAAACTGCTACAGCCAGGGCTGTCGCGTGGGGTTTTGGCACCTGGGACGAATATTTAACAAGGTTAGAAAGAAGATTATGCAGAGTGATCTTCTAGGTCAAACGTAGGTTAGGTTTTCAACACATTTTGAGTTTTTTAAAAAGAAATAAAAAGGTACTAGTTGGTTGATCTTCCGATCACACATCTTACAACTGCTAAAATAATCTTACAAACAGTGGGTCATGACGAAAAACAGAAGTGAGTGGGAAGAAATGGTAACACTGACGCTATGCTATTTGCTATATTTGACACGATGTTATATACATTTATTTGACTATATTTAAAACAAATTAATATAACACTAAATAATGAAATTCAAAATTAACGGTTGAATTTAATAATGATATATATGTGCATAATAAGGAACCTCTTTTAAAATATTTAAATAATTGGTCAATTTATTTATTTATTTACTTAAAAAATTATTTATTTATTATTTATATGTTTAATATAAGTCAGTTAGTTAGTTAAAGGTTTAAATAAGTCTCTTTTAGTTTTTGAGAATGATTAATCAATCTGAATAAATAAAAAAATATAAAAGCGTAGTCACTATATTATAAATACTATCATCCCAGAACAGACATAACATTTAGTGCGGTGTAAAAAATCCACACAAACCTCATCTAATCTGCTTCGAAAAATTTTTATTGAAAAATATTATTTTTTATATATATATTTTAATCTATGACATATTGGATAATAAAATATTAAAAATAATAATTGAAAAATAGGGTTATTTTATTATTGTTTATTTTATTTATGATTAAAATGCACAGCTTAGCAGCGATAATAAATAACAAAAATAAAGCCTTAGAAATAAAAATCTTTACAAATGCATACTAATTTTAAACGCACCCACGTGGAATTGGGAGACGAATAGGGAGGAGGGGAGAGTTGAGTTAAATTGTATGCATGCATAATACCGTCTACCGTTAGGTGTTGTTTCAAATTTTTCACCGACCGAACGGTAAAGTGTTTCTTGCCTGAAGAAAATAAGTCAATGGCAAATTGGCCAGGATCCATCTATCAAAAGCATTAGCGCAGGGCGAGGCGAGCGAGGTCTGATACGCCACGGGTCGGAGAGAGATGGAAAATATCGAACGCGGTATAGGGTCTTAGATATTTTCACAAATCCTTCGTAAACGTTTCCGGGCCAGGTTTGAAAACATCTCTCCAAAAGTATGCGGCCAGGATGGCCTAATCGTTCGCCTTTTGTAGGTCCTGTAGTTTGATGGGGATTGGCAACTGCTGGCAGGATAGGAGGTAATTTTCATTTTGCGGCGTTCCACAGTTGCATGTTGGATTCTTCTTATATCCCCAGTGAACAGGATTGGCTCGGCATCTAGTCACATCCACCTTCAGTCTTTTGAGACTACGACAGGTGAAAGGGACCCCGGTGCTATCTCTGCCTTGCGTCCTTTACTTCCTTTAAATCAAGCCCTTCATTGAGTGATGCAATGCGAAGATTGACTGCTTCGGAGCGGTTTTACGCGGCCCAATAGCAACTTTCGCGATTTGAGGCGATTGTGGTGCGGTTTATGCCTTTACAGTGGGTGTCTTGGGTAGTCTATCACCTGTGGGTGTACAAAATCAGCCAGGACATCACGACGTATTGCAAGAGGGACTATGCTGATGACCGAATAAAGCTTTTCGACGGGAATAGATTTGATTTCACAAATAACTGATTGATACCGCTTCAAATATGGCCGCACATCTCAACAAGCCGAAATGACATTGACGTCATTGGCGATGTGTGGACTTTGGTCATGCAAGATCCCGCATTTACGGTATTCCAGTGGCTTATTAGGCTCCCTTCTCCCTAGACATGGATACCTGTGACCTTTCGCTGATCCCTCGAGTGGAAAATGTTATTAAAAGGGATCGATTAAAATCTGGACATTATGCATGATGCGACGGCTTAGCTAAAGAACCATTTAGAAGTATTTTTCAATATGTTTTATTACCAAGGGGACTACTTATGATTACGTAGGAATATTAATGATTTTTTTGCCGACCAAAGGCTGGATACTTAACACCTTACAGTAATGAGCCAAATGTGTCCCTAAAAAGTAGGTACACATAATTACTGAAATAATTTTATTATATTTATTTATAAACATCATATTATTTTATTTTTTAAATTTTATTATGTGACGTAGAAAGAAAGTACTGTATATACAGATGTTTTATTATAGTTACAGATTGATACATGATATTTACAAACAAATATTAATAAGTCAAAAATATAGTTCTATCCGATTATTTATGCGACTATACCCAAGGCGAGGGGAAATTGCACAATTAACTAGACCTAGACGGTATGTGTCTAGCTGTGATGTCAAGTATGTTATGCATTATTTTTCTTGTCGCTCGAACTGACGCATTCGATTTAAGTCTCCCTTCCGAATTGATGCAAAATTTAGGTATTTTTGCAATGCCGCTCGCTTTCGATATATACATAAAGATGTATAGGTATGCCGCGGCGACAAGGGAATACGTCCCACCGTTGGCAGTGGCCAATTACGAATTACGATTTTGGCTTCGCGCGTCGTCTAATATAGTCTATTTGGCTTTTCAATTATAATATAACAAATTATCAAATGAATAGTTTTTTATAAAGTAAAAATTATATTACAATAATAAAATAACTTAAGATCACTGTGTTTTTTTTATATCACTCAAAAGTATCTTTAATAAATAGAAAAAAAAAATAATGTTTGGCCATAACATTTCTGAAAATTACGTAATTTCAAACATTTTTTTCCTTTACTTTTTGTATGGAAGTTCCAAAAACTGTCTTGGTACTATGCAAATAGACTATACGCTGGTGTAAATGGTATTTTTTAAAATTGAGAATCATCTCTAGGTTTTTCAAAAACTGAAGACAAATCTCGCTCGTTTTTATTTTTTTGGAAAACAGTAACAGAATAAAGATAATTTACAATTATTATGGAAATAATTTACCAATTTCGTTTTGGCGAAATGATAGCTTAAGGACCGGGTTTTTAAAATCCGGCATAATTGTATTAAAATTCTTTTTCGTGTTCTCACAACCAGGCCACAAAAGTATGCTTCATATAGCTTTTGGCCGCCACGGACGCCACGGACTCTTAATCTTACATAGTTTTTTCATCTACAAAAAGGTTAGTGATTGTCAGGTATTTTTTAAACATAATAAAACTATAAATTTTAAAAAAAATGTGTATAATCGGGTATAATAAATTATAAATTTAATTATATATAGAAGCGAATTTTGTTAGACATAAATTCTCGCCTATTTATACTTAGCGTAAATAGCAAAACTTCGGCCTCGCATTTGAACTGCGAACTCGAATTTTTGCACAAGGTCCGATCGCGTTTCATAAGATTTACAATAATAAAAATAAGCCTTGAATATAAAAACGCAGAATCCGGGTAAATACAGAAACGAGGAAAATCATTTCGCGCGCCGCCGCCGCACGCTTCAGTGCGGTTGACGATCCGCCATCGCTGCGCGATTCGATGCCTGGAAACAGAACAAGAGTGGTCGATGTGTAAACAGCGCTGTCTGCGATAGTGACATTCCTAGTCTATGTAAATATTTTTTGATGTAATTCCAATAGCGCGGCGTTTAGTGTAAATAAAGACACTTTTGTAATCTACTTTTTCTTCTTTTGATGCCATGTCCGCTGCTGAGCGTTAGCTATCCTATCGGCTATTAAAACCTTATTAGCTGCTGCTCGGAACAAGAATTTGGTAAAATTCCTAAGTCATTTTCTTAGATTGTCTACATTCACTTTATTTAATATCTAAGAAAGTATGACCATATTACGCAGTACAGAAGGAGATTTCAATGGCTGACGACTCGAGAAAGGAGAGATACGAGAGTCCTCGGTTTGCTCTTCAGAATCTTGGAAGGACCACTCCGAGCTACCTGATAAGTAGCTTCAATACTCTATCAGCTCACGGATGTCCTCTGAGATCTGAAGACAACCTATTTCTCACCCTCCCTGGTCACAGTATTAATTTCTACTCGCACTCATTCTTCGTGCGTGGAGCTCGTCACTGGTATGCATTACCCATACAAATGTAAGGACAGCAACGAGTTTGATTCAAATGCAGACTCATAGAACACTAACACGCGCTCATTAATTTCTCTCGTCCCCTCCCCTCCCACATCCCTGCGTCATTACAGGATTATTGATTTCTAAAATTTATATTTCATTTTCTGCTGGATACATTTTATGCGATCTAACTTTATGGTTTTTTAAAAAATAGTTAAATCTTTTTTATACCGCATAATATGTATTCCCTTTAGATTTAAGATAACCGTAACATATTGCTTCAGCGCTATAAGCTCGCTGATTTGGTTCTTCAAATAAAGCGTTTCATTATTATTATTAGATTACGGAGCCAAGATGTTATTTGTCCCGGATCTCTTCTTCTGGCTATTTTGCCTTGAATTACTAGATGCATAATGTTGTGTCTTGCAGGATGACGTATGACATTACCGAAGTAAAAAAATAAAGGAAATAGAAAATACCATTTTATTCAAAAAATATATAAAAAAATGGTTTCTTGACGACATAGGTCGTTCAAGGACAGAGAACGAACTTCTGCGTCATATCTTCAACAAAATAATATTTCTGCATAACTTTACTATTATACTATACAATATGATATAAGATATTAAACAAAATGTAATATATTGTAAGATAATGCAAAAGAATAATACTATAATATATCTAGATCGTTATATTTATATATTTGTGTATGTATGCATATGTATGTGTGTATGTGTATATGTATCTATATGAGTACCTACGTCAGTTAGGCTTCTCCACCTAAGTCAGAAAATAAGTCGTATGCCCAGACACAGGCTATATTTGGCCTAGTTGGGTATGCGCTGAGCATTGTCATGTGAATGTGGGCCGTTGTTTATTCGCACCATTACTTGATATGACCATTTTTATGTGTTTTATAATTATGTTTGAAATAAATAAATAAATAAATAAATTCGACTTTACGGATCTTTATTGTTCTCGACATTTCTATGTTCTTGCTCAAAACGCTTTATGACTCTTTATTCCTGACTGTTAAGCTAGCGTATGCGTAGTATTCTCCGATAGACCCACATTTCGAATACTTCAAGCTTTCTTTCACCATTGAGAATACGGAGCATCTTAGATGCATGCTTTGATGATGGTTTTTTATTTTAAATAACGCACTTCTAGATTTTTCAATGCGGATTTTTTACCTCATATTCCAGTTGTCGTTCAAATTTCAGCTGAAGTAAATAATGCTATCAGTCTTTTCCAGTCGAATTTCGTAAGATATAACTGTAGGTGTGTTTAGCTTCAACCATACTCTTGTGACATTGCCAATTAGGAGCTGGAGCTCTTCCACGCTGCTGGCAATTAGTACAGCATCATCTGCATGGCAGTCAATGTTTCCTGTGCAGTTGGGACACTGAGACCCGCTCGTTAAACTGGGTCGGCTCAACTCACGGTTCAGCCCCCATCCGGTAGCCTCCCCTCGTAGAAGGTCGAACCTGGAAAGGACCCCTGTCACGGCAGGTGGATCAGTTTTCTCGGGAGACGTTCTCCGGGCGCTGCTGTGCGGTTTACGTATCGTGCTGCGTCAGCCAATCATCTGTGCACTCCGGCAAAATCCGGAGGGGGGGGGGGGTGGAATGATCCGAAACGTTTCCTAGGCATCGGGGGTGGTTGTTGATCTAATGTCAGCTACTTTTAAAACGACCTGTTGGCCAACCGATTCTAAGTGGTAGAAGGGCAAAGGACGCCACGGTCTGCAATAAATTCAAATTCAATTAACACCCACATTAGGCGTTCGCGCAAGCGACTTCGGACCCGTGACCAGACGGGAGGACGGAGAAATTCGGCCAAATCTGGTAGTGAGGGCGCGAGGCTGCACACTGTTTAAACTTCTAGTGCCACGCGCTAAAGCGTTGGACTCTCACGGGCAAGTTTTCGTGCCTTAGTCTCTACGTTCACTCCAAATTGAAAGAACGATCAATATCGTTACACCTTCCTGGGGAGGCGAATTCGCCAGTTGTAGATGACAACTCCCCAGTATCATTTAGGTACATATTTTATATTGTTGATGTTTACGCCATTTATCTTTTTTGTATTTTCGGATTTTTGCAGTGCTTCCTTAAATAGGAACTCAAATAAAGATTAAAACTATAGATTATTCCTATTATTAACCCTGTCTGACTCCGCGCCGTACCTACACCTCTCAGAAATATGCTGATCAACCTTGATGTCCACTGTTTAGTGCCAGTAGAGATCAGTGGTGATACACACGCCTTTATAATCTACCCTCCGGTAATTGGAGTCCAAGAACCTTCTCCGGACTCAGGGTAATTAAAGCAAGCGAAATCGCATGTCAAAACTAATATATTACCGATTGATTCATTATAAGTGAAAGCTATCATTGATTAGCATGTCAATAACTGTCGCAAGTGCAATTTATACCAGCTCATAAATTCCCGCAAAGATGGATACCGTTAACTTGCATACCATTAGCATTTGTCAAAGATATGAAACTAAACTAGGATCGATTAATATTATAATTTTCAATCAAGACAAATAGGGTATACAGCATATTGATGTCCTATTATGCTTCTTAATATTTGCGAGAAAGAGGTGGGGGGAGGAAGAAGAGAGAGTACATACCTAGCTTCCAAATTTGCAAGTTATCTGTAGAACTATAAGAAATAATGCAATATTGTTGTTGTAGAAGTAACTAGGTTTTGATTATAAAATAAAATGGCATAGTTTGTTCAAAGTATGGTAAGTATAAAAATATCATTCAGTGACTTGACATTTTAGTCATTACGTTAAAGTATTATATAAAAACAATATTATATGTCCTATTTCTATAAGGCATGGAATTTGATCAAACGATATAAACCTTTTTTTTATATATGTTGGTGTACTTTACAGAAATTGACTAATTTTTAACACGCTTTTATTAGGTCGACCTGTATGTAACTAACTATGTAATGGAATCTAAGGAAACTAATCTTCTTCCAAGGATCGTAGCGTCATGAAAATTGGCAGCTGTATGTAGTTCTGATGACAATACAATAATATGGTACTGTCGAACTGATCTGATGATGGAGTCGGAAGATATGAACTGGAACTTCATGATGGAACATCATATCATAGCTGTGTTTGGACTTGTTAGAAAAGTCTTGGAATGAACTTTGACCACGATTAGGTTTCAAGGTCTGATGATTAAGCCGGAAGATAGGCACTGGCATTCCATGATGGAATATCGTATCATAGCCGTGTTTGGACTTGTTAGAAAGGTCGTGTAACAACGTTAGATATGTGTACAATCTTTTCATAGTTTATTATGGTTTTGGAAAGATACGTTTACAGATAAGATGTCGTTGTTGTGATACAATAGTCTTTTGTTTTGGTTTTTACGTGCATTTATAAAAGCGTGTTTTTAGTGTTTTTTTTAAACTATAAATTTTTATTAACTTATTAGGTTTGACCAAATGCCACAGAAATATTTGTGGGTGGTAACTTATACTGGCAGTTTGATTAACACCTATATGGAAACATGATTTTTATAACACTAATAGAAACATAAGGTCAATTTGACCGTTGTATAGTAATTGCTATATTCTGTTTATGTCTTTGTTACTTGAATGGACACAATCGAAATAAATGAAGGTAGGCCATCTAAATGATCAAAAATTTCAATGAGTTAAATAATTTGTATAAAAATTGTAAGGATTTAAAAAATATATATTTATTGTATTTTTCATTTTGAAACCAGATCTACTCACATTATTTCAATGTTCAGAGGCTTGACTTAGACACAGTCTATAGTACAGTCTTTATACACTCTTCTCTGACACTGGTCACAGGTTGAAAGGTTACACTTCATACATTTGTGCTGCGTTTTTCGGTCGCTACCAGGTGGGCACTTCTCATTGGTTTTCCTCTTCGGTAGACAATCATCTGGCAAATCCTCAATCACAGGATCAGTTTCCCAGTATATTATTGATGTCCATTTTTATGTCTCGATGAAGGTGGGCGATGGTGAGACTCTTCCACAAATGGGGAACAATCAAATCCTTTCCAAGGCTCTTGATGAACTCGAAGCGCTTCATCATAGGTGTTTCATTGTAGCTCATAAACACTCATAATCATCGTTTATTTTTCAAAAAAGACTAGATATCTACAACAAAGATACCTAATCTATATAGTGAAATCGTCAAGAAAAAATACATATTAGATAAATTACATATTAGTCAAATATCAAAATGAAAAACCATAGTAGAAATATAAATAGTGGCAATAGTATCAAATTAAAAGACATAACAAAATAAAAATAAAAAAAATAATCGCTTAAAAAAAATAAAAAAAATAATGAAGAAACCAAACAAAAATATATATAAAACGAAATGTTAAATGATCCACTAATTAAATTCCAACATAATTTGGAAATAATACCGTTTCAATAGTCAACTTAACAACTAAAACACCTGAAGCGTATATTAAAAACAATCCTTTCAATATTTTAAAATAGCATTTCATGCCCTAAACTTTTTAAATATATTTTACAAATACTATTTAGACTACAAACGATTCAGCACAGTTGTAGAATTCGTCTAACGTATAGAAAGCATGTGTGGATGCCAATTTTCTTTTAATAAAACTCTCGAAAATTTTTAACTCCAGATGTCTAGTTTGGAGTGGGAGGCAATTAAAAAGCTTAAAACTAACGTAATTGAAGGACTTTTGAGTCTGTGTTAGATGCACTCTGGGAAGGGCAATATTTAACCGGTGGCGAGTGTCATGGGTGTGGTGATCACCATTTAGTTCATGAATGAATTTACACTGCAGTTGTATCACATAGGATACGCCATGCGGAACTAATCTATTTTGAGAGTTATTGACTGGTTGTGAGAAGAGAGGATGGCATTGGGGGCAGCAAGTGTAAAGCTCACGCAGGTTAGCCAACATTTAAATGCAAAAAATCAAGTCTGTCAAATTGGGCGATGTTTCAATATAGGTGTTAACAGGGATTGTTTAGTTTTAGATTTAAGTACGATCACCTTTTGAAGTAGTGTCAAGATTACAAATTTCACCATATGCGAATACTTTTCTTTTATAAGCACTAATTATGGAGGATTAAGTGATATTCTACAACCACAATAAAAAACATATTCCTATTATTGCGGGCTGGGTGCCCGCACTAATAGGCTGGGTGCCTATTATGCGCACTAAAAGGCTGGGTGCCTAACGTGTGTGAAGTTGGCCTGAACCACGTCCAAAATTGACATTCGTTTTGTGCAGGTCGTTTGATTTTATTTGTGTATATTTATTCAGCTGTGTGCACAATACATATATGAATATGTAAAGACCAACATTAACGAATTGATCAGAGTTAACAATAAAAAACTATTTAATAAACAAGTTTGAAGTTGCGTTTTTTTCCCAATAACTAAATATTATAAAATAATAAAAATCTTTTTTTCTATTTACTGTATTTAAAGATATATATAGTGGAGGTAATCAAAATCAAAATCAAAATCAAAATGTTCTTTATTCATATAGACACAATTAAATATTATTTTTAATTTATGTTCTTATGATGCGTCCAAGCCTTACTCCCAAGCCGTTTTGTCATTTAGGTACATAATCGGATATTGTATAGTATGCTTTTTTATGCAATTTTGCTTTGATGGTGGCTTTAAACTTATTTACAGATAGTTCTCTAATAGTATGAGGAAGTTTGTTATAGAAGCGTATACATTGTCCCAAAAAAGAATTGCTTATTTTGTGGAGACGAGTAGCACGTACAACAAGGTTATGCTTATGTCTAGTATTAACATTATGAGTGTCACTTTTTTTTTAAACTTGTCAATATTCTTGTGGACATACAACAGATTTTCGTATATATATTGTGATGCAACAGTAAGAATATTTATCTCTTTGAATTTTTCTCTAAGTGAAACTCGAGGACCAAGTTTATAATATGCTACTTCGGTAGGTAATATCAAGGACTGTATATTATAAAAACCTAATAATAGAATACAATTATTTGTGCAATCAGTAATTTTTTTAAATATAGGCTGATTACACCAATTGAATAATACAGAAAGATAGAATGCCATCTATTAGTCTATCTGAACTTATAATGCGTGATTATTACATATTGAAACATGTATACCAAATAAAAAATATCATTTGTATTATGAAATCAAAGCCTATCGCAGTTGTTTGAAATTATAATTAAGATAAAAACGAATTTACCGCGCGACGTTTGTCTACCTGGAAAGGTTGCAACTTTGCCGAAACGTCGGGTGTTAAAATTTCACGCGGTAAATTGGTTTTAATCTTTTTTATAATGTCATTTTTCGATAAAAAGTATTGAAGTATAGTAATAATATGAAGTAATAAAAAGATTAAAAAATTTCTTTGTTATTCAATTTATATTTTATTTCGAGATAGAATACCGTGTAGGCTTTTTTACAGCTCCATGTGAAGTGCGCGGCCATACTGTTTTACTACGAACGCCGCCAATTTGAAAATAACAAGAGAATGTTAATCAATTTTTGGAACATTGAGCGCCATCTATACGTTGCGTTTCGTTGTTAAATTTTAGCTGCTAAATCAAAGTACTGCATTGACCAATCTTATACGCTATATAACCAATAGTATCACCTCTACACGAGTTATTTATAGGGGGTGGGGGGGAGGGGGGGTGGGCATAATATAATAAATCCGAATCTCTCTTGGAGTTAGGTACATAAAAGGAAATTTTTAGTTGGTAAATAGGCTAAGAGATTTTTTGTTGTAATTTAATGGTAATATTTTATGGGCTTAAATAATTAAAATGAAATAAGAGTTATGATTTGGGTGTGTTCAACTTGGCAGACATTTGACATCTCGCGTGCGTTGAGTGACCGCAGTCGCTTTTTACATAACTGAGTAAAAACGATGATAAAAATGTTATTATAAAGATGAGGAAATTTCATTACAAATGCTGACGCAGGCGCAGACTTGTGGGTTATTTTATTGTACTGGGATATTGTATGAGGATTCACTGCAATTGTTTAAAGAAAAGGTTTTGTAGGTTATTATTATTGACGAAAAAAATAGTTTTATAACATGAAACGTACCTTCCTCCCTAGGAGCAATTACCATGTTTCTTAAACAATCGCTAAACGAAGTCGATTCCCAGCCCTTTAGAAACCGGAAGAGTTATTCCGCTTTCTAAAAAACACCTATAACTGAACTTTAAGATGTCAGGCATACCATCATTCTCCTTATCTCTCCATATTATTAGAGAAATGTGTAAAACCGTAAACGACCATTTATGTGGTAAATCAACCTTCTCCCCCAACTATAGTCGGACTTCAAAAAACAGTCACTGGTAATTTTCTCGCAGCATCTGATTCTGGTTCTGTTTCTCAAACAATTGCTAAAGGAAGGCGATTCCCAGCCCTTTAGAAAACCGGGAGAGTTATTCCGCTTTCCAAAAAACACATATAACTTAACTTTAAGATGTCAGGCATAACATCATTCCCCTTATCTCTCCATATTATTAAAGAAATGTGTGAAAACGCAAACGACCAGATACGAGTATGTAGTATGGTAAAACCTTCTCCCGCAACTATAGGAGGACTTCAAAAAACAGTCACTGGCGATATTCTCGCAGCATCTGATTCTGGTTCAGTAACGCATGTAACAATTGGAAACAAACATACTGATCTTTTACAAAAAGACATTGTTTTCGCTTTATGTGTTTATGTAAATTTAATAAAATCACAAATTCAAAAGTCATTCCAGAAACGATGTTCATTTTTTGGAACAATACCTTTACTTTTTAGAAGGCAACGGGGGGGGGGGGAGGTCAAGAGTATTAGGTTGGCATAATATTGGAGTGGAGGGAACGAGGCACCATGAAAATTGTGACAAAGTGTAACAAGCAGGGGTCAAAGATCAAAAATAGCGTGACGTAATTTATGGACAGTTCCAAAGATGAATATATCGAGCACTGAGCGTGTTCTCGAACGCGTCCCTCAGCGTTCGGTTGACATACGACTTAACACACTGCAAGTCACCGCAATGTGCGCCGATCTGTGAAGAAAAGGTACATTACATTCATAGGGAAAATAAGCAACTGGTCTGACTTATGTACCCCACATCAAGCTGAATCCGTAGAAACGCTAAATTATATTGATGGAAATGAAAATTTTGGTATACAATTATAAAAACGAACATAACTTTTTTATATGCATTAATAGGAACTGTTGGTTTAAGTTTATATATATATATAGTGGACTGTGAGGAAGGTTGGTTATTTTAAAGGGATTATAGGCATCATTGTGGAGAGGAAAAGGAATCAAAGTTTACGCACCTTTCTATTTTTCGTGCGATTCCTTGCTGCAATTTCACTCCAAAATGTCTCCAAATATTCGGCTGGCCAGCTCACGAACGCGATAATTACTATCACAGCACGATAACGAGAACACTCAAGGAGCACGTCTGGTTCGGCCGGCGCGTAATTTGTCACTGATTGGGAATTGGGAGGTAGGTAGGATATAAATATATATTAGGTATACGGTATAATTGTAAATGGCCTAAGCATTACCCCCGGGCTTAAAGGGTTGCCTTTAAGAAATGTATTATTATATAGCTAAAGCTAACTTACGTACTATGTAGCATCAAGCTTTACGATAAGAAACTAGAAATAAGTGCAATATGGTATAACTTAGGTGCTAACTTATAACTATTTAGACATACTAGTCACTGCGTAGGCAATGGACATAGTTTAATGATAGGACGAACAAAGTTGCCTTTCGACGTCCTAACAGTAGCAACACGAGTAATGCCATCCTTAGAAGTATGCGCTTCCTGTATTATCCCTAGCGGCCATGTATACGGCGGAGCGTTGTCAATGATGACAATGACTACTGTTCCCTTTAAAATGGGGACGGAAGGAATGTTCCATTTAGCGCGAGATTGCAACTGGTGTAGATACTCGAGGCGCCATCGCTGCCAGAATGATTGAACTAGAGTGCTCAGCAACGAGTGCCTTTCCTGCAGGTTATGGGTTGTCGCTTCTATTACAGGCATTGATGATAAGGGACCTGAACACAAAAAATGTGCCGGCGTGAGAGCTGAAGGCTCTGACGGGTCGCTACTCAAAACTGTGAGCGGGCGAGAATTAATCAACGCTTCTATCTGTGCAAGCGTAGTCAACATCTCCTCGTATGATAATATTTGGCTACCTATTGTTTTAAACAAGTGTGTTTTCACTATTTTAACTATACTTTCCCAACAACCACCAAAGTGTGGTGTAGCTGGTGGTATAAACTTCCAATCGACTCTTTCCTTGGAAAGCTCGGACAAGAGAGGTTGATGAACATTTTCAAGAAATTTATATAAGTCTCTCAGATAAGAGTTCGCGCCTACAAAATTAGTAGCATTATCTGAGTATAAACACTTGACGGGTCCTCGGCGAGAGAGAAAACGCTTGAAGGCTGAGAGGAAACTAACGGTAGACAAATCGGTAACTATTTCAATATGTACCGCTCTTACGGTCATACACGTGAATATACACAGCCATGCCTTGCGAGACTGAACGCCTCTGCCACGATAAGGGGTGTATTTTAAAGGACCTGCATAGTCACAGCCTACGTGAGTAAAGGCCTTTTCAACTTGGTTGACTCGATAACTTGGAAGATCAGCCATAATTGGAAAAGTCGGACGAGGTTTCGCTTTAAAGCAAATATTGCATTTAAAGATTCGATGACGGATCGAACTTCTTGACGCTAAGATCCAGTAACCTTGCCTCAAAAGAGATATAAGTAACACCGGACCTGCGTGAAAATATTTATTATGATAGTGATCTATAATGAGATCAACTACGTGATCACGACGGGGCAATATGACGGGATACTTTTGATCGTAATCAACCGATGCATTTGACAAACGACCACCAACGCGGATGAGACCATCGTCGTCAAGAAAAGGCTTAAGTTTGATAAGAAGACGAGAACAATTTTTATTATTCCTTATATTATAAATGTCCTCTTCAAAATATTTATATTGGAGAATGCGTATTATTAAGCGCTCGGCTTGTTTAAGGTCCTCTGGAGATGCAATCAGGTTTTCTCTCCTAGGAAGTCTTTTGACAAATCTTAGCACGAACACAACCGTTCTAATTAGTTGACTCCAGGAAGAAATTGTCAAACAAAGCTGATAGACGACATTCTCTTCCCGCGAAGATGTAACAACGGGGAAAGATTTTGGTCGCTCCTCGGGCAACGTCTCATCAATTGATATATCACTAAATTCATTAATCGGCCAATCTGACGGCTTTAACGAAGCCCACGAGGGTCCCTTGAACCATAACTGATGAGTCAATAGCTTTTCGGGAGACAAACCACGAGAGAGGCAATCGGCAGGATTCTCAGAGCCGGCCACATGGAAGAAGATACTAGGCGGATAGTTCTCTGTTACCTTAACGATCCGATTTGCCACAAATATTTGCCATCTATGTGGCGATGAATTCAACCAACATAAGACAACCTTTGAATCAGTGAAGCCATACACACGGGATATATCGTAACGTGGACTATATGTGTCGCACACACGACGGAGCAATCTTGACAATAGCTCAACGGCGCAAAGCTCTAATCTTGCTACCGTGAGTGTCTTTGTTGGCGATAGTTTAGACTTAGCACACACAAGCTGAGTGCTAATATGATCAGCACGAGTGATGTGTAGGTAAACAACCGCTCCGTACGCGCGCTCACTTGCGTCTGCAAATCCCAAGACGTTAACAATCACCCCGGCGCTTACGCCTACGTGTCTAGGTATTCTTAAGCTATTTAAACAGGGTAGTTTTGAACAGAAGTTGTGCCACGATTTTTCAATATGTGGCGGAGGACAATCGTCCCAATCACACTTAATAAGCCAAAGCTCCTTTATTAACAGCTTGGCATAAAGAATAGTAGGAGCCACAAATCCTAAGATGTCCCATAAACGCGCTACTGTCGACAGGATGGCACGTTTAGTGCACTTATTATCAGGAGCGTTGATTTGAAAGACAAAACAATCATCAGACATGGACCACCTTAAACCCAATATCTTATGCTGTATTTGCTTATCGAACTCTACTTCTGAAGTCATTTTGTGGGACTCTGGTATGTTTTCTAATACACTCTTAGAATTTGATGTCCACTTCATTAGGTCGAACTGACCGCATTTGAAAAGCTGAATCAGTTCGTTTACTGTCTCTACAGCTGAAGACTCTTCTGGAAGACTATATGCAATATCATCCATGTACAGAGAACTAGAGATAACTTTAGCAGCCTTAGGATATTTATCTCCTTCGTCGGACGCTAATTGTTTTACTACTCGTAGGGCGTGGTAAGGACTTGGCTTAAATCCGAAGCATACCCTATTCAGCTCAAAGACTTGCATAGGACTGTGGGGACTAAAGCGATATAGAATACGCTGAAATCGACGATCTTCAGGACGCATACCTATTTGTAAAAACATTTGTTTCACATCAGCACAGAAGGCGACCGAAAACAAACGAAAATTCAAGAGTATACAAAATAAATCACCCTGTAGGTTGGGACCTGAGTATAGTAGATCGTTAAGAGAGTAGCCTGTGCTAGTTGTGCAACTGGCATCAAGAACCGGTCTAAGTTTTGTAGACTTATCTGGTCTGAAAACCCCGTGGTGAGGGATGACATATGAGAGGGTGCTGACACTGCTATCAATAGCCACCGGTGACAAATACCCATCTTCAATATAATCACGTATTACCTTATCATAGGCTTCTCGCAAGGGAGCGCATGATTCGAGTTTTCGTTCAAGGCAAATAAAACGCTTCTCAGCGACCCTTTGAGAATCACCCAATAAATAGGCATCCAGTCGAAAAGGTAAGGCAACGACGTACCTACCGTTAGAGTCAAGTGTCGTGGTGACCGAGAAATGCTCCTCACACTCCAGATCATTAGGATCTTGGACTGGTGGAATACATATTTCCTCCAATTCCCAGAAGCGTTTTACAACGACGTCCAGGGAATCTCGAGACACTACTGAACAGCATGAGACCAAGTCATGAATATGCGTAGACTGAAGCGTGGGCAATGACCCAACGACGACAAAACCTAACACAGTTTCAATAACTGGTGGAATATTATCACACTGGGTATTAACTATCCTACCTGGTAGCAATAAATGTGGAAATAATGAAGCGCCTATTAAAGCCTCGATAGGGCCAGGCGTAGCAAACATTTCATCGGCAAGAGGTAGTGACCTCAAATGTGGAAGCGCGGCCTCGTCTATGGGAACCGACGGCAACTCACTAGTAATACGATCGACAATAAGAGCACTCATGTCATAACTTATACCTAAATTAAACCTAGAAAGGAAAGTTAGATTAACTTTACCTAGGGTAGGTTTATTTAAACCACCTACTCCCGTAACCACTACCTTCGACTTTTCATAATGCTTGAGGCCAAGTTTTTCACAACAGTCATTTGTTATAAAATTGCTTTGAGAAGCCGAGTCTAGGAGACATCTAACAATCTGATTATTCACTACGACTTGAACGGTGGCAAGCGCGACTGTGGTAGTTGTAGCTGACTTGGACCTTTGCGAAAGAGTCGACAACTTGGCGTTTGTGTTACATGTAGCACACAACGTTGCGTCTCCGCGCCCTGCGTCGTTATCGAAGGTTGTCTCAGGCTTCGTGTTAGAAGGCGAAAGCATCTGAGATGACCATCGAACCGACTGAACAGTACCTGAGTTCGATGTGGAACTACTAATTTTATCATTATTATTAAAATGTAACGACGTGTGGTGTTTCTGTTTACACATCGTACACTTCTGATTTGATTTACAGAGACCTGTCTTATGTTTTATACCCAGACAATTTAAACAGGCGTTATTTGCTTTAATATGAGCGAACCTATCAGCAGGTGTCATTTTATAGAACAAAGGGCATTTATAGAGATATTCATGTGTTATATTATTGCATAAACACTTTAAATTATTTTGCTTATTTGAAACATATGATTGAGGGCTTGGCATTCGTTGGTTCGAACTAAAACGACTAGCTTTGCTGTTCATATTGATAGTGGTCCTAGATTGGACATTACAGGTTTGATAAACTCGAATCTGAGTCCTCACGAAATCAACTAATTGTGAAAATGTAGGTATTTCTACATCACGAACCTGCGATTCAAAACCTTTGATTGTATCTGTATCGAGTTTTTTCAACGTTATATGTAGCAACAAATAATCTGCTAAATCGTCCAATTTTAAATTCTTTAGTGCACCAACAGCGGTGCTCACCCTATCCATAAAAGACTGAAAATTAATTTGTGACGCTCCTCCATTTAATTTAAAGTTCAAAATCTGCTCTACGTGAGCCGAAGCCAAAAGACGTTTGTCTTCGTATCTATCAATTAAAGTTTTTAGTATTAAAGAGTAATTCTGACCATCTGGAGTGATACCTGAAATCACGTTTAAAGCTCCTTGCGATAATTTACTCATCAGATAATACACTCTCTCGTCATCTGTAAGCGACGTGTTATCGTGGATTAGAGATTTAAAGTTGGCATAAAACAGCGGCCAATTCTTTACGTCCCCGTTGAAAGACATAATTTCCAAAGGTGGAAGTCTTGGCTTTATCGCCTCACGACAAGTGTCAGTATCCCTACTGGAAGTCGATATTTTTTGCTTAACAGACAGACGGTCAAGAACACGCTTACATGTACAATACATGTCCTCAAATGAGGTAAATGTGTCGTAACACGGCGTCGCGGTTGAGTCAGCTCTAATCTTTAAAATATTATAATCATCTAAAACGGCACGAAACTCTGACCGTATATCTGCCATAGAAATAGATGCATTGAGAAATGGCTCACTTGTTCTTTCGGTAGTGCCTACATTCTTTGATAAATCAAATATTTTTTGCATTCTCTCAAATAGAGCATTACGTTTTGCACGTGCTATTTGTAACTTAATTGCATCCATGCTAGCTTCCTTATCGGGATCACGAGACATTTTATAAGGATTTATTTATTTATCGTCTATACAGCTATGAATGGATGACAAGTAAACAATCCAATATTTTATAATATACTTTGACAAATTGTTATCAACCAAACAAATTTGCAAACAATAACAAATATATATTTGATAATAAACTATTAATTACTCAGATATTTTTATGTAACTAAACAAGTTTATTTTCAGGAATAATAATTATAAAATATTACGATCCCTTTTTAAATATAATTTATATAATGAAAGTCCCATAACTGGTAACTTCACCCTACCGAACTGTTTTGCTAAACCAAATTCGTAAACAAGATATTATTATATTATTTTGTTTCCTTATCTAGCTAGTGAAACCGGTTTTTTCAATAAACGGTTGCAATCCTACAAACGTAACGTACAGTGTCTCTATAAATAATGAGACAGTAACTAATATTTAACAAAGATTTATAATATTGTGAGCGGCAAGCCTTTATATGATTTGGTGACAAATTTATAACAATTAAACAATTAATAAGCATTAAATAATCTATGTAAACAAACAAAATAGGTATTTTATTTTATGTAGGACAAATATAATTTATTATATATAAATTACGGCTATCAACCATTCAGCTCAGCTGAGCAAGTATACCCATGCAAAATGCAATAAGTATATGTACTATACTCGCGGCATAAAGTGTGAAGTCTGCAGTAATTTAATATGCCGGGTGTACCTACGTGTAAAACAAAGCACCCGCCGCCCGAAACCAATTAATGTGGGCAGATCTGTATTTTTTACCAATTTTAAACAGCTTAACACGAATATAATGTTTTATTATGTAGATATGTTTAATTTTACCAATGATGTCTATAAATAATAATTATGTGAATATGAATCTCCTACATACGATATTCCAAAAGGCAACCCGTAATGGCGGAAGTATTTATTCTGTTTTCGTACTCAAATGGACAAAGTATTTTAAATCCGGATCGTATGGACCAAATGTTGGTTTAAGTTTATATATATATATAGTGGACTGTGAGGAAGGTTGGTTATTTTAAAGGGATTATAGGCATCATTGTGGAGAGGAAAAGGAATCAAAGTTTACGCACCTTTCTATTTTTCGTGCGATTCCTTGCTGCAATTTCACTCCAAAATGTCTCCAAATATTCGGCTGGCCAGCTCACGAACGCGATAATTACTATCACAGCACGATAACGAGAACACTCAAGGAGCACGTCTGGTTCGGCCGGCGCGTAATTTGTCACTGATTGGGAATTGGGAGGTAGGTAGGATATAAATATATATTAGGTATACGGTATAATTGTAAATGGCCTAAGCAGGAACCCTATTATTTCGGTGAAGTCGTATACAAATTTCGGTGTATATAGACTCCTAAATAAACAGGACCTTGTAACGAAGGAAGGTTTTCAAAGAAATGGTTTTTGCAAGGCTAAATAAACCCCTATATTCATTCCGCCAGTACCTTTCAGCAGCATTTATCAATTCTCGTTTTTTCTTTATCAATTCTCAAATATTATTTATCAATATCGGAATTTATCATTTGATCAATTATCGAATTTAATTTGTAGTAAAAAAAATCTTTATTTTTATTGTATTTAATCACTTATTCATCGATTTCGTGAATAACCAAAAGAATTTTTAGATTTATTTGTTTTTATTATGTTTATTTTCTGGCGACATCGCAGTAAGACAAAAGTATTGTAGTCAAAAGAGTTATGGTGTTTATTTCCACGAACATATGGTGATATTTTAATTTATCCTTGAATATTTCCACTATGGAAGAAGAACACGTAAAATTGCCGTGCTGACAATACATTAAGGAATAAATGAGACCTTCATTGAGACATTATAATAAAATTACCGTATTTGTATACTATCTATTTACTTAAATCTACAATAAAGAATATTTTGTTTCTTCCATATTCTCTTTCATGCTTTCGTTTGCACAGCTTAACAGCTGAAGATAGTATTTTTGTGTTAGAGCAGTGTTGTCTGTCTCCAAACAATTCTCAGTGAAACTTTGATGAAACTATAAAGATAGAAGGCGAATCTATGAAAAATGCGAACATTGATTGGTCCTTTAAGTTACTTGTTGGTCTTTTTAGTTTCTTCCACTGCTGTTGTTCGAATGTAAAGGAAACTTTTACTAATGGAATATAATAAATTCAGGCGTATTCCTTTTGGCGCAAACAATACCTACACGACTAATGTCATCTACATACTTATGGAATATTTTATTTAAAATAATCAATCTCGAAAGTCTTATCCTATTCTTACCTATTTGTTTCTTCGTTAGTAATATCAATATTTTCACACGGATCTGGTGTCTTTGAAAACTTCTTTGTCAAAAAAATATTAAACATTTTTTGTTCTCAAAATTCTGTCAATAATCTCTAACGACCCTTAGATTATTTTTATTTTAGTAAAGGTAGAACCTGTAAAGTACCCTAAATCATAAATTAATTAAAACCAATGCTTGTGGTGAAATTAATTAAAAAAAAACAACATTAAGAAATCGGGAAACGTCATGCATGTAAATATACTTCATTATTTAGTATATGATTCAGTTAGGAGCGTCTTGCTGCTCCGTCATCTCGTGCACCCACAAGCGACTGACGTAGCCAATCTTTTTGCTACACAGAGTCTGCTGCGCTCTTCATGCACACGCAAGTCATTGACGAAACCAATCTTAGTCTGAAGAATGCGTGTACACTTAAGGCACGTCAGGACACCGCCGCATTAATTTTACTCAATTGTACTGCTGGTCTGGCTTTCAGCTCGTCTCTTTTAAGTTCCAGCTCCACTTTCCATCTGTCCTCCGGGTAGCGAACGGTTTGGTGCAGCTTGGGCCATAAGATCCGTTTTGATCTCGGATCGGCCTAACTCACGCATCAGCTCCTATTCAGAAGCCTATTCGTGCTGAAGGCTACCCCGGGTAGGACTCTCGCGTCTCAGGTCTCACGGCTAGTGGACCGGTTTCTCCTGTGGGATTGCATCCCGGCACTACTGGACGGTTTGCGCATCATTCGGCGACGCCTATCGGTTGTGCACTCTGACTAATTGTTAAACGAGTCTGGAGACTATGGAAATATAGTGTCTCCTAAGCAGCGAGACCATTTAAAACGAAGCTTGAAACGACCATTAGGCTACCTGATCCTGAATTGAGGGCCGGGCAAAGATGCCTTTGGTCACCGAATCACCGCTGAACACACGGCAGGTAGAGGTCGCGTAAGTGACTTTGAATCCGTGACCAGTCGGGATGTTGGAGGTATTCTGAAGGTTAATTCCAGACGGAGATATCCTTCCAAAACTGGTACCTTACCCGGTGCCTCGCCGTAAGGCGTTGACATTTGGCGGGCAGTCGGCGTAACTAAACTAGTTGTTTTTCGTCCCAAATCTTCTGCGCTCACCTCACAGGAGGCAGAAAGATCCTATATCGTTAAAAGTTCCTGAAGTGAAGGGTTCCCCCGTCTTAGTTAACAGCTCTTGTTTTCCTCGAAGGCGTCATTGTTCCGCCTTACGACCTGTCTTTACCCGGAGGCTCCTAATGATTCCGCGCAGCTTAGATGGTGCTGGCCTTCTTTGTGTCGGTGTACCTTGGTCCGCCAAACTCACGGTTCAAATTCATTCCGGTAGCCTCCTTGTATAAGGACTTAACCTGTAAGGGTCGCTGGGAACTCTGCCTACAGCTATATCCTGCAGTCGGAGGCAGTTGGGGTCAGAAGTTCAGATTCAAGAGAACACCTCGAGAGGAACTAGGCGGTTTGCACACCAGGCTGTACCAGGCACACTTACGCAATCCGGCGAGTAACCGGGGCAGTCTGGAAACGTATGTTGGCCTGTTGTCACCTATCCTTAGAAACGAACCGATGGCCACCCGATTGCAAGTGATCTTGGCGGGCAAAGAGCCTCGCGAATCCGCGATAAATTTTATTTAAATTACCACTAAAGTCAGGTAGACACCATGCACATACCTCGAATCCGTGACCAGACTGGAGGTTGGAGAAATCCGTCCGAATCAGGCAGTAAGGGCGTGAGGTTGTCCCGCTGGTAAACCTTCCAGCGCCTCACGATAAGGCGTTAGACCATTACGGGCTTGTTGGCGTTGTTGTTAATAATAGCTTGTATTGAAAATTTTGCTTTTTTTAAAACTTTGTATTGGTGTTTCGTGTTTTCTAAAGTCAAATATTTCATGAACATTTAGGGCTTACTTTTGTATATGTATTTACATAACTCAAACTATGTATATAGATTATAGTCTTCGTGATACTTCCTTGTTTCGCAAAGATTATCGAATTATAAGTAATAGTTTATGAATTTTATTGCAAATAGATGCCATTTGTTCTGATAATCGATAAATTCAATACAGCTTTGAAGGAAAAGACATAAGCGATTATCTAATACTTTTGGACACAACAATCGTAAGAACAATGACGCAGTCAGAGAAAGTGAGAATAGCTGTCGGTACCCATTGTGTAAATATAAAATATTAATGTTTTAGCATTTCCAACAATAAATCCTAAATCTAGATCTGGTATGTGGGCGGCTGATTTCGTTGTGTAATATAGGCGAGACATTTTAGGATTTTGAAATCAAACAATTTCTAAATTACTATAAGGGCGACTCACTAATGTATGCAAGTCATCGTTTTATCCATGTTTCTTTAACAGATCCACATCCAGGAATAGAATTAGAATAAATTTGTAGAAAATTGTTTATTACCTTAGCTATCAACCACTGTATCAATCGTGTTTTAGCTATAAACCATTTTTTAGCTATCAACCACTGTATCAATCGTTTTTTGCTTCTATTTAAATTGCTATATTGTTTATTAACGATATTCATTGTCATGTTATATTTATTCGTGTCATCCATTTTAAAATAACAAAACACATATTCGAGCATTTTGTAAGTAGAGTAGGTTTTAATAATAATAATAATAAACTCGTTATTTGCACTTAATTATTATACAAAAAGGCGAGCTTATTGCCACATGGCAATGTCTTACAACTAACCTAAATACAGTGGTACATGCGCGCATTGTGAAAATAAAGGTTATTACATAACATACAGACCGTCTGCATAACATACAGACAAGTGGAAGAATTTAAAACTAATAATGCCCGAGGAGAGGAAATTGGGAGAGGAAGAGGAGAGAAAAAGAAAAACTGGTTACTTCTTAGAAAGGTAGTAATCCTTAAGGTGAGTCTTAAACCATGGTAAAGAAGGCGAGTTTCGTATGTTTGCTGGGAGATCGTTCCAGAGTCTTGCGCCATGGACACAGAAAGAATAGGAATAGAAATCACTATTATGACTCGGAATTTTAAGTAAACTGTCAGAGGCCGACCGAAGTACGAGACCGTGGGAACTTAGTGGTTGAAAAAGCTCCAGGAGATAGGATGGTGTTAATTGGGAGAGTACACGATATAGGAGAGCAAGTATATGAACATTTCTTATTTGGCGTACTGGCAACCATAGATTTTATGTCCATATCTTGATCTAAAGTTAGAAATGATATAAATTATTTAAAAAAAACTGTATACATTAGATATATTTCATTCTAAATTACGAGTACATGAGTATATACAGTTTTTTAAAAAGATCAATCGTGTCACATGATCGTTATCAAACCAAAGAAAATAACTCACGTGGTGTGGTATTATTATTGCTATAGTAGTCAGCATGAGTTGATGATGGGTTATATAATTTTTAATCATTAAGATTTATATAATTAGATTTAGGACCTGTAGCAATACATTTATTTGTGTAGCTTATTTCATTAATTGGACAGGGCATTTATTAACTGTATGTATTGATTCTCATTGCGAACAGTAGCTTCAACACAAACATAAGGTTACGTAGCATTGGCAATGTATATATTATGCGTTCAGGCATGTTTTGGTTTCGCCATTTTGTTTCTTTATGCATTCTGTCATCAATGTGGAACATACAAACGTAAAAACGTTCATCGGCCTATTGCCATCGCTATGGACATAGCAATTTCTTTTACATCCGACAAGCTGGGTGTGTAAAATTTGCTAAAAATCATTTAACTAGTTCCCACGGTCTCTTACTTCGATCAGCCTCTGACAGTTTATTAATAATTCCGAGTCATAATAGTGATTTCTATTCCTATTCTTTCTGTATCCATGGTGCAAGACTCTGGAACGATCTACCAGCAAATATACGAAACTCGCCTTCTTTACCATCGTTTAAGTTACTACCTTTCTAAGAAGTAACCAGTTCTTCCCTTTCTCTCCTGTTCCTCTCCCAATTTCCTCTCCTCGGGCATTATTAGTTTTAAATTCTTTCACTTGTCTGTATGTTATGTAATAATCTTTATTTTCACAATGCGCGCATGTACCACTGTATTTAGGTTAGCTCGCCTTTTTGTATACGAATTAAGTGAAAATAAAGAGTTTATTATTATTATTATTATTATTAACCGCCGATTGCAATAGAAAAAGCCTGTCTAAAAACGTCAAATTACTTTTGAATGGCAACCACCCCGCTATTTATATGTAATGGCGGTAATGTCTATACATAATTACAAAAAACTAGATTTCCTTAACTGAGTAGAAAAGCCCTAACAATATCAGAAAATGTCCAAACTATGGCACAAAAAACTGAACAGAAGCAGCAAGCTCATCGCTAGTAGAGGATATACCTAAATACAATACATTTTTTTTTGATAAAAAATGTTTTAGAAGATCTTTACAGTAAATTATTCTACATGACAATTTGTGTTAAAAGTAACATTGAACTTTATTATTAAGGTTTTGGATACTGAAGAAAAAACCGTTTCAGTTCAGGACTTTAGGATTTTTTTTATTGAGTAAAGAAAGCCTCAATCAAAAAGAGAGTAGAAGATTTTGAAACCAGATTTAAATATAGCATAATGCTATAAAGAAAAATCTTCTTGTATCTAAAATACCAAATAATAAAAAAAAACAAACAGCTTAGGTTGATTTGTATGATCCGTATGATGCAAATAATCACCCTTTTAAAACAACGATTTTAGGTCCCTAATAGCTTTTTACCTTTTGTCTATATTCAAATAAGCAGTTTAAATTATTCATTCATTGATTCTGCCGTGACTACCAGAGGATTACATGTATACAACCAAATCTAAATATCTACTAGAACAGACAATCAAATGAAAGCTAATCCGCGCTCTTAGTAGGGTAAAGTCATTAATGCCATTTGAATGCCTAAGCTGTCATTCATTTAAACGTCTTATGGCTAGAGAGAATGAAGAAATGGTAAAAAGTGTTAATTGCTATGTAAACAGTGTTGATAATAGGCTGTTTCTACTATATTCAGCGCTCGTGCAAGTGGGTCATTTAAACATGTGACAGCCTAACGGTTAGACAGTAGACACTTCGATAGAATTGGCTTTATTGTAAATTCGAACGACCTTGAAAGTGAAACCAAATTGAAAACCCCGGATGGTATCAAAAGATTGAATAAATCCGGGGAAACCTGGATGGATAGCAGTCTATAACACAATATTGGAACAATAAAAAATCGAGTGGAAATGTTTCTAATTCAAATACCTTATGCACGACCGGACTTTACGTCAGGGTAGTTCGTTGGCATATACGAGTAGTTCTAGGCAATTTCGTTTTCTCGTATTATTTGATGCAATTTGATGTCAGAAAGGCCAAGTACCGACATTAATTGTTATTGCATCAAAAATATGAGTTTCTAAATCGGTTCCGAATAGATTTTTACTTACGCGTAGAGTATATGCACAATGGGAAATATGAATTGTTTATACTTATACTTATTGTAAATAACTAAATATTTAAAGATACATTTAAAGAGAGCTATGATATTTTTTCTGTTATAATAGTGTAATTTCATATAAATTTACGAATTTGAAACTTGTAGGACGACAGCATTGTTTTAGCATAGTATACAAAGTATGTTTGCCGAATGAACGATAATCGCTTGCCAAGTAAACTTCTTTGGCGAGACAGTCCGACAGAATGGAGAATTCAGCGATCGGCACCGAAGAAAACCTGTCTAAATAACATCAAAGACGACCTTAATAATCAACGATTATCGGCTAGGGATGCTCGAGACGTGGCAAAAAATCGTCAAGAATGGAAGCGATTCGTGAATGGAGTACGAGATCCAGCGGCACCGACAGCAGCGTATTGGCTGTGAGGGCGACCCCCTCACCAATCGCCGGCTACGGAATAAATAATAATAATAATAATAAAAAGTATAAATTTAGTGAGATATCTATGATTAAATAGCAAGTCTCTGTTTTTTTTAAGTTATCCGTTTGTTATGCTTATTAATGGGGACAATACTCCATTGGCATCGGAGTATTTATTTGCATAACAAACATACATTGGAATGTTTACTTACAAGGCAAAAAAGGATGTCAGTAATTGAATAAAATCGCTCTCACGTCACGATGCAATAGTATCTGGGACAACCATCTGCAAATCGACCTTCATATATGCATTTAAACCAGGCGTCTCCATTTGCTCGTAGCTAAACACGCGTTTTATCATAATTAAGACTAAACACTGTAATAATAGCGTAATAACGTGTATGTTTATAAAAACCACAATGCGACAATCAAAGTCATTGTCATTAGTGGGTGGTGTTTGCGGTGTGGGAATATCGCGAGTGGCAGCGGAGGTATGCCATACCAATTTGGATACATTAACAATAATATTCTCCAGAGGACGTGTGTTACGCGCATTGTGAATTCTTCAGAGAGATCTGCATAATATGAACTTAATGTTCCTTATTTAGCATTCATCTATTCAGTTGTCACTGCGGCGATATATGTTGACACATCGCCGGTAACGTTGTTATGCAATTGTGGATATGACAGCGCTAGTTGAAAGCAATGCTGAAGTAAATGTAGAATTACGATAATCGCCCCGATTTATATGATTTCGCGAACAAAAACTGCCTATTTCCTATTGCAACATAAAATACATTATAGGTGCGATATAAACCGATATAAAAAGCCTATGTATATACACTACCGCTTAAAAGTATTTGGGCGCCTACTTTTTATTTTACTGATTATATAAAAGTGTATTTATACAATCCTGTTTAAGCACATTTGATACTTCCCTGAAGTTCATTGACTCACAAATCAAATTTGTGTTACTGCACTATTACGTAGTAGACCATAATCGCTATAATAAAGGTATCGGACTTTAATGAAAGTTTAGATAAAGGGGTCATTTAAAAATTCTGGGAAGAATTTATTAATTTTATTGTATGTTGCCCAAATTATATTTTCTTATTAAGTAATGCTTATTTTGGTGAACGGTGCCTAAATAAGCTTTAGTGAGGTAATATAATTAGTCTACCTACAATAAAATTAATTCATTATTCCCGGTTTTTTTAGTTACCCTATAATATCTGAACTTTTATTAATGTCCGATAACCTTCTGTGAAACGGCTATAAACTAAATAACCGAAATGTATATATTAAAACAACATTTACTTAGGTACCTATACATATTTACAAAACAAAATATTTTAATTTCCATGATTTCATACATCACGACATAACATATTCAAATAAAATGTATAGAAATCACCATTTCCACTTATCAAACTGACCGTGAGAGCGTCTACTAAACCTTCAAGATTTTCTTGATAGCCACTTGCTATCAAATTTTATTAAAATATATGGATTTTTCAATGCCAATCATATCCTTGGTGTTGTTATTTTTGTAACAACAGAACACTTGACCTAAATTCGGTGGCGCATCTTCAATAATTAAAAAAATATCGTTTGTTCAAGAGCAGCGATATCGATAGAGGTCAGATTAAACCAACAAGGATCGCAAGACATAAAAAAGCAAACGGCGTTCATGACCCTTTGTGAAACATGACCTTCATGGTCTTTTAAATTAGCAAAAAAACGCTAAATCTTTAACATACTCATGAGATTTATGGTACAAATAATGAAAGCGTATAATCTCGTGCTATCTATGTATTTAAAGTATTTTTCTAAGACTCACCGCAATGTCACAAGGTCAAAGACAATTAATCTGTCAACGGTTTTTTTCTATCTCTTTACGTTTTCAGTTATTGTTACAGGAGAATCTATCTATCTATGCTATACTTGTCAGGTGGGTCAACAGATCAGACTAGTAGACGGAATGATCGATATCCGAATTATTTGGCGATGATTTGTATTTTATACATTTCTGGTCAGAATGAAGCATTTACTTTTCTGAAATGTTTGCTACACTAGAACCAACGACAATATACGAAACTCGCCTTCTTTACCATCGTTTAAGACTCACCTTAAGGATTACTACCTTTCTAAGACGTAACCAGTTCTTCCCTTTCTCTCCTCTTCCTTTCCCAATTTCCTCTCCTCTGGCATTATTAGTTTTAAAGTCTTCCACTTGTCTTTATGTTATGTAATAATCTTTATTTTCACAATGGGCGCATGTACCACTATGTTTAGGTTAGTTGTAAGACATTGCCATGTGGCAATAAGCTCGCCTTTTTGTATACTCATTAAGTGCAAATAAAGAGTTATTATTATTATTATTATTATTATACTTATTTCTCCAAGACGAAACGATGAAATCGAAATTACTTGCCGTCTTCTTCTTCTTGTGCCAATCCCGCTACCGAATGTTGTCTATCGCATTTGGCTATTACACCTTTATTGGCCGTCGCTCGAAACAAGGATGAGGTAGATTGCTGAAACCAACATTTTCTTCGTCCAACATTACTTCCTCCGGCTCTTTTACAATAAATTATTAAATGCATAATGTTGTATCTTTCGGGATGACGCTTGGCATGAGCGAAGTATTGCATGGCATGAGTAAGTTTATGGATCTATATTGTCCTGGAGATTTCTATATTCTTACTGAATTACTTTAAAACATCTTCATTCCTGGCTGTCATCCATTAATTATGTAGTGACCCCCGATAGCCCCTGATTTCTCAGAATTCTCAACAGCCTGTCTATGTATGTGTCAAGCTTACTTTCCATATTGGTTATAATATGGAGAATACGTAGCTCTTAGAAATCTGATCCCAGGTGTTGGTTGATGTTCCTCCCACAAAATACATTAGAATGCGTCTCTTTAATTATTTATCTATTTAAGTATTATAGTAATGCAAATATATTATGTGAGTATACAATTTTAGAGCCTAAGTACTTTGCACAAAAAATATTTTTAGCATTGACTCATTACCAGTAAATTAATATATCGCATAGTCCAGTGGCCTAGTCACCTAACTAGGCCGGGACCTGTTCTAATGTAAACATTTAAGGTTGTATGTGCCTGTTAAATACTATTTATAAAAAGGGCATATACATACTCGTCAATGGGATATATCTTTTCTTATTATTCCTTTTTATGTCTTATCGATGTTGGTTATATAGTTTTGATCGATAATTGCGTTTAATGGACCGGACAATCGAATAGAATTGTATAAAAGTACAATTTGAAGCCATGAAAATGACTTGGAATATTACAACCAATAACAATAATTCTATTCTATATATAACATTACTTCTTCCGTCTAATGATAAAAAGGTTTTATCTTTGGTTCATGTAGAACTTTCCATTATCGCAAGATTATTAAATTATTTATTTATTTTAATAAGGATAATGCGGAGTATGACATAGTATAAGAATTACCAAATTTTATATATTCTAAAATATATGACCGCTTACAGATTCCATGTGAATAACAAATGTATATTTATTTTAATTCAAGTAAATTTTAGTAATTTTTTGCCTTTTTATTATTTTAAAAACATATTACATTTGACCTGAGAATTGTGTGCGTATGTGTTGTTTACTGGGTGAGTAAAAGAAACAGTGGGAGGGTGTGTGTATGTGTACGTGTTTGTGTATGATAGAGAGAGAGAGAGAGAGAGAGAGAGAAGAGAGAGAGAGAGAGAGAGAGAGAGAGAGAGAGAGAGAGAGAGAGAGAGAGAGAGAGAGAGAGAGAGAGAGAGAGAGAGAGAGAATGATATTATAGACATTATCCATGCGTCAAGCCACTTTTAAAACAAAATTAAATAAATCATGTGCTCCATAATCAAGCTTACATTAAATTAAGTATTTTTGTTTAACTCAACGCCCATCTTTATCGTTCCATTAAGAGAGCGAAACTGTTGAACCAGATCTCGCCTTTTGTCGGCCGCAAGGACGAGGCCACCCACTTCACCTAGAAGTACAGTTACCTCTGTATCGCAAGCCGTTGTTTTTTTGGTTATCGCGAATTCTCCTTCGTTGCTTACCATCTATTGGGCGATTTTAATAATTAATTATCGTGACGTCGATATCTCTTCATGTGTCACTAAACCTAATAGCACCTTGATACAATTTATCAATAATAAGTAAAAGATAAGTTTCAGTCTTTGCTTACAACCTTCGGAAACTTTCTCTTTCCGTATACATATTATATCGTATATAAAAAAAAAAATTCGCTAGACCCACTGTAGACGAGCAATATCTTTTTGAAAGTATATATTTCAGATTTGTTACGCATGTTTTAGAGCTTGCTTGTCATTTATGATTATTAGATCTTGTGCATCATATCACCCATGATATCGTGGAAGCCTTCCGAATGAAGAGCGACTAAAATTGGATTTCTTGTTTATTGAGATCGATCTTTTGAGTTGACTCTTGGCAGTAGTAGGTATATATACATCGAAAGTCACTGTCCAGCACAATAGAGCTTCGGAGACCTAATAGCACGACAGATTAATAATACCTTACATATGTAGCACATCAACGTGGGTCATCTAATGTCCCACTCATCATCGTTAAATTTCATCTTCATCTAGTGAAAGTAGAGTCATTTGGTGTCTCGAGCAACGTTTTGTTTGTTTGTTCGTTTGTTTCTTCTCTTTATTTTCTGTATCATACGACAATCTGTTATAACCTAACGTATCATGAAGTCTTTATGTGTATATGTGCGTGTGACATAAGTGTTTGTTTTTGTTATTGCATTCGATCGATAGAATTAAAATGCAATTTAGTTAATTTTATCCCAACGGAAAATGGCTGACCCGGAACCTTATAGGTAATATAATAATATGATCAGGCCACCTAATCACTATACCATAATGTGTTTTGCTGTGTATTTTGTTTTTTTTTGCATTTATTTATTTTTTACGTTTAGGTATTCGTACTAGGGTTTATTATTTTAATGTGATGAATACACTAGTAATACCATTTTTTTTAGTATAAAGGAAAAGTTGCAAAGAGCAAAATGTTACAACGTGTACTTTGCCAATACGCACTTTGCATGCCTAACCAGATTGGATTTGTAGAAGAGTAGATATTCCAATTAGATTTTAGTGTATACTAATTTTATAGTTTAGGTTGAAATTTTAAAGTTTAGAAATGTCTAGAGTAACATCTCAGAAAATGTCAATACGCCAAAATTAAATTGTCAATGGCCAGTATGGATATATTTATAGTGTCAATGTTAGTCACTACTGTAAAAGTAGAGAATTATAGTAACATCCTAAAAACCTAAGTTATCACTGAATATTGTATAACCATGAATAAAACTCAGCTATTAAGTGAAAATAAATTAGACGATTCTCAGACTTTTTTAGTCGTGTAATTTAAATGGTCAATATGTAAAACGATAGGATTTTAAATGACCAATATTATTATATCAATGGTTTCAATATTAGTCACTACTGTTAAAGTAAAGAGTTACTGTAACATCTTAAATACATAATTTACCACTGAATAATGTTTAACTATAAATAAAACTCATCCATTAATTACCTACAAATTCGTCGATTTTCCTAAGTTCTTATTCGTGGAACGATCAGATTGTCCGACACGGAATGCCATGGTCTGTGTACTTTTTTCCGAAGCGCCTCCATTGCCTCACATCAAGCACACCGAACTTTTTAAACAACCTTTCAGAATAATACCGGAGCGGTATACTGTTTATTATTTTAATATTTAACTTTGGACCACCTTACCGAGTGCATAATTGACTTTCCACATTATGTTTTCATTCTAGGTATTATTAAGAGCCTTATTACAAAATAGCGTAGGTATTCTTTTAAAATGAGTTGAAAAAATGAACGCATTTTTTTTTGGATGTAACTATAAAAGATAGGATAAATAAATAAATAAATAAATAAATAACTATTCAACCCTGGGAGAAAACCGCGGCACTGAGCGCTCTTCTCTTGCGCAAGCAAATATATACACAATTTCTAATTGTTTTTTGCAGTGTTTTCTCCTTTCTAATGACAATAATTTATATTATGTCGTATTGCTAAAAGAGTGAACTTTAATATAGTATAAGTATTATATAAGAATCTTATTTTATTTCTGAGAAAATTAGAATGATACAGGAAGATTTTTTTTTATTTTGTGTAATTGTAAGTAATGTATACCTTGGATATGTGGTCAAAAAACGAAAAAATAAAGCCGTAGTGTACATCAAGAATACATGACGGACATAAAAAAAAATAGTATACGGTTTTCGTTGTAGTGATATTGCTGTATTAAGGAGCTCAAAGTTTGCCTTCCGAGCGTTTTACGAATAACGACTTTCGGAAAATGGGCTGAATAAGTAAATAATATTCGTTATATCTAAAATTAAAGGCCGCTATGGTCAACATCAAGAAATGGTCCAGGTAATTCAGTAATTAAAGTTTCTAGAAATCTCTTCATTTCTTGGAATTAGAACGCCAAAAATCCACTTTTCTTGCCTTTCTGGAAAAAATATGTGATAGGGCTCTTAAGCTATTTTCTAAAACTTGTTATATCTATATCTATATTATAGTCTTTTTTTTGTTGATTGCAATATTTTTGGAGTAATTTACTGTATAGCCGTTGTTAAATTGGGTAACTAATTTAATGTTACTTTAACCGCCCTACCTATACGAACGTACGTAATACGTCCGCTATATTATCGCCAGAACTTGCAAAGGATTCAAAAAAGGATCAAAATGTGCTTTGATGTTGAGAAATCTATTGTTATGAGAATTTTTGAGTATTGTTATTGTAAGTTATTGTTATTAAGAATGTCTTGTTATTGAGAATGTCTTGTTATTGAGAAATCTAATCAAAAACCACCCAATGATTTTTTAACTACTTTTAGAATAATAACCCAAATGTAGGGCGGTTAATTTTTTTGTTATTCCGACACAATTGTGAAGTTGAAATGAAAATAAATACTCTGTATTATGTATTCTGTGTAAAGCGGCTAGTGGTTGGTAGGCACAAGTGCAAAATGCAATTTAAGAATTTAATTGCTTGTCGATTCACCTTCTCATGCGTTGTTCCCTCAATATAATAAGAGAAATTGTTTCTTTCGCACGCGGTTATACGTGTCGAAAGAATGTCGTTCATCTTGGCTAACATTAAATAATGAGATAGCATTGGCTTGTAATTTCCGATTGGAGAGAGTTGCAACGCGACGCTTCGCGCCGTTGCTAGACTTCGCGGCTCGCTGCTGATAAGCCGGCGTCTTATTCCTGAAAGAGATTTATATTATAGCAAGGTCATCGAAGAAAATCGTAACAAGCGAGGTTGCTACATACCTCACATATGTGAATTTCAGGAGTAATCTGCACATTTCAAAAACTTTAAACTCCCAAATTAATTTTTAGTTTTAAAAGGTATGGAATTATGAGCTTGTATGGCCAAAAAAGGATAGAAATCTTAATCCTAGGATTTCTATCCCTTTTTGGTTTCACTGCATTGGTGTTCAATAAATGCAGTACGTGTGATCTGAGCATGTGGGCGTGGGCCCAAGGAATTTGCCGCGGCCTATACCTGTAGAATTTCAATATTTTTTATTTTTTATTTATATAAAAAAACATTTTTTTCAAAAATATAACCCACATGTGCTAAAAAAAAGTCTACCGAAAATATTTCAAAATACCAAAACAAATCCTTGACAAATTGTCGAATAAATGTTCAAATCATACCTATTATTCAATAATATTGACATTATAAGAAATAAATCTTATCGTGACATTCTCTCCGTGATGACAAAAAATGATTACCAAAATGTTATTGGGAGTGAAGAAACAGTCTTCAAATCAGACAGATGAAAATTCTGAACTAAAATCAGTTAGACTATGAATGTCTAAACAGACACAGAATATTTTGAGGGCCCACGGGCCCAAAAAGCGAAAAGGTATATTAAATTATGTACCGATAAATACTTGATACACACGTTTTTTATAACAGAATGAAATGATTTTATAATAGAATGAAAAAGTAAGGTGGATTTAATACCAGTTAATACTTAGAATTAAGTCTAACTGCGTAAGCGACTGGATTGATTTAGTAATACGACGAATCGTAAACTGAATTAGCTTCGGACATGATATGGATAACGAATTAACTATTTAATTTAATGTGTACCACAAAACTGTACTCTAGACATAGCGTTAGTTACTACTTGTAATATTATTTAATTTTATGTATTTATTTGCGTAAAATGGCAACAAAATGGTTTACAAAGTAGGTATATATAAGTAATTCAGTTAGATATTTGCGTAAAATATCTAACTGATCTATAATAAGTTGGCCACCATAGTAAACCATATTAAGCCACACACCGAAGTGTATGTATGTATATACGTCTACGTTCATGGATTCGGTTGTGTCATTAAAGCATCGGAGGTAGAAACGTAGACCTGTGCAACTATAACTCATATCTCTTAGAATAAGGTAGAATAAGGTTTTAGAATAAGGTACGCCACCTTCAGTGATACATTGAGGTGAACAAATGACTACTGGCGAACTGGCCGCCCCAGTGAGCTATAACGATATCGTACCATTCAGTCTCCCATGGGGCGAATGTAAGACTTGATGGACAACGTGATCCACAGCCAAACAACGCTAACAGTCTTAATAGTCCAACGCTTTACCGCGTGGTATTGGGAAGTGCACCCAGCGGGCATCCTCGCGCAATAACTACTAGGTTTGGACGAATGTCTCCGTCCTCCAGTATGTTTACAGTGATAGAGTGATAGACTTGCAGTGATACACTTCCAATTTCTGCTACATTGCCGACGATAGCCTTGTTGGCGAGGGATCCAAAATCACCTTCTGAGAGAAATTGTACAAATTTGGCCTTTTCATAAATGTATGGAACCGCTCGCTTTTGTAGGTTAAATTAAATGCCCTTTGGCGATTCGCCGCACGTGCTAACGTTTTCATCCCGCACACCAAAAGGAGTGGATATAACCGAAATAACATTGCTAAAAGGTATCGGATGTGATGGCTGGCGCGAGGCGCCATAGTTCAAACCATGCGCAACAACATTTGTCGCACAGCTTATCAATGATACGTAGTCAGAAATCCAGAGTAAACCCAAGGAATTAAACGCTAGTCACTGATGCGAATTAATTAATTAAGCATCATATATTTCTTTCAAATCAGAGTTAGCTGTGTTGTGACTCTGGTTCCCGTCAGATCACCGAAGTTAAACAGCGTCGGACATGGTCAGTACCTACTTGGATGGCTGACCGCCTGATTACTGCCACAAGATGTTATCAAAAGCCGGCCGCCTGTAAGATAACTGTCGTCAGACATTAAGGTGGGCCGTTACCGTAAGGGTTAAGAGTATTTAAAAAAGTTAACAATGTTTCGGAGACGAAATTGCATAATATGCATGTCGGCTGTTGCAAAAAAGTCCGTTTGCCAAAACATCGCCGGCAGCCCCAGAAAGAGGGACTACCAGTTTCTATTGGCAAGATTCATCGACGACGACACAAATGTCATCGTTATATACATATGAAGAGCTCAGCTACTTCTATATAAATAGGAAGGCAGCGCAAGGTATTATTTTTTTTTCTTCAGTAGTGCCACTGGTCCTTTTAATTTGCGTGGTTGTTGGGATTTGAATATGGGATGCTCCCAGGTCAGGTGCTCGTGGGACAATAAATTTTCTTATGTTTTGCATGTCGAAAAAGATACCATCTGGGGTTCTTTATTGCGATTTTCTTCCGGTGAGCTACGCTACTCTCTTTGGACTGATCGCCGCTAGCGCCACCTACAAATAGGTTTGCTCACGAATCCCCGTTGTTGTTATGTCTTCGATGATTCTTCTAGAAAATAATACGATTCAAGTACTGTTCAGAAGAGTCTTCGTGTGGGAGGCTACCCCGGGTAAGACTCTCGCGTCTCAGGCCTCAAAGCTGGTGGACCGGTTTCTCCCGGCGGGATTGCATCCCGGCGCCACTGCACGGTTTGCGCACCGTTCGGCGAAGCCAACGGGTTGTGCATTCTGAATAATTGCTGAAGGAGTCTGGAGACTATGGAAATATACTGTCTCCTAAGCAGCGGGGGTGGATGTTGACCTGTTGTCATGCCACTCTTGAAATGACCTTGGGCCACTCGATCCCGTGTGGCACTACGGGCAAAGAACGCCCAGGTCTGCGAGAAATTCTAATTGAATTACCGCTGTAATACAACAGGTAGAGGTTGCGTAAGCGACTTCGGATCCGTAACCAGTCAGGAGGACGAAGGTATCCAAAAGGTAAATTTCAAACGGAGATATCCTACCAAAACTGGTAGTTAGGGGGCGAGGTTGCCCGCTGGTTACCTTCCCCGTTGCCTCGCCGCAAGGCGTCGGTCTCTAACGGGTTTCTGGCGAGCTAGACAGTAGATTGTCTTGTCTCTAAGTCTTCTACGCTCATACTACGGCTAAAAGAATGATTACATATCGTTATACCAGCCTGGGGTGATGGGTTCTCCCGTTGTAGTCGACACTGCCCTACAGTAACAGGTTGTCCCCTCTCTAGTATCAGGTTGTCCCACTTAATTTCGCTTGCTTACTCTTCGAGATCCTCTCTCTTTTATTGTTCCATCACTAGCCATGCGTAGATTTATGAAAGAAATTTTAAAATTAGATTTGTATGTTTACGCCGCTTGCTATTGACTATTTTTCACGCCGTATTGTGGATAACCTTCTGTTTTTAACACTTAGTAGCAAACGTGTTATGTAGTCGAGGTAGAAATAAATGTGGCAAGTTGTATCACACCACTACCTTGAAACTATGATGCATATATTACTTTCCTGACGACCTATCGGAAAGGAAAGTATTGTGATCGCGCTAAAAAAAAATTTTGAGATGAAGATGGGAATATATATTTTGAGACTCCCTGAGACGATTGAGACTATTTCCAGACCGATCTCTGTCTGTATGTATGTCTGTATGTCTGTATGTCTGTATGTCTGTATGTATGTATTCTTCCACGATAGCGCCCAGACGCTTAATCGGATTGAGCTGAAATTTGGTATATAAGCTTCTGTTAACCGTCGGAGGAACCCATTAGTTTTTGGAGTCCCTACGCCCTACGGTTGTGGTACCTCCCATACAAATTTGGGGTTCCCGGCGAAAAAATTGTTTCCGCGATAGCGCCCAGATGCTTAATCTGTCTAAGTTAAAATTTGGCATAGAAGCTTCTGTTAACCATCGGAAGAACCTATTAGTTTTTGGGGTACTTACGACCAACGTTTGGGGTACCTGCCATACAAATTTGGGGTACTAGAGTAAAAAATGTCGCTGTTTTTTCGCACCTCCCCGGATACTAGTCAGGAAAGTCTTGGGGTGACACAACCGATTTTTTTTAATGTCCATACCAAATGAAATCAAAAATATGTATTGCATAAATAACCATATTAAATTTAAATTTCGATACAATCTAGCATGTAGTCATCTAGTGCCGATTTATGTAAAGAAATATAAAGAAATATAATAAAATATATAATAAATATTATTATACGGAGAAATTTGCATATTCTTTCACTTCTATATAATGTCCTACACAATTCTACATCTCCCTCCTACCTCAACGAGGCTTTTACCGGGTTAGGAAATCTTGGTCACCCACTTCGTTCAAGTCAGAATAATATCCTACGTATCCCAAAACACAATACCACTTTTTTTCCTACTCCTTCTCCGTACATGCAGCTCGACTGTGGAATCAGCTTCCTCTAAATTAGAGGCGCTATCTCGTTGTCCACCTTTAAGCAATCCTTGAAAAAGCACTTTCACGATAAATATGAACCATACATTCTAACCTTTCCGTTATTCCCTCCCTTTCCTTGCCTTATTTTGGCAGTTTATTTATTTACCTATTTATTTATTTATTTATTTGTTAATATATTAATATATGTACGTAATATACATGTATTATGTCATACTCAAAAATTTATTTAAATGTTTTCTTTTTACTTTAGATACACACAAAATGCATATTATATGCTATAATTGAAAATTTAATTTTATGTCTTTTTGTATCATATTGTACTTTAATTTTTGCCTATTCTTCTTTTCACACCAGAATGTTGGTTAACTGGAAGATATTGTAATGTAGCAATAAGTCCGCCATTGTACCTTATTTTTATTACACAATAAAGAGATTACACACAAAATTTATTGTACAATAAAGAGATTTTCATTTATTCATTCATTATATCATTACGTTATTTTAATATAGTATTATATATTTAAATAAAGATATAATATAAGCTTAAGACGAAAAACGATAAATCTGATTTTTCAGAATTATTTTGCATACTCCCTTTTATTCGACATAATCCAAAATTTTAGTATAGTTAACATTTATGGCATTTTTGATGTTTTCTGGCGTTGTATTTTTTTGGGATGTGAAATATAAAACGTTTATTGTGAAATAATTATACCATAATATGTTATTACACATATTAAGCATAGTGCATGCCTAGCCCGATGGCATACTGTTTAGGTCGGTTGATCTAACATTGTTAGGTTCCGAGTTCGATCCCCGAATGGGTCAACATCTTCTGTTGGGATAACATTAACGGAATTCTATTTGAGTTATATCGATCGAATGCAATAACAAGACATATTATTACATAAATATTACTTTTACACATACGTACACGGACTTCATAATAAAGTTGGTTGTCGTAAGATATAAAACTCGCCCAATGTGCACTTTCACAATAAAGAGTATACTACTAATTAAATGAAACCAAGTCGTTATGGAGCAAGACCCTCTTATCAGTTGGTTTTTTTTTTGAGAGATGATGAAAATTTCTCCCCCAAAGAATATAGTCATTGTCTTTTTTAAATACAGCTGATCTACATTCAGATAATATTTTCAGAAGGGTATCCAAATGTTTTGAAGATTATTAACCTAAGCACTGATTTCTGATAACTGATCTAAAGCGATATCCATAATACCGGCGCTATCACAACCAGAGCTAGAGCTGTCAACTACAACGGGCGAACCCGTCACCTCAGGAAGTTTTAAAGAAATTTATCGTTCTGTCTCACGTGAGGTGAGCGCAGAAGACTTAGGACAACCACAACCAGCAGTAATTTAAAATTGGTTAACATAGATAAAAGTACAGAAGACTATAGCTTCTGTGATATCTTTAAAAAAATACTTTAAATTTCTGACCCGGTTTGCTATAGTATAAATATATTCAGACCATCATAAAATCTGAACAATAAAACAAAAAGATTCCTATTTTTAATAATTCTCTCATGACTTTTTTTCATTTCTTTCTTATGACTTTATTTTTTACTTAATTAAGTTTCAAGTTTTTTCTATTTGTAGCCGATTTTGTAATAAAAATGCGTTTTTAGGACCACATTCAAAGGCAATTTAATTTTATGAGCATTTTACTAAAACCTAAAAAAAATATGTAATATTAGAGCCATTCTAGAACGGGCTTGTCCCAGTTAGGTGACAGAATTAAATAAGCATGAGGTTAAGGTTTTGCCATTTGGTTCCAGTTAATTTTATAAGCAAAATCAATGTTTTATTATAATTAATTCTTAAATAGGTAAAAAAAACAATTTAACTTGACCAAACGATTGATAGCTGACCAACCGCTGTTTTACTGAAAGTTAACATTTTGGTTATTTATATGAATAGTCATATTATACAATCGAAATGTTAACAGCATAGATACCAATTTCACCATAATTCTCGCGCGTTTGATGAATCGTTTAATATAATTTTGTACATTTTCGTAGGCGTAGTATCGTTTTCGACCATCGTATACACCGATGTCTACGATGAAAAAGGATGCGGTCACAATAACCTCCTTTCAAATGTCAAAAAATCTTATAAGGTGATTCTGTAATAATTTTGAATTACAAAATTTTGCCAAAAACGCGCACTCGTCCTTGTTTCGTAATGTTTACGAAATATTGTTATGTAGATTCTTAAGATTATGGGATTATAATAATGTCAATGTGAGATCCTTATTTAAAACAATTAAATGGTGTTATGAATGGTCTTAATAAATATCTATCAGGTCTAGAAATAAGGAAGAAAAAAATTTTATGAGTAGGATATATTTAATTGATCAAAATATTGACCCATGTTATTTAAATGAATTAGCATTTTAATGGGAGTTCATTAAGGCCTCTGCTGAAAAACATCTACTACACTACTCGCGAAGTCGATCGAAGTTTTGCGAGGACGAGAGTGTGGAGACGCACTTCGACTCGCTTCGTGCATCCTTGCTTCGCCTCGGGCGACTTCCGATCGGTGTCGGTTTTTTGCGCCCGAGTCAAAGGGCCCGCGGAGCGAGTACGAAGCGACTCACTACACATCTCGGCTCACTTCAGTTCGCGTGTTCTGTTCCGGTGGATTGCAGTCATCCACCATCTTCTTTTTCTATTTTTTAAAAAAAAAATTCGTTGACTGATAAATACTTACGTAGTTATAATACGCGAGAGTGCGCATTGCAACAGCAGCTGCCATTTGAACGTTATCCATACCGTGCGGTCGCCGCCGGGCGACTGAGCTCCTCGCGAAGTTGCATGAGTGTGTAGTCACGTATTTCGGACTTCAGTCAACTTCAACAAGTACTTCGTCGAAGCAACTTCGCGAGTAGTGTAGTGGATGCATAAAACCCTCGAGAGCAGGAATCAACAGATGCTTCGATAGCGTTTTTCACTGCCTCTTAGTTGATTTTTTTCCTGTAAAAAAATATTCAAATTACAAAAAAAAAGGAAGTTTGTTGAAACAAGAAATGGCAAGTACAGTGGATGGCAAAGAGTATTTAGTCGCAGTTCCTCCAACTTTGCGGCTGTTAGCTGCGAAGTGTGCGGTCGTGCGTTGTCGTGCAGTGGCGAAGATTCTTTAACCATGCGTTGTTGTTTAATCACGGGCTTCTTTATCGTTGTTTGCAGTTCTTGACAGTACGCGTTAGCAATAACTGTCGTCACAGATCGCAAGAGTATAATGGGTACCACTGGAACAGGGCCTCTATCCTAAGAAACGCGAATTTTCAACGTTTCTATAGCGAAAATATCCGAGAAATAATAAACGACAGAAATACAAATTAATAAGTGATGTAATTTACAAAAACAGATATATAAATGAATAAATTTATCTGAATTCTAAATTCATCTTTACCCGAAGTTATCCGAGGTCAAAATGGCCAATGTGAAAAAATGGCAATTACATAGGTATGAACCAAATCAAGATGTGAAGTCCTTAGAGCCGGTCCACACCGCAAAAAAATTCGTCGTATGGACGTACACACGTACAGTGCACGGTGCGGCGCCGCAACGTTACTACGACGCCGCAGTGGGCGAATAGTGTTGTAATTAACTGTACGTAGAACTAGTGAAATGAGGTAGTCAATGCCAATATCTTCTTCGTTGGTACTCATTTTAAACACTTCGATTAAAAATTAACAATAATACGTGAAAACCATTGAAACAACTTGCGGTGTCAACTACAACGGGTGAGCCCGTCACCACAGGACGTTTTAACGATTTTCTCGTTCTGTCGCCCTGCAGTGAACGTAGAAGACTTTGGACAGAACAATCCAACGTCCAGCTACGTCACAACCCGCAAGAAGCCAACGCCTTTACCGCGAGATAGCCAGTAATGTTACCTAGCGGGCCGACACTCGCGCCCTTGCTTCCAATTTTGACCAGATTTCTCCGGTCTCTCGATTGGTTCCGAGTTCGAGGTCGCTTGCGCGGTCCTCTCCCTTACGAAGCGGTGAAACGGTGTACGCCGAATCTATCGCGGACCAAGGCGTCCTTTGCCCGACTCTGAACCGGGATCGGATGGCCAATGGTCATTTCAAGAGCAGTCGCCGTAAGGTAGGCAACCACCCCCGCTCTATAGGAAACAATACAGTTCCCAGACTCCTCCGACTGTTAGTCGGAGAGCACAGTCGATTGGCTTGCGCCACTCGGTGCGCAGACCGTCCAGGAGCGCCAGAGGTTTGATTCCCAGGGGAGACTGGTTGACCCAGTGTCCTACCCAGGTTCGCACCCCATGCGTGGAGGCCATCGGATGGGTGTTGACCCGTGAGTGTGACCGACCCTGAACACATGGGTCATCGTGGCCACCTCATCATGGGCCCATTAGCTCCCATGGGCCCATAAGCTCCCAAATCTTCTTCGTTGGTACTCATTTTAAATACTTCGATTAAAAATTAACAATAATACGTGAAAACCATTGAAACAGTCAAGCATGTACCCTCCTTCGACTGCACTTAACAACTGAGCGGTGCCGCTGCGGTGCATATTACCGGTCTGCTTGCGGTGCGGCGCCGGAAGGCACCGTGTGACATATCATGGATATTTGTATGTAGGACTCCGCAGCGGCACCGCTCAGGCGCCGCGCCGCAGCCGCACCGCATCGTGTGGCTTGGCCCTTATTTGAGATAATAAATATCTGTATACCTAATATTCGAATATCTATGTTGGTTACTACGATTCTTACTATCTGATATTGTTTGTTCTTATTAACATTCTAAAATCGTCGCCAACTTTAGGAGCATGTTTAGTAAATTGTCCATTTATAGAACTTCACAACTGCACTAGTTCTCTCCGTTGAGAAATCGAATAATCAGGGGTCTGATCTACCTATCCATCACTCCTAGAAAGTGGAATATATTCCGTTCCAATTATGCTCATATTGCTCAGTAATCACCGCAGCATATCAAGTACCTACTTTATGACTATATTTTTTTATTGGTCATAATATCGAGACCCGGTTATCGGGTGTCGTTACTTTGTGCCAGTGGAACGATAACGGGCATTGATAAAAACCGAATAGAGCGAGCATTAACGTAATTTCACCAAGTATTAGAAAATGAAAGTGTTGTGTGTGTGAACCTTGAGACTGGTTTGGTTTGAAGCGATTGAGGCTTATTGCCTCCGAGCAGAAGTTAGCAGATACTTTACCTGATTATAATGCAGGGTGCGCATTGCACTTAACATAGCTCTAGAAGTCGCAGTAGTTGAAAGAGAAGTAGTCACGGATGATGTGGCTCGGTTTGTGGATGTTTGTGGTTAAATGTTCCTAAAAATAAGAAATTAAGAATCAAGGAATATTTAATTTACGAACACTATTACTGATATTGTTGACTGTCTTGCGTGCGCCTGCACCAGCGTGATTTCAATGTCAGTGCATTTTTAGACCCTGATTTAAGTTCTGCGAAGAAAATGAATACTGACCACTATTAATGAATATATGTTAGCAATTTAGCATTAATTCATTCGATTTTACTTTTAATATAAACTGAATATCTTAGAAAAAAGAGAAAAGTTAATAAGTATTAAAAAGCATTTGGATTACAGGTCTGTCAGTTAAGATTTGTAAATTTTTGAACAATACTCCAGTTTAGCCCCCTCCGCCATGTACAATAAAGAGATTTTCATTTATTCATTCATTATGAACGATGTCTCAGACGAGGAATGATGACCATGTTTTATATTTTCAATCTGATTCGAGGCAAAACTGTTAACTCTCGCTTACTAGCTATTGTGGATATTTTCGTGACTAATAATCGTCTTCGCGCTTGATCGCACCATATTTTCGTGGAGCCGTTCTCGCGCACTAACCTTACGAGGTGAAACTTGTTGACGCTTGCTTTGCGGCGCTTAAATGACATTAATTCGCTGGCACCAGATTTCAATATTTTTGCCGGCAACTATGCCGGCAAAAATTCATAATGGTTCTGTTTTAACATCCCTCCTCGTCATCATGTTTCGCCTTTCCTCTCCGGCGTTTAATGTGCTGAAAGCAGTATAGTCTGCGCAACCGCAATCACCTCAAACCGAAACCGCCATGCACAATAATCCATCCGAGCACTCTATCATGACTAAACATAAGAGAAGAGCGGTCTACATCTGTCGATATCTTCAAAAGTGAGTATAAGCAAATGCTAATGCCTATATACTTGACGGTGTGTTCCGAAAATCAAGTCAGTCGATCTGAGGACAACCGCTTTTGAAAAGTTTTGACGTCTATGCTTTAATATAATTTTGATCTTCATGTCATTTTGATTTCTTTGCTCCAAATAAAACTATTATTATTCTCTCAGTCTTAATCTCAACTTAATCAAAACTCGATCAATCACTCTAAACTCGGTAAATCGGGGACAACGACGATAGCGGCAGCTTTTTGCAATTAGTTTTAGCGGATGAGGAGACTCACTCAGGCGGTGCGTTGTGCACTTTACACCTTTTGAGAACTAACTGGCCAAGCCACCACCTAAAAAAGTTTTACCCTCACTTCCATAATCTGATATATTTATCGTTTATGCGACATAGATGTAAAACAATAATCATCATTATTATTTTTGTTTTTTTTTTTAACATGCCATCCAGAAAAATTATTAATTTTGGGATGACTTTAGATTTATGTAGCCTTGAGGTATCTCGTGCCAATTAGATCAAAATGAAGGAGACTTGATAAATGATGCGATTGTAGGGTTTTATTTAGATCTAGCAATACACCTTTTATTCCTTTTTAATTGACCTAAAAAAAAGAGGAAGTTATATCAATTTGGTTGTATTTTTTTTATTGTTTCTTAGGGAAACATAAAAACAATAAAAGAAAAACATTAAAAGAACTCAATCATTCTTAAACCAATTGGAAAATTCTCTTTTTATTTGAAAGGATATGCTTCCAGATTGGTCCCATTTTTATCAAAATCCTGTTCTGATGATGGGATCCATGAGGAATTGAGAAAACTCCTAAAATATGACTATATGGTTGAAAATTTAGATGTTGGTTCAGTTGCGATGACATAACATTTTTATGGTAAGCATGACCTGATTCTATACACAGGGTTATCTCCCGACGAGGGGACTCCTAAACAGTCAACAGCACAGACACGAAATTTTGTATACGCATTCAATTACGGCAGCCAGTTCTATGTTTCATCAAGACAGGACTACGGCACCCAGGGTTGGCTTCCAACGAGGGAACTCCTCAACGGTCAAGAGCACAGATACGATTTTTTTTGTATACGCATTCAATTGTGATAGCTCGTTCTAAGTTTTACCGTGACATGGCCGCTGCATTTGTAAAAAAAAATTGAGTCGCTTTTTTTTTGTAAAAATTTTAGATTATTATGCTAACGTAAATTTCTTACATAGTAAATCATAACGAACTCGTCTAACTACTCGACAGTCCTAAGGAGGGCAAGGAAATCTTATCATTTCCATCTAAATAGCATTGTGTATGTTTGCACTTCATTTGCACTGCTTAATCTCTCGTTTGAAGTGGCTTCTGTTTGGTAGCAAGATATGAGTTGAATTGTACAAAACGTAGCTTATCTATTACATGAATTATCACAAAATGAAGGTAATGTCAAAAATATCTATTGTCAAGAAAGGACGTAAGTCTAAGTCATCCTAAATGGTTATTCTTGATTTAATTGCCTTAATTAATGATTGTCTTTAAAAAAAGTAGCACTAAATGAAAGACTTGGTGTAATATTAGACAATACGATGATCGCTGCATATTATATGTATATTATATTAAATGTTGTATATTAAATGTTGGTATATTAAAGGTAATATTAAAGGTATATTAAATGTTCTTGGTAGCTATTGTCCGTTATAATAAAATAAAAACGAATTTACCGCGTGAATGTTGTAGCACCCGACGTATCGGCGACGTTCCAGCCGTCGTCGTCTAGGGTAGACAGTCTACCCTAGACAACAGCGGCTATAACGTCGCCGAAAAGTCGGGTGCTACAAAATTCATGCGGTAAATTCGTTTTTATCTTATTTATAATGTCAAACAACCGCGATAGTCTTCGATTTCAGTTATTGTCCCGATCATAACACCTGCAACAACTATGCCTCTAATAATCTCTTCGGGATAAACTTGAAAATGGTAGGGGAGGATAGGATACAATCTGGGTATACACGTCGCTTATTGGTAATCAAACAGAACTATTCGTCAATTCTTACAGCAGCTTCTTATTTTTCTTCTCCATTACGTATATTGGAAGATTCCGAAAACCTTCTCATCCAGGTCAAGTCTCCTCAGAATATCAATCATTTGAAATGCTGAACTTTATCAAATGCCTTTTCACAGTCGATTAAATCCATATATATTTCGTTCTGGATTTCCATGTTTTCTGAAATTGAAGGCGTTTATGGTGGTGCCCCACCACCATAAATGTCTAATCGCGTAATGAAATTAAAATGTGTTAAAACATTTTTTTAACTGTTTAACGTTTAATGTTTCCTGTCAATAATGTTTGATTTAATAATCTTTTATATCATTGATTCCATAATCTTTTAAAAATTCGCAGAGAAATAACAATAAAAATGACCCAAAATACGGATATAATTACTTTTAGAGACCGATTTTTTATCAAGTAATGAATTTTTAAAAGGTTGGAAATCTTCCATAAATCCTTAGTTTTTCGGTAAAATTCAACAACAAAAATAAACGAAATTAAGAACTTGAAGACTCTTCCATTTGTGTGACATTGTAAATAAGGTAAAACGGAATTACCGCGTAAAGTTTGTAGCACCGGACGTTTCGGTGATTTTGCAACCGCCGTTGTCCAGTATTGACTTTAGGTGTCGCTCCGATGTAGTCGAGTCGAAGCATACAGATATAATTGTGCAAAAAAATTAGTCTGGCATTTTTCGTTTCACCATTGGGACTGCTGGAAGTTTTTCTCTAAGTGCATCTGCATATAACAACAGGTAGGAGCCTTTCGTTTTCCCAGTAATGCTATTCATATACAGGTGAGTTTTTTATTGCTGACATCCTTGTAGTGGATGAATTAATAGGAATAAGTAAGAAATTTTTGGTAAACAACTTTTAAGAGATATAAAAAAAATTATTGTTTTTGTTTTTTTTTTTAATTCCAAAAGTAATATTTAAAAAAAAAGGTGAAATGTTGCGAATAAATAATATCGCAATATTTTACCTACCGCTAGATGGCGCAGCGTGCGCAACGCTCGTCGAACTTTTATTAAACAATCAAGTTGTTCAAATTTTCACACAAAACAAAAAAAAAACGTTATACTGATTCACTCACTACAAAGATGTCACTAGAAAAACTGGCATTTAAAAAATGATACATATTGTACTTCCGGTGCAGTATTCCTGGGGAATACCAAGCAAAACATTGCCCACTTTGGACAAATCGCTACGAACGGATGTCTTATGATTTCTATTAGAAAGAAAGGTTGCTATGAGATTTCGGGCAGCTGCCTTAACTTACAACTAATTTATTATTGCCTCAAACACTAAACTTTAGCTGAGTTTAGTGTAGCTTAAGCTAAGTGGCAGACAGTTTTGAGGAATGTTTACACTCCTGGTAATTTATTAAAATGTAAAATGACTAAACGTGTCGATGACGTCATGCCAAATGTTACTTCAAGCAATTCTTTACTTATTGTGGTGAAATTTCGACACAATCTTATTGCGCATTCTGCGCGTGTGGAGACCTTCTGTCTCGGCTCGGAGTCAAGCATGAACGTGCATGTGGATATTACCAACTGAGAATGCGGGTGCGACTGCGCAGACTCGGATTGGTATGCAAGTAGGATAATAAATAGTACCTGTTAACAAATTGGTAATAATGAGTAAACAAAATATTAAGGTTAAATGGAAAGAAATGAAATTGGAACGATTAAAATAATAACGAAAAGAAAAAAATAAAATATAATTTCAATGGCTACCAACCTGGCATCTTGATCATCATCCTTACCATCATTACTGATCGTCATTTGATTCTCAGCTTACGCTTAAGGAGCACATCACTGATTTGAAGTCCTCTTTTAATTTACTAGGTTTCGTTATTCGGAACCTAAAGCATTTTCACAATGTCCGGGTTATGCACACATTGTATAATTCAATTGTGAGAAGTGAATTGGAAACGAATGCAGTTATATGGAATCCACATGAGGATCTTTATATCACCATGCTGGAAACAGATCAAAAATGTTTTTTACGCTTTGTATATTTTAATAAATACGGTTATTATCCCTACTTATACCCTACTAATTTTTTAGTAGATATGGCGGGCTATAATTCCCTTAAATTGCGTAGAAAAATGCTCACGATGGCCTTCGTTTTTAAGCTGGTCCGGGGCAAAGTTGCTAATCCTAGCATGGTAGCGAAGATTTGTCTCTTTGTTCCGGATAACTATTTTCGAGCTCGGTCACATACTCTATTTGTGGAGTCGTCTTCGCGAACCAACTTAAGTCGATGGTGTCTTCTTACGCGTGCCTTGCGACACATAAATGCGCTATGTTCGACAGCGTCAGACCTGGATATTTTTACTGCAAGCCCACATCTCTTTAATGTATGGGCATCCCACTACCTGTTTATGCTAGAATAAAATCGATTGTTTTTTTTAATGTATTCTGGTACTTTTAGTATTTTAATGCTTCAGATTGCATATTTAATGCCTTTTATATGCATGTATATTACATCTCAACAAATTAATGTGTAATATTGATTTGTTAAGTAGATAAATAAATAAATATAATAAAAAAAATACATTTTATTATGAGTTTTAACTTCGACATGAACTTTCATTCATTCTACCATATCTCGGGCTTAAGTTTTCCAATTGTTCAGTCCAAGTTCATTTAGGTCTCAGCCACAGAATCAAGCCATTACAGATTTGGTCATCCGACTTTAGGATGCCGTTCATGTTTTCCACAAATAAAGCGTTTTACGGCTGTTCGTTTTTTATTATACAGTTTATACACTTCTTTGCACATCATTATACAGGTTATACATTTCGTTGTTTGTTCATCTTCTCTACATGCCATCCTCCTGCACGGCACCGTATCCTTCGGAGTATTTTGCGTTCAAAGAAATCTAGTGCATCTAGTCTGATATCACCTATTCATAGAAATCACCCGTTGGCTTACCGATTCCGCGTGAAAGGCCGGAAAAGGACGCCACGGGCCCACGACAAATTTTCCGCTTACATAAGTAGATATCGCGACTGCTCGTACTGGTACCGCGGAAGCAACGTCGAATCTGGAACGAGACTAGAGGGCGGAAAAGTCCGTCTAAATCTGGCAGATAGGGGGCGACGTGCCTCGCTGGCTTGCGAGGGATAATACCCTCGTCGTTTTAGGAAGGCGTCTGTCGAGCTGTGTTGGAACTGGTTGGTAGATTGTCTCCGTCTGATGTCTGTGTTAGGTTCCAGGGTAACAAGACGACACGACTGTTATAACATAAGGAGATAGGAGCTCGCGTATTCCTACGAGGTACCCTCAATACGTCGTAGGAATACGCGAGCTCCTATCTTCTTCCACGTGCCGTGGTGCAATACCAACACCTACAAAAAATCTGTACTTATTCATTTATCTCATACATACAATCGGCTATTATCTGACATTGACATTTTTCAGTTGCGTAAAACTAGCGCTAGTGCTACAAAAAAACATTTTATAACAGCTCTACATAACACTTTTCAGCTAGCGTGACTTACTTCTTAGTTAATCTGTACAGTCCCATGAACACACATAGCCGCCCAGACATTCGCCCAGACTTATGGCGATCTTGTGTTATATAAAAACTGTCCTATATATCGGGACACTGGTCCGGTTAACAAAGAAATTAAATCTAATTATTTATTTATTGGTTTTTTATATATTAACTTTTTTAACCCTCCAACCGCGGGCGACGCGCATGTACGCGTTTAGCTCCTTCCGTGCGAAATCGCGGGGTACGCTATTATAGCGTTCTATATGATTTCTGGGTAATGTCTGTATCAGGAGACGCTATTTCCCCGTCAATATAGACGATCGGTATTTTCAAGTTCACAAGTTTAGTTGCCACCGCACCAATCGATCGGTCATCGATCTATTGCATCGATCGACGGTAGAAAGGATCAGTCGACGTCGATCGTCAGTTGTTATCACACTAACGCAACCTCCCCGAGGTTGGGTTGGCGCAGGGGGTAGGGGAGGGGGGATCGGGGAGGGAGCGAGGCTAGTTACCTACTTACCGGGAAAGTTGGGGTGACACAACCGTTTTTTATATAATTATTTAATGATACAGAAACGCAAACATTAAAAATAACAACTGAAATCTCCCCGAGAATTTGTAGGAAATAAATTAATAGTTTAAAAAGAAACACTAAAAACACGCTTTAATCGTGGTCAAAATTCATTACGAAACCTTTTTAACAAGTCCAAATACGGCTATGATAAGATATTTTATCATGGAATGCCAGAGCCTATCTTTCGGCTTCATCATCAGACCTTGAAACCTAATCGTGGTTAAAGTTCATTCCAAGACTTTTCAAACAAGTACAAACACAGCTATGATACGATGTTCCATCATGAACTTCCAGTTTATATCTTCCGACTCCATCATCAGATCAGTTCGACAGTACCATATTATTGTATTGTCATCAGAACTACATACAGCTGCCGATTTTCATGACGCTACGATCCTTGGAAGATGGTTAAATTAGTTACCTTAGATTCCATTACATAGTTACATACAGGTCGACCTAATAAAAGCGTGGAAATAGGAAAATAGGAAAATTAATAGGAAAAAAATAAAATAGGAAAATTGCCCGCGGTCGGAGGGTTAGCAAAAGCTTGCATGTACTCAAATGTATTATTAAAATATTATAATCCCTAACCATGCCTCCTTTAGCGCATTTTTCTTTCAATATTTCGGTCTGTTCTACATCAGAAGAAGAACAAAACACTGTAAAGTTAATTTTGAAATGTCATGTTGGACTATTCAGATTAGTTTAAATCTGGATATTTTCGAAAATTTCCTTTGATCTACCATACACAAGCAAACTGAGTCTCACATGGGTATCGAGATATTTATTCATACGAGGAAACAATGAAGCTGATACCCTGTCTAGAGGAGCATCTTTAAACTCACCAGAATCCTCAAACTTGAATCGTTGCATCATATTGATCATGTGATGAGTTTTAACTATAAAGTATTTATTTGAAATAAAAACTGATAACATAAAAAAAATGGTGATAGGTTTGGAAGACAATGGATTCCTCGAAGACTATATAAGTAATATCGACGCACGGACAAGCTGCCAAATGCTCCGTCTAATTTGGTTTTGTAATATTCATAAAAAAATATACCGTAGAGGTATTTAAAATATATATTTAGTTTTAAATTACTTAAATATTTCATATATTATGTTTAACATCGCATTAACCAAAGTTAAATGTAATTCAGCTTTAATAAATATTCTATTCCTTTGCGAGTTTCGCGAGCAAAGCGTAGCTTAGGTTATCTCATATAAACGGATCTATATATACTTAAATAAACATATGTCTTTCGAGGTAAAATATCTGGATGTTATATCTGATTTGTAGTTATGCTGAATTTTCACGTCCGCATATTAAACATTTGCAATCGTAAAATGTTGGGTTTGTAATACGTATATGTAGACAATTTAATGATCGCTGTAATGTTTATACAGTACTTTTGTTAACATCCTTTAAGAATACAACTTTTGTTAACATCATTTAAGAATACAACTATGTAAATCCTCATGAAAGAAAATTTCTTAAATATATCTATTATTTTCAGCTTGATTTTAGTAGTGATGGGATACACGGCCCGGTGGCATAGTGGTTAGGTCGCCTGATCTACATTGTAAGGCCCCGGGTTCGATTCCCGGCTGGGTCACCATTTTCCGTTGGGATCAAATTAACGGAATTGCATTTTCAATTCTGTCGATCGAATGCAATAACAAGACACACATTTACACACATGTTACACGTAGGTAGTAAGGGAATTAAATGTAATTCCCTTACTACCTACATTATTAGAAAATGTGCTTCTGTATGCGCCGTCACTATACACCGATACGAATTCGTCTCCCGTTTAGAGAACTAGCACATTGTACAAACGTTATGATTGAGAGACCGGTGGAAAGGATGCTCAAACTATTGAATATCCTGCCGCCGGAAATTGACATCTTTAGCGCTGCTCCGTTGCATTTTTGAAGATGGAGTTGTCTCTTCAACTTAAAATATAGCGGGCAGTATTTTTAGTGTTTTTACTTTAATTATTTTCTTTAGTTGTAATAATATGTAGCGTATTAATTGATATTAAGCATAGACTGTAAAGCTACGTATTAATAATGTTAAATAAAACATTAATAAGTACGCCTAATAATTCGTGTTAAAGTATACCAGAATCTCTTAAGCTACGTTTATCTTGTCAAAACTCCTTAATTCATGCGCTAAGCTGTGAGTTGATATGTGAGATAAGTATCTATGTCAATTGACGTCTGCTTTCGCCAACGTTTCTTTTCCTTCTCTTAATCGGATTATCTTTAACGATGTGATAATAATGTGGATTTGGTTTTTATTGTGGTATTAGTACTAGGCTCATTTTATTTCAAGTCATATTTATAAAGTACAATTTTCTTAAATCTACAATAATACATAATTTTGAATTAAACGGTACAAGTAGACATAACCAAAATATTAAAAATAGAAACATTTAATTTACTTATTTATTTCACAAAAAAATACACCGTTAGTACTTAAACGATCAGAGGGCAATAACCTATCCATCCCTGGTCATAGCAGCGACTTTTTTTCGTACTCCTTCTCCGTGGAAGCTGCACGACTCTGAAATGCTTTACCGAATAATGTTAGAACAGCCCCCAGCATCTCCTCGTTCAAGGCCAGGCTTAAGGAGTATATAATCCTAAAACCATAAATTAACCAACCCTCCTCTTCCCCCTCCTTTTCGCTTCCTTCTCCTTCTTTCCTCTCCTTCGTTTTTTTAGCGACTTAATTTAATTTTAGTAATTTATTTTCTTTTTTTGTTATCTTTTTCTTTCTCGTTTTCTGTCTGTTTCTTTTCTTTAATCACTTTATTTTTTATTATTCTTTTGTGTAACCAATGTAACAAATTATATTATAAACTTAAGCTATACGTGTAGGTTAGCTGATAGACATTGCCGAAAGGCAATATACTCGCCTTTTTTATTTTGAAATAAAGTTTTTTTTATTATTATTATTATCATTAAACGTAGATTGTGTTGATTCTTACCAGGCAGAGCCTGTTCTAAGGAGAACACCAATACAAACAATCATAAAATATATAATTTCCAAATCAAAATTTTCTGAATTAAATTAAGTTAACAATGAAATTTTCCCTACTTTATAGATCCTGTATTTCAGTTACTGTTGCTTTATGTAATAAGAAAGCAATATAGTCAGACAATGACTCCATGAATATTCATATAAAACTATTTATAAAATGGCTACAATGTTTTGTAAAGTCTTAGCTCTCGAATTTAGTGAGGTCATAGAAAGAGTGGGTTTTCTTGCCCATCCTAATACGGGCTAGCATCAGTTTGGTGACAGAATTAAATAAGCATAAGGTTAGGGGTTTGCCATTCGGTTCCTGTTTATAAGCGAAATCAAATTTTTATAGTAATAATTACTAAATAAATAAATAATTAAATTAATAAGCATTTCTCTAATATTTTTTTTAGTTTACGTCCTTCAAGTGTTTGATAGTAGTGAGGAGTAGAATATAGAATTTAATGCTTTTGCTACTGTTATTCGGGGTACGCATAAAGGGGAGCTACCGCGGGTATGGGGGGAATGAATCTCAGCATTAGTTGCAGTTTCTGTTAGGTTCTGTCTGGCATGCATTAAAAATATTTATACTGCATTCAAAAGTGCTGCAATGATAAGAAGTGCGTAGCCGATTCACATTCATTGTTCCGGCGAGCCATGGCCGACGAGTCGGCAATATTGATCCCACGAATACTTCCGGTCTCTCTGTGGCTAGCAAGTGCTGCACACTCAGCGCGCCCGCAATAAGGTTACATTTAAGGTGCTTTGAAACGTTCGTTCTTGGCCCATAGTGTTAAATATTTGCGTATATTTTTAGAACTAAAATATGCATTACAGACAGTTTTAAAAGAAATATTTCACTTATCGTTGCAACGTCCGGAAGCCGTTCTTTTGTATGAACACTAAAGATGAAATAGGTTTCGCGGAAGGCTAAATATTTGTAGATATTTCGTGGTTATTTGCCAAGGTTGAAAGCGTCCGTCGAGGAATCACCGATGATCGAGGAATCACATATGATACTTTGTTTTTCATTAATGCGCGTACATAATGTTACCGCTTTATGTAGATTAATTACCCTGTCGATAAAAAATCTCGTGAGTTTGACGTAAATGTTGTGGCTGACAGCGAAATACCTCATATTTGACAATTATTATTATTTTATTATTTATTTATTATTTATTTAGGTACATAGGATTAGGTATACAGTTCATTCATAGGTCATGTAATCTTATAATAATTATATAAATTATTTAATAATTAATATAGGGAGGTTTAACACATCTTACATGACCTTTACTGCCAATAGCACATCTAACTAGGCGATAATTTGGCCCGTCTCTAGATGTGCATATTTTTATGCAATTTTAAGAAATGAAGTGTTGTTTTTTTAAATAAATTATTTGGACCCACCACCTGTATATATACATAAATATACCAATTTTATAAAAAATATAGCTGTGTAATAAATATATACATTTATAGTTGTAATTTAATAAAATTTAATTAAGAAAAATAGATAAGTGATACTAAATAAATTGTCGTGCGTTGCAAAGAAGTTGATCAGATTTTACATATCCCTTGTTAAGTAGCCATCTATTAAGGTTTGCTTTAAATATTTTTATGTTAGGATAATTTTTCATGTCTTCACTAAGGGAATTATATAATTTTGGGGATATGTAGAATATATGTCTCTGGGCAAATGTTGTCCTGACTGACGGAATTATATAATTGATACTCGCGGACATTCTTGTGTTCAGATTATTTTGAGTTCGGGCGTGGTCATCTCTAGATTTGTAGAATGCAAGAAGCGCTTGCTTAATGAATAACTGTTTAGCTGATAGCACGTGGGATTGGGAAAATAACAAGGCAGATGGATGACGTCGGTTTTTCCTGTGAATTACTCTCAATAATAATTTCTGCGCTTTTGTCAATCTATCCAGATTATCATTAGTAGTAGCGCCCCATGCCGCGACTCCGTAGGACAAAATACTCTGACACAAGGCCATGTATACCATTCTTATGGTTGTTTTAGACAGAATGTTGCGCAGCCGAAGAAATACATAAACCAGCTTTCTAATTCTCGAACTCAAATTTGCAATCTGATTTTCCCAACATAGCTTCTCATCTACCGTTATGCCTAAGTAGGAGACTGTTGCAGATTTGCTTAATTTAGTACATACACATCTATTCTTATCCAAGCATTTGTCGGTATGAATCGCAAGTGTTTGGTTGAGAACCTGGCTGGGATTTCCCCGCAAGCTGAAAGTGATAAATTTTGATTTCGCAGCATTTAGCGTTAAAATATGGTTGTCGATCCAAGTTTTAGCCAGTTCCAAGTTACTTTGAGCTTTGAAGAATGTATCATTCCAATTATTAGTCGCAGTAAGAAGGACAGTGTCGTCCGCGAAGGATACAATTCTACCATTAACAGGTAATTCGAACAATTCGTTGATGTAGATTAAAAAGAGAATTGGACCCAAAACACTACCTTGAGGGACACCGAATGACACGTTAGTCGCTTCGCTTATTTGTCGACCAATTACTGTGCTCTGAGTCCTCCCGTCTAGGTAACTCCGAACCCATTTTAAGGCCACCCCATCGATTCCGTAGTCCGTTAGTTTTTTTTCGAGGATTACATGGGAAACTGTGTCAAAAGCCTTTGACAGGTCAAGGAAAGTGGCAATTACCTTTTTTCCTTTGTCTATGTTTTCCACTATATATTGTATGACAGCATTGATGGCCTCACTGGTTCCCCGACCCTGTCTAAAGCCATACTGATTATTAGATAGCAGCTTCTGTGTCTCTAGATATTGTGTCAGTCTATGTTTGAATATTTTTTCATACACTTTAGAAACCACACTGAGGAGGGAGATAGGGCGATAATTTCCTATATCTTCTTTTTTACCACTTTTAAATATTGGTTTTATTATCGCTTTTTTCAGCCATGTTGGAAATATACCAGTCAAGAAACTGAGGTTTATTAGATGAGCAAGGGGCTCGGATAATGTTTCTGCAGATTGTTTGATTATCTTTGCCTGGATCCCATCTTTTCCTGGAGCACAGTCGTCTCTGATACTTTTTATAGTCTTTAAGACCTCTTCTTTATTCGTTTGCAATAATTCGAATTTTTCATTTAATTTCGGTTGCTTATGCATTGATAAGGCTAGCTCCCTCTCAGACATACCCTTTTTATGCAGTATAGAGTTAGCTAGGTCTTGTCCTATACCAGTGAAGTAGTCATTAATGTAATTCAATATATCGTTAGAGTGTAAGTCCATTTTTTTAATTCCTTATGTATATACATCTCTTTTATATCTGAGCTATTATTTCTGTTGTTCACTAACCCTTTGATAATTTCCCAAGTTTTTTTTTTGTCCCCATTTACTCTATCTATTTTGTTTCTATAATACTTATCTCTAGTTTTTGTTATAAGTTTTTTACATATATTTCTATACCTTTTGTAGTACATTAAGAGTTGAATATCATTAGGGTTCTGTTTAATCTGCTTATGTATAATGTCTCGCTTTCTTATGCTGAAAATCAGGCCATCGGTTATCCAAGGAGATAGTTTATTTCGAGACCTGGGTATAGTACATGCCTTTTCGATTGTAGCCATTTTAATGCAATTTGCAAGAATATCATGGAATTGGTTGGCAGCAATGTTACTATCTTTACATTGTAATATTGGAGTGCAGTCCGTCTTTTTGAGGTTTTCTGTTATTGATGCGTAATCGACTGTTTTTTGGAATACGTCTGTTTAGGGCTGTTCTTAATTATTTTTTTAGATAGGCATAGACCAATTGCATAGTGGTCGGTGATGGTGGATTGGTAAATGAACGTTTGACTATGAAATTTAGTTTTGATCATAAAATGATCTATGCAGCTCTTAGTATTCTCATCAACTCTAGTAGGTCTATTAATTCCGACCTCCAGTCCATAATGCGCCAGAAGGTTAAGATAGTTTTCCGCTTGAGTATTTTTATCATTTAAGATGTTAATGTTGATGTCTCCAGTTAATATTATATTAGACTCGTATCTATAGGCCTCTAGCAGATTATCCAATGACTCAAGAAAACTTGTTAAATTGGACTTGCTCGGAGACTTATAGATAGCAAATAAGTTTAGGGAATCATCTATTACTAAATGTAGGCAATTTGCATCATTGACGGATACTTCAGTGCTGCTTACGTGGAAATGTGACTTTACGTAGGCCACAACCCCATCGTTTTGTAGTCTGGCGTTGTTAGTGTGATAAGTTTCGAAGCCTTGAACAGTTCTGGGGACATAAAGTTCGTTTATCCAGCATTCCGTGAGGATGATGACATCAAAGATATTATTGAATTGCTGAATAAGGATTAAAAAATCATCTAAGTTTTTACTAATGCTCCGTATGTTCATCGATATTATCTTTAGATAGTTACCTTTTTTAACATAGCTTAAACAGCTTTTTGAGCAATAGAACTCTCGACAGTTGTACGGATTGTGCTCATCTAATTCTGTTGTGAACTCAGTCATTTCGGTCCGGTCTTACCAATAGAGGAGATTTTAGGTAGTGCAAACAATATAAGGCAACATCGAATATTAGCGCTCGAATATAAAGTAACATTAATTGAGGCTGTATCACTAGGTTTTTCGTGCAAGGGTATAAAATTGGGCTATTATCATATACACGAATATTCATTATTACATAGCTTATTAACAAGATATACTGCAATACTATATATAGAAGCAATAATTTATAAATACACCAATTTATATTCAGTAGCAATAGACACAGTTTAATAGCATAGATTATTTTAATAATAATAGTAATAATAATTAGAGTTAAATATGGGAGATTAAGAAAAAGATGTAGTATATAACATATTTTTATAGACAAATAGTTAAACTTTAAACTCCTAGTTAGAAGGAGAATTCTGTTGCATGGTTTATTAAATATACATAAGGAAATGATTATTATTACAAGAACACGCGAGTTAGAAAGCATAAAATTTGGAGTGTGGTATATAATGATTTTATTGCTGGAGAAGTAAAGGTAACATTTCTTCATTCTTAATTTGAAATGTCTTCTCATTTTCCTTCTTTTTGAGAAAGATTTTTCCGTATTTGGTCCAGCAAAAAGCAAATTGGTTATCTTTAGCAAATTTTTTTGAAATCATAAGAATGTATTTTGCTCTCTGTGTTAGATGTTCGGATATATAAATTGGCTGAGTATCGCAGGACATATTTATGTGAGATGTGTTAAGCTTTTCCCTATTATTTCTACATTTTTTATTAAAGCTTGCAGCTGAATTTAGAAATTTATCACGTTGATCTTGCGTAACGAATTTCAAGATAACAGATTTATTATTCCGCTTTGAAGGATTCCCTTTGTTAGGTTTTCGTTTGATGGATAGAATCTGACTGGGGTCAAATTGGCAGTCGATAATATTGCCAATGGCCCCAATCGTGCTGGAGAGGTTTTCTTGTGGATTTTCTGGCAACCCGCGTATCTCCACATCAGACGCAATACTGTTATAGTCTATTGTATCCAGCTTATCCTCCAGAAAAGTAACTCTCTTTGCCAGCAGTGTTGTGCGTTCTTCTAATTTCTTTGTAGCTTTTATCTTGTTCTCGACGGCAACTAGTCGATGGTTTATTTCATCGTATATCCCGGAGATAACATTGATTGCTTCCGTAATTGATTTTATTTCTGTTATTATTTCTTTATTTCCGTTGCTATACGCGAGGAGTTTGTCTTCCATCATGCCAGCAATATGCGCTTTAAACGTCCCGAGCTCCTTTTTGATGAGTTGAGCCGTCAGAGAGGCATTTATATCGCATGAATCCATTGTTTGTGGGATCGAGGATGTAGAAGATCTTATAGATATATTAGGATCGCTGCTGCACAGCCCTGTTGAACTTATAGAGATGGATTTCACCGTGCATGTGTTGCATTTCCATGTCTTGTTGTTGGCTTTGCTGATGCGTTTGACTGTTGCACAGCTCAAGTGAAAGGTGAGTTTGCACTCGGTGCATTTTAGTATTTCGCCCAAATCCAAAATCTCCTTCGTGCATATGACACAGGTCGGTGAGCGAGATTTCGGGGCCATATTTAGATATCAAGTATTCTATGTAGTAGTTCGTGGTCGATAAACCCCCGCTGCGTTGTAATACAGTTCGTATTGTAATGTAGCGTAATGTTTATGAAATTATCGTACGATAAATTTCATATACACATTCCCGTCCCTAATCTGGCGCGGTTATTTATTCGCCGGCTGCGCGCGGTGACGTATCTGCGCAGTGTATCGGCTGCCTCGGAGCAGCCGGGGTCTGCGCAGAGCGGGTGGGCGGTCCTACTGTTGCTGTCCACTGATAGGCGAGTTCTTTTTATGAAATATGACAGTTCAGATGGCCGAAAACGGATGATATAAAACTGATTTATCACTTCGTACTCACGGATCAGGAGTTTAAGCCTCGTAGAAATAGCACTCAGTTCATGCGCCAAGGTCCTTCCGTGTATTGGAGTCTTTACAGATATCGAATAGCTCCGCTTTTTTATGTTTTAAGCAAATATCACGGGAACGTCCAAATACGCGTATAATATATGGGATGGGATGTACATATATATAACACAATAACACGGTTATAAAGGTTTTCATGCCTACATGCACGAAAATATTCGAGCAATAACAGATGCCTGATAGACAAATGAATAACTAATTCTAAACAAGTAAATATATTAAAAGAATACAAAACAGGATTGCCGTTATAGAAAGTGAACTGTATATTTATAATTATATTCATTACGGTTTTTTATAACATATTGTTGGTTTATGTATTTATCTATATAGATTCATGTATATTTACGGAATGAACTCAACCAGACTTTCATTTGACACTAAACACGATATATTTATGTTAATTTATTAACATTTGGAAATTCGGACATTTAGACAACTACTTACTTGATATTTAGACAGTTAACGTACCCTATTCCATTCGGGATGACATAAAGGTTCTAATAATACCACAGTTCTAAGTGGATTCAAGCGTTTAGAAGTTATACTGGAATAAAGAAATGACAAACATACATAGATGAGTCCTGAACACATCAAACTCTTTTTTGTTGGGCAGTCGTGTAAAGAAGAAAACATGGCTTTGAATTTAAATTGATCTTCATTTGGAATTACAATTCGAGTTAAAGTTATCTGGGTTCAAAGTGGCCATTGTTAAAAAAACGGCATTTACATAGGTAAGGACCGAGTATTTCAAGTATATTACAAATGTATAGAAACGAAACGTTTCGACCCGCCTTAATAATATCCACAGTTTTATTACCGAGCAAATATTTCCTTGCCCATTCGAGCGTCGCGAGCAAGATTAATTAGCTTGATTTCGCATTAGCTCGCCTCGCCACTCGTGATATGTGAACTACTGTTGAAACATAAGAATTACAGAGCTGCAATTGAAAGTATTGTAGCAATGACAAGCGATAACGATAACAATATACACTGTGAATTAACAATCAATATATATGTACATATGTGAAAAGAATCATGTGAAGGAGGAGTCTATCATGAAAGCGCCTACAGAATTAAAAATTATGAGAGTCCGAAATGTACAACTGTGATCTCAGCAAGGTCATTTAAATATAAAAGATTAGTGAACTCAGAATCATCCTTTTAATTACACTCCTTAAAATAGTATCTTATACATCCGATTCTGTATTTCCTAACCATATTTGTACTAGATTATTTCCTAAAAATAACTTCTTATAGTTTTCGAATACTGATCAATTAATTCAACTTTTTTGTATTCGAAATGTCGCGGGAAAGATCTGAAGTAGTCTGTTTTGTATGCAAACTTAGGGATTCTCGAAATTGTTCATTGCTGTGTTAAATATTCTTCTGGTATTGAAATCGAGTCGCAAATATAATTTTATATTTAAAAAAAGCCTCCTAAACTACGTCGGGTGAGCCCACTGCAATAACAGCGCTGGGTACCATATATTTCACTCTTATTTTGAAACCGTTTGCTCCTCACCCATAATCCTAACAGAATCTTAAGCATAAAGTTATTTTTATAAACGAAAGATCCCAGCAGCAGGACTAGATGTAATACCTATAGAAGTAATAAATCTCCACGAAAGAAATGGAAGAAATCCCTCCTTTTCTACTTGTCCTGCACTGTTACGTAGTACTGTTACAAGTACTATTAATGTACTGTTACGGCCTACTGCCAGGTCGATATTTAACTAAATTAAATTAATTTTTTTTTCACTATATTTATTTAAATACATCCGTGTTCTACTATATTTATTTATTTATATTTATTTATTCGTTACATAAACATTCAAACGCAATAGCCCAAAATAAATATAATGTACAATCCAGAAAATACCCTATATGCTTCTAAATTTAGGCATACATCTGTCTGTGCCCAGGCCAAATTGTGCAAAAATTATATGTTAAAGTGCATAAAATTATTCCTAATGTGCCCAGTAAAGTGAACCCGAGCCAGCCTGCTAGGCACTCCTGTGATAAGGCGAGCTCACTTCCTGAGTCTTATTGGACTGCCACGGTTGTGTCAGTAAAAATATTACCTAATAATTTTAACCGCAGATCATATCAAACATAATGCGATACCGCCATTTTGCCGTTCCGACAAGCCTACCTAGCGAAGTGCGCAAGCCTACGAACTTCGTTTTTATTATTGTAATATTGCCCAGCATATTGAAGGTAGGCAAATAATTACGTATACGACCCGAAGTCTTCACAGATTGACGATTTTCAGAGGTTCATAATTGGCGTTATTATATCGAATATGAAATTAATCAGGCTGATATTTTTTTTCCTATAAAAGTAGTTTTCTAAGTTTAATTAACAATAAGTTTAATAACAATTTCTAGTCTAATTAACAATACCTATATATTTATAACTATGTATTTCGAATAATAAAAATGTATATTATTAAAATTATTTGAAACCACTTCCACTAAGAAACTAGATACCTTTCGTGGATTCTTCAGTTACCTTTTTTTTTGAAGATGAGTGGTTGAGTTTGTATAGGTACAGCATGATTTATTGCCTGCAACTTATAACTTGATTTTCGATGCGCAATCAATTGCACAGCTTTAGATCTTCGTTACAAACATAATTCTCTATATATTATGAAGGAAACACACCTGTTTTAATGTAATGTAAATAAAATTAACCCTACGTAGGTACTTATATTAGATGGGTGCATTGGCACGGCATTATCTTATAAGGCCGAGACGCTCTACCTTGTCCCCGGCTCGCCGCTCTGTTTCTAGGTGCACTTCTTGGAAGTAAACTCACACTTCCAGCATTTTTTTACGAATATTATCAAACGCTTCATGTATCCGTACTCTAATTTCATAGTAATAAATCAAAGAAGATATGTTACTTTTGCCGCTACTGTCTGATCCAACGAAAGACTCTTCGGACGCAAGGATCAGGTAGCAATGCAGGTGCATCACACGCAAGGCTTTTCGGGTAGTGCTCGTTTTGGATGTTCGCGGAAATGACGCAGAGCTCGGCCAGCGTGGCGCTTTATTTCGAGTCATCTTATAGTCGACACAACGGGTTTATCTTCTATACTAATATTATAAAGAGGTAAAGTATGTGACGTTGTAGGAAGTAATCTCTGGATCTACTGAACCGATTTCCAAAATTCTTTTACCAATAGAAAGCCACGTTATTTGTGAGTGTTATAGGCTATATATAATCCGAAAAAGGAAAAGACTTTTTCGTGGTAGTCGGATTTGCAAAGCGGTCGAACGAAAACGTTTCTAACAAACGCTGCCTTAACGATGAGAGATATATGATTAAGTTCTTGAGAAAAGTTGTATAGCTTGATAATGCCTACAAAAAAGTCAGCGACAGCATATGTTTAACTTTTATATTTAAGTCACAAAAAGTAGTATTTTATATTAAAAAAATAATTTAAATCGTTAGGTCATGTTTATTGGTTATATTATCAACAATAATTATGAATTATTATCAAAATAAGTAAATTTATCGTCTCAAGTGTTTAAAACAAAAGACTTTTCCCTTTTAGTGCATATAATTTCCCTTTTACTGCATAAATAGTTAAAGAGATAATACGCTCACAAATAAGACACTCACAAGAAGACACTCACAAATAACGGTATTATAGTCAAATTGGCGCAAATACATACATACATATGCAGTAAAAATATAACCCTTCTTTTGGCAGTCAGGAAATAAATCATAGCACTCAGTACTAACTGAACCACACTCATAATTTCATCACAGGTAAAAAGTTTTACCGCCCAACGAAGTGGGCACGGGTCAGCTAGTTGTGAATAATACAGTAAAAGGCGGCAGGTATTGTCCCAGCGTCCGCAGGATGTCGTATTTTTGGGAAACATCAACGGTATAAACGCAATGCTGCAAGCGCATCTTCACGATCCTCTTTATACAATATTAACATATCACCATGTATTTATGTAAGTAATGATAGACATGTATTTTTATGTCATCGTCTTAATCCACTCGCTGTTGATTAAGACGATGATTTTCTCTGGCTATTTTAAACTATTGCGAAAATAAAGACACCTAGCAGTGACATCGTAATGTCGTCATTAGATCGCCATAATGAAGGAGGATGATAGGAAATGGGATTAACTTCTGAATCACAGCAAATCGTAATCCTACTCACCATACACGGAACTGGAGAAAATATAATAATTTCACAACTATTTTATTGGTTTCATATTATTATTATTTTTGTGATACCGCACGAGAGCTGCGTGAGATTTCCAAACTCTCGAATTGCAACTTACAACACGCTGCTAGACACTCAAAACAATTTGCTAAACCCAAAGAGCGGAAGACGGCGTTTGCCAAAATACTACGAAATAATATCTTGCAATAATATCAATTAATCTCACATCAACGCACTCGTTGACGTATCGATTGCATTCATCGTATTGTATCGATTCATTCATCGATAACGTTGTCGAAATTATCGGATATGAGTAGAGGACATGCAGACATATCGTCGGTGTACTGGAAACATTGATATAGTCCAAAAGTTTTCTAAATCAACGTAATGTGATGTGACGTAATGTGATTAATAACACTTCGCTAAAACATAACTTGTAACTAGAGTTCCCAAAACTGAGTGACCGCAGCAATGTAAATACCAGTAATATAAATAAGTGATCATTTCTAATGTTTCGATTAAACAAAGTAGGATACAATTTTACGGGGCATTGTATTCACTTTTATAACAAAATTCATGGAGACACTTAAAACTTGCCGAAACAATGTAAGTCTCGTATCAAAACACCCTGTGCAAAATAGCGTATTATAAAATGTAGGATGGGAAAAATGCATGATGTTAATCAACCTAGATATTTTGTTCGACGTGTCTCTTCAATACTATAAGTACTTTCATTTGTCTTTTATTACTGTTTCATGTGTTTCACAGAAACATCATAGCTTTAGTCTAAACTGACGTTTCAGTTTATTTTGCCGATGAAAGTGACAGCTGCTGCAATGTGGAATAAAATATTCTGGTATTTGAGATTTTTCTTTATTTTAATTAACTTGGTAAATTGGTCCCGATCTTTTAAGACAATTATCCTGGTCTGTACTTAGTCATTTTACTTTTAATATTACTTTGTACTTTTTGTCCAAATGATGCTTTTCTACTTTTTTCAATCAAACAATACCTTAGTAAATGTTTTTATGGTCATTTAAGTACAAAAAAATAAACTAGGAACCTTACAGTTGAGGTTTCCAGTTTAACATCTTACGAATCAATACTCATAAGAGGTCATTTCAGTTTGACTAAAATATTCTGAATGTGTATAGATACTTATTTATTTATTTATTTATTTAAGAATTAATTACTATAAAACATTGATTAGCTTACAAAAATAACAGGAACCGAATGGCAAAACCTTAACCTTTTGCTTATTTGTTTCTGTCACCCAACTGGGACTAGCCCGTTCTAGGGTGGACAGGGTGAACAGGATACTATAATAAGTAATTGTATAACTTCATACAGCAGTTTTACTTTTACGCTAACTAACATTTTTCCACTTAACGCTCTCGGGCCTCAGTTATTAGTAAAAACGGCATTGCATGTGGATACTCCAATGACGTGTCGAATATTATACCGACCTACTATATTAAATAATTCTTTATTTTATTTGTGAGTGTATCCATACCAATCGGAACATGTGCTTCCGACTATCATAATAAGGCATGGAAATACTTACGCAATTCTTCGCTCTACTGGTGATCGTAATAATATCATTAGGTAATGTTTTTATATTGGCAGCTTCCCGAAGCACGCAGCAGTTCTCAAATCTGTGGTCTCATCTTAGCCCAGAAGAGATGATCGTCCTTACCATTTTCACCAGATTTTCATTGTTGTCTGCGGCCACAGCCTTAAGTCATCGGCATACTTAAGTACTTGGATGGCGGTATTTTCGAAATCGACTCTCTTGTGGTTGGAGTTCTATCTCCACTCTCTTTATGACAATATTGAACAAGACTAGGGATAAACAGTACGTCAGTTGTATTTATAACAAAAGTGTACGTAATCTGTTCAGACAGTATCCAACTTTATTTCTTTCTCGTAAACAAATGAATCTCGGGAATCATGCTTCGATGCATTTAGATGTGTAGTGGACATGAGCATGCATGATTTTTTCACCTGCTGAAAACATCAATCGCTGGCAAAGGTGTTTAAATTTGTGGTAGAGGAAGTGTAATGGACGTCCGTTAGATAAGCATGGTAGAAGGACTTTTTAGAAACTGTATCAAATTTCCCAAAAGTTTGGCAATACCCAAGTGGGAATTTATCGCAAGATCCAACAGGCTTTCGGAGACGATGCCGTGAGCATCTCACAGATAAAGGAGTGGTACAGCCGCTTCAACGATAACCGCACACTATTGGACAGTGAGCCACGTCCCGGTAGGCCGGCCCTAATCAATCCGAAAAACAAAGACTTTGACCAAGAGTATTCTTTTGAGTTCGACTCAAGAGAAAACCAATTCGAATCAAGAGAAGACACTGCGGTAGAACCGCAGGGAGCAGCGTGGCAATCACCGAGAGGCCTACTTTGTAGGAGACAAAAGTACATTTATTTTGTAGGAATACATTGGATAATCGTAAAACAGCGAGTGGCAAGTCTTTCTACCGCGATATCTGCTTGTGCGAGGCACTAGACTGTATCAAATGTTCAGGCTCCTTGATAGGTGGAAAATTCCGTTCCCTTTACGAAACCGATTGGAAGTCGAGTGGTTCAGGGATCAGTCTTCGGTCCGGTACTTTCCTTAATTTACATCGCCGATTAGAACCCTTTATTACATAGGTCAACAACCAGCCTTTATGCGGATGACGCCAAGTTCTTGAAAAATCCTCTTCAGAAAACCAAAATCCAGGGCGATCTCGACCTGATCAAAGCATGGACTAAATACTGCCCTTATTCAACTGAAAAAGTAAAAAAATACAGTAATGCTTCTGGAGCGAAACAATCCTCTTGCGCGATATATGCTAAGCAGCATCGTCCTAGACATTGTACATTCACAGATATGGTACATAAGAGTTACAATAGCCAATTCTCTAAAGTGGAACAAGCATAAAACAACTATTGTCGAAAAATATGCCAATGACTTGGACTGAGCACTTTCAAACAAAGAAGGCAAAGAGGGGACCTGATTGAGGCATACAAAATTTTCACAAAATTTTACGATATACCTGGGAATATTTACAAATTTAACGTCAACACAAATCTTCGAGGTCACTGCAAATAATCACCCGTGTAAAATTAAAATCTAATCATCTTATGAACGTTCGTCAAAATAGAGTGGTAAGCATATGGTTTAACTGGTATTTGAAGTGGTTAGTGCAAGCTCTGACAATCAATTTAAAAATACTCAATTTTTACCTTAAAACTTGGTAATATTGTTAATGACTAGCTTTACAAGATCTGATCTGGATGTATCAGAAAATCTGCCTGTCCAGAATAAAAAATAATAATGACACCAGAACTATTCCTAACCTAAGCGCCTTAAAATCCTATATAAGGCCCATACTAGAGTATGCCTTGCAAATATGGACTCCATATTTAGTGGGTATTATAAAACTGATCGACGCGATAGAAGCAGGGAAGACCAACAAAAATGACGCTTAAATCTGTAGAATCTGGAGGAAAGGCGGGAGAGGGCGATCTAATAGAAACAATTAGGATACTGAACACCCATTACGACTTGTAAATCGATTCCATCCATCTTCTGCTGTAACCTGAACCACAATCTGCGAGGACCTCTTCAGGCTGGACAAAAAGAGTTTCACCTGCAATACCAATAAATTCTACATCAGTAACATAGTGGTTGATTTGTGGTACAAGCTACCAGGTATTGATTGCGGTGGAATCGAAATTAGTGAATGTCTTTAAAAACCATCTTTTAACTTATCACCGTGTTCACAAATATTTATAGGCGCAAATAGCTGTGCTACATGCCTATAAACAATAATAATAATAATAATAATTGAGGGCCGTTTTCTCTAAATGAAAAATCAGCAATTATCCTTTTTACAGGATGAAGATTTTTATTCATAACACTTTTCCTACAAATTATATATTAATTAAAGAAAAAGTCAGATATCAATAGATCTAAACGCATACTGATAATTATAAATACAAATCTTCTTTAATATCTTAGTTATAAAAGTGCTACGTTTTATTAAAACGATACTTTTTCAGTAGATGTATCGCTTTGACCAATTAAGGTTGTCGACTATAGCGGGCGAGCCCGTCACCTCAGGAAGTTTTAACGATTAGTCGTTCTATCTGCCTGGAGTGAGCGCAGAGGACTTGGACAAAACAGTCCACCGTCAAACTCCGCCACATGCCCGTAAGAGGCCAACGCCTTAACCGCGAGATAGCCAGGAGTGTTACCCAGCGGGCTTACACTCACGCCCTTACTTCCGATCGCGACCAGATTACTCCAGTCTCTCGATTGGTTACGAGTTCGAGGTCGCTTGCGCGGTCCTCTCCCTTACGAAGCGATGAAACGGTGTATACCGAATCTATCGCGGACCACGGCATCCTTTGCCCGGCTGTTCACCCAGGATCGGGTAGCCGAAGGTCGTTTCAAGAGCAGCCGCCGTAAGGTCCGCAACCACCCCCGCTCTATAGGAAACAGTACTGCTTCCAGACTCCCCCGACTGTTAGTCAGAGTGCACAGTCGATTGGCTCACGCCGCACGGCGCGCAGACCGTCCAGGAGCGCCAGAAGGTTGATTCCCAGGGGAAATTAACCATAACGTCAGAGTCCTACCCAGGCTCGCACTTCATGCGTCGAGGCCGTCGGATAGGTGTTGACCCGTGAGTGTGACCAACCCTGAACAGAATGGGTCTTCGTGGCCAACTCAGCAAGGGCCCATTAACTCCCTAACCCCCATCGCTTTGACCAAATCTTTCATGGTAATTTCAACATTGACCAATTTATAATAATTGGTAGCTCGACTTTAAACATGACAAATGACTTCAGTATCTTGGCTCTCTTTATTATTATCTCTTAATATGTCTTTGTATTGACATCTTTGTAATTTTCATTTTTTTCTCATAAGACACAGAACCAAAGATTATCTATGGATGATGAAAAACTGATATATTGCGTCTGCTAAAAAAGGTTTTTGTGTCGTTTTCTAGACATTTATTTTTACTGATGTCTCCGGCTCCGAGAAAAACGCATGGAACCATTAGAAACTCAATTTCGAAAATAAATCTGATGTATCTATTTATTTGATAAAACGTTCCTCAATTATGCTTATAGCTTTCTCCCCGACAATCACATGCCCTCAGCATTTTTCAACGACTGAGATAATAGAATCGTCTTTTCGCTCGCCTCATCCAATGCACCTTGACGCATTACAATATAGATTATGGATAGCACGTTTCAAAGCGCGAACAGGAAGTGAACCTTCAACGTTTCGTCAGAATCAGCTGCGAACTTCAGACGCGAACCAGTTTCATCCGATTCAAACCAGCTAATTTATATTCGCCAAGAACGAGATCCGTCGAGGTTTCTGCATTCCGAGCTCGTTAATTTAGTCAACTTTCTCGTTGGCGGCTACCCATTATGAGCCAGAATCAATCGACTTTTTTCTAGATTAATAAGAAAGAATCCTAGCCACGTTTGGATCGTTCGTCCTATATTGTTGGTTTTTAATTGAAATGTTACTCAGAATAAGAAAATAGTCTGAAACAAGCAAGGGCTCGAAGAAAAACCGTGTATTAAAAAATAACACATATGCCCGAGTATACCTATTACATAATTAGACAGTCATCACTTATATTTACCTATATTATGTCATTTAATTGAATATAATTCAACGACTTATTAAAGAAAAAGAATATCGCCATCGATTGTATTTCTTTGAAACGACTTCAAACTTAAAATTGTAAAAATAAAACCAGGTGCTAAAATGTAATTCGCGAAAACATATAAAAATAAAATATTTAAATATAAAATAAAATATACTTGACAATAATTTAAGAAATCCACATTAGGACAAAATGATGGAGGAATATTATGTTATACAGCATGAGTGCAAATGGGATCTTTTCTTTTTCCTCGCCACTTTTTCTCTCGCTAGAGGGCGCATCGGGCGATTGACCCATGTAGTACTGAAGTGGGCACGCACCGCGCGAAGAAGCATCCGTACGAAGATCTCTTTATAGGATTCAATACTAAAATCAATTGATTTTATGAATTATAGACAAATAAATTGCTATTAGGCCGTCAATGCTATTAGCGTCACTTGCATTTCGCCGTTTTAACACGTTTATTATTTTTTCGAAACGCTACAACCGAGTAAAATAGACTATCGAAACAATCAAAATACCTGACATGAAAAAAAAATATAAAAAAAGACTCATTAAAAAAAATCCCTAAACGATTAGGATTATTGTGATTCAAATAGATAACTTATTCGTAGAAAAATATAATGAAAAATGACATGAAACTAACGCATTTGTCATGCTCAGCAGATGTAAAGAGAATATGTATGTTTCATCTGAGATACTCCATGAAGATAGGACGCGATTGTTAATGTTAATATTGCATAACGCAAATGAAATTGTTGTATCATCAAGGTCCCAAATTAACGCTCAACCATAAGGACCTTGACCGGATTTGAAATGCGACAGTATTACGTTTTGACAACGAGTACCTCTACGTTTACATTGGAGGTGTTCGATCACTCCAAACGAGAGATCAATGAGCAGTGACAGTCATTGATAAATTTGCCGCTCAAAGTCAAGCCTCTTGTGGCCTCCTTAGGCGAATAGGTCAGCGCCTGCCTAAATAAATGAACCAATACAATAGCTAATTAATTTAGCAACTATGCATGGTTAGTTTTTCATTGGTAGGTAGCGCCAGAGATTTTTATGTTTTTTAAAATTATTATTATTATTTATTTTATTCCAAACATACATCCTAAATAATAAACTATAAACATAATATCCAATCCAATTAAAATCTAAAATTACACAACATTTATTTCAACTTGGTAGAAATGAGGTGGAAAAGGCTATAAGTCATATTTTAAAGTAAAGGTCTGCATATTATTGTCATACATTGCACTACACTTTATATTTTAATACTATTTATTTATTTGTTTTACAAAGTTCATATTACGACATTTTATATTAATATTAATTTCCATGACCATGCTATATCAATATTTTAAATATAATTATAAGTTTAATTTGCATTCGCTTATCTATTTTCTATTTTATCATATTTTGTATTTTTCATTTTAATATTATGAGCACATGAATAAATCTTTGCCATACAAAGAGTTTTCCTTGGTACGGGCTATGGCCTAGTTAGGCAGATTCTGCAACTAATACAATTGTAAATTTATGTTTTTGAATGAATAAAATTATTATTATTAATAATAATAATATATAGCCATAGTATAACCAATGATGATCTAAATTATTTACAATATAAATAATACAAAAATATGGTAAACAATACAAAGAAAACAAAAAAGAATTTTAAATTAAGATGTAATATAGCTATATGTGAGTATGTGCGTGTTGGTGTGTGTTTGTGCGTGGAGAGCGTATGTGTATGTGTGTATCTGTAGGGCGTATACGCGTGCATGTGTATGTATGTGCATACGGGAATGCGGGATGCTACCTCAATCTAATCTTATCTCCAGCTTCTCACGAAACTCCCTAACAAAGGATCGACTATTTTCGTGGTTGGATATGTCAATATCGTTAAAGCCTGCATTGTATGCATGCATAGCACGAGGCAATAACGAATTGGCATAATAGTTAGTGTTGTACCTAAGTATTATAAATAAGATAAAAACGAATTTACCGCGTGGTTTGTAACACCCGACGTTTCGGCGATGTTGCAACCGCCGTTGTCTAGGGCAGACTGTTTTCATCTTATTTATAATTTCAAACAACTGCGATAGTCTTCGATTCGTACTTAGGTATGTAAAAAGTTAAAGGATCACGCGTAAGTCTTGAAGGCGCCCGTATACTCACCCTAAGCAGGAGATATGGACTGTCCAACCCAGAATGAAATATTTTATGTAAAAGCGATTTATCTGATGCTAGTCGCCGGTCCTCCAATAGATATCTATAAACCGTAGCGTTGCAGTCATTCTGCGCATGACGAACCACAGGAAAATGAGCGAAAAGAACGATGGGCAAAAATGTATGTACCCTGGCCTAGAGATCATAATGGATATTTTTGATATGTTTTGCATAATGGATGTGTTTTGCACATAATGGATATTCTTAATAATGAACAAATTTTTTGTTCATATAACATCAAGATAATTGTTTTTATAAGAGTATTAAAGTAGGTATTATTAAGGACCTTGAAAACTTTTCCTTATCCTTGAAAAAAATATTGTTTATCATGTATAACACCCAAAGGCGATATTTATTTTATCCATCTTCTTTTTCCCACAGCGATTTAAGATTTCCCTCCTTAGAAAAAGTGTTAGAACATATAAAAACCTTTCTGATGACGCATCACTCATCGTTATTGGTCTCTAGGCCAAAAACGCCCATCCTCCTTTAAATGGCGTATAAACCGTTTTTGATTTCGCTCAGTCCTCAGCTTGTATGTAGCATATTGCGGAGACCAAATATATTACTAATTAGTTTCATGTACAGTATAAGTGGTCCTTACTATACGGGTGGTCTTTAATAAAAACTAACCTGTATAAAACGCCAAGTAAGAATTTTTAATCACAACCATGAAGCAAGCGACAACCGCGACACTGCTATAAAAAAACCTCAATTCACGCTGGTTTCGAACTTGGCTAAATGTGCCATCCGCTTTACAAACAAGTACCATATACTTCTCACAGATGTCGCAGGACGTATTTTGAAATTAAATAAAAGTATCGAAAAATTTCCTACAATACTGCTCTAAAAGACAACATTAAAAATTGTAATCGATCATGTTAATTGACATGCAATGACAATTTTATCGATACCTATGATTGAAAGGACGTGCATATTTTCACAATAATCGCTACCTATTGATTATGTCGATTGAATTACCTCTGATATCAGATTATGTAACTCTCATCGTTTATAATATAAAATAAGTTATGCCTTTTTAATTGGTAATTTAAATATGCGGGAGTGCTCAAAAAGTAAAAAAAACTATTATGTGAGTTTACCATTTTTTTTCGAATTCGGAAATCAGATATTTAATCAATAATCATAAAAAAATAACAATAAATGTTAAGGCCCCAATTTTAAATTTTTTATGCTGAACGGTTTCTTAGTGAGATGTAAACATATTTTACTTTTTAAAGTAAACATACGTACAACAGGAAAAAAAAAACTTTGTATGCGATAATTGGCAATATAAGTAATATTTAGGTTTTTTTTTAAACTAAAAATCGGTCTTAGAAATAAATCCGGGATATAACCATAATTTCAGAAATTTTGAATATTAAGAAAAAAAAAAATACTTTTTTTGTCTATTTTTTCACATTCAACATTTCTATTTTAAAATAATTAATTATTATTTATTTTTAGTGATTTTTGAAGTCACCCCAAGACTTTTCCGGCAAGTATCCAGGGGCTTCTTTCATCTGATAAATTATTTCATAAATACATTCGACGAGCAGTTGGCATTCCTATTAGTATGCGACGCAGAACAATGACAATCTGAATTTCAAACGCACGTCCTCATTCAATTGTCAAGCCTCTTTTAAGGGCCGGTCCACGCGATGCGGTGCGGCGCCGCACCGCAAAGATTTCGCCGTATGGGCGTACACACGTATAGTGCACGATGCGGCACCGCAACGTTACAACGACGCCGCAGTGGACGAATAGTGTTGTAGTTAATTGTACGTAGAACTAGTGAAATGAGGAAGTCAATGCCAATATGTTCTTCGTTGGTACTCATTTAAAACACTTCGATTAAAAATTAACAATAATACGTGAAAACAATTGAAACAGGCAAGCATGTACCCACCCTCCTTCGACTGCTCTTAACAACTGAGCGGTGCCGCTCCGGCGCATATTACCGGTTTGCGTGCGATGCGACGCCGGAATGCACCGTGTGAGATACCATGGATATTTGTATGTAGGACGCCGCAGCGGCACCGCTCAGGCGCCGCACCGCAACCGCTCCACATCGTGTGGCTCGGCCCTTACTGTTTAATTAATATATGGCGGCTTTTAAATAAGTATTATTTGAGATGAGATATTCCAACCAATATTTCACAAGGAAATTTCGGCCTAACAAGGCACCCGTGTACAGAATTTCAAGTCTCTACGTTCATATTTCGAGATTGAAATATTGAACGGTGGACCGATTTCAGGCACAATCTTTTCAACTCTTGCCATAACCAAATGATGCCTGCATGCCGAATTTCAGCCCAATCGGATGAAGCGTTAGGGTGCTATCGTGGAGGAATACAGACAGACAGACAGACACACACAGACCCACAGACATATTTCAGTCTGAAAATGTCTGGAAAAAATTAAAGCGTTCACAACACTTTTGAACCGTTCTCGGTTGGTAGGCCGGTAAAGTAAAATGGTATATCTAATGCAAAAATCTTGCTCACTGTCAAGATTAAGAAAATAAAACAGTTATTGAAAAAAACTGACCAGCTTATAATAAATAAGAATTGAAAGCCTCATTGAAAATAATGGACAATATTGTGAATTACAAACAAAATCTCAAATTTTAAAAATTCCTATCATAATGTTGGCAACCCTGAGATCAAATTCTCGCGTCTATTCCGGGGGACTCCCCGCCACTTGTTTTTCTCCCAAACGCAGTCGTTCGCAGCGAACTTGAGCGAACATGCTTCATGTATCAATTTCTCGGCGGATGGGGCGGACCGCTAACGACAAATTCCGTTTTTTTCGCTTTTCTGTACTATGTAGGTAACATAATAACAACCTGCATAATAACATGTTGATTTATTTTGCTATACCTTTTTTAAAAAAATCTTTATTTAAAAAAATAACATCTATGTATAGCAGTTGAGTTCCTACCGAGGCTAGTGCCTTGTCAATAGGTAACCAGTAATGAATGTTTGTTTTAATTTTATTTATATTAAGTAAAATTTTATTTATATTTAGGTAAAAAAACAGTCATAAACAAATGTTTTTACAAATACACTTAAACAAATAGACCTACATTACCATTAATTTTAACAAAACTTGTAAATGTAGCCACAACAATATAAATGTCTAGTCGGATCGAACTGTTTTCATTTAGTACGAGTACCCTACCTAAATTATTAACTGTAAACTAAAACTAATGCAACAACAAATCACTCAATTGTTTCCTAAAAGTAATTAATGACACTGAGAATATATCTATGTCGTTCAAAACTTTATTATAACACATGCAAGAGCGTCTGAAGAAGGTATTTTTTGCGTAGTTTGAATGAAAAGAGGGAATATAGAAAGTATCTTTTGAACGTGAGGAGGAAGACCGCGGGATTTTAAAAAGAATTTTTTCCAAAAGGGGTGCAGAGTTGATGTGGTTATGAATAATTTTATATAAGAAAATGCTGTCTAAGAATTTTCGTCTTGAATACAGAAAATGCATTTTGTGTGTTGTCACTCTCTCTGCGTAATCGGTGCAGAGGCTACCTGTCCGAAAGTCTAATGATTTTGTGTTACAGTTGTGTTTGTGTGTCTGTCATTAAAAAAATAAAATATTGCATTGTCCTCTTATTTTCTTATATTGTGTACCTAGTTACCTAGACATCATTATCGAAATCAGTATTTTTTGGCAAAATGACAATTAGTTGATTAATTAGGCAGGCCCCCAAGTAATATTAGCCCAGGGCCCCACACACGCACGGTCCGCCCCTGCAGATATGATTGAGAATATGATCCGCCTGGATGAATGCTTTATTTTTATCAATCAAACAAGCAATCTAAACTTATGCCACTTATATATACATGAACCACTTATATGGCACCATGAACCACTTATATATACATATATATATATATATATATATATATATATATATATATATATATATATATATATATATATATATATATATATATATATATATATATATATATATATATATATATATATATATATATATATATATATATATATATATATATATATATATATATATATATATATATATATATATATATATATATATATATATATATATATATATATATATATATATATATATATATATATATATATATATATATATATATATATATATATATATATATATATATATATATATATATATATATATATATATATATATATATATATATATATATATATATATATATATATATATAAATATATATATATATATATATATATATATATATATATATATATATATATATATATATATATATATATATATATATATATATATATATATATATATATATATATATATATATATATATATATATATATATATATATATATATATGTATATGTGTATGTGTATGTGTATATGTATATGTATATGTATATGTATATGTATATATATATATATATATATATATATATATATATATATATATATATATATATATATGTATGTATGTATGTATGTATGTATGTATGTATGTATGTATGTATGTATGTATGTATGTATGTATGTATGTATGTGTGTGTGTGTGTGTGTGTGTGTGTGTGTGTTTTTTTTTTTTTTTTTTTTTTTTTTTTGTATGTAGAGGTTTAAAAATACTTTTTACGTACGCACCCGGGATAGGGTTTCCCAGGGTGGAGTGTCGGGCTTGGTCAGGTCTTATTGACCACGAGCCGCCGTGGTTGGTGAGACCCGACATGTATCATTGGCTCGGCGAATATGCAACCCGTACCGACTAAAAAACATCCTCTACCACCTGCCTCCTGTTCCCCGTGGGATCGCCGGTAGGCATTACAGCGCGGGGGGAGGATTAAGCCTTAGCTCTTCCTTCGGATGGTCGAAGTCACTGCTTCCTTCCTCTTAGTGGTTCTTCTTTTTCCTCTTGCCCTTGTTTCTCTCCTGTTCAGCTTGGCGTAGGTCCTTTAGGACTTCCGCCGCAAAAGTGCTGGTTGCTTCCCAGGCTGACTCTGTCGAAAGCATAGCTTCCGCCAGGTTTTCAGGCTGGATCCTTCCTCCGACTGCAGTCTCGAAAGTGCTTCGGGACGCGTTGAAGCGCGGGCACACGAAGAATACATGCTCCGCATCTTCGGAGACTCCTGCGCAGGCCGGGCACTCCGGGGAATCCTCGTGGTGAAACTTGTGAAGATAGGCCCGATAGCACCCATGTCCTGAGAGCATCTGGGTGAGGTAATAGTTGACCTCTCCGTGTGGCCGTTTGACCCATGCGTCCACCTGCGGGATCAGGCGGTGAGTCCATCTCCCATTGGTCGAGGCATCCCACAGCAACTGCCATCGATGCAGACTGTTGGTCCTCTCGTCCGTCTTCATCTCAGCTGGTCCTAGCGTTGTTGACCCCTTTCGCCTGTAGAGGCATCTTCGTTCCTCCGCGAGTACTCCGATAGGCAGCATCCCGGTGATAACGCACACAGCATCCTCCGACACCGTGCGGAATGCACTGGCCACTCTGAGGGCACTCAACCGGTAGACCGACGCCACCTTCCGTCGTGCGTGCTGGATCAACAGTACGTCAGCCCAAATGGCAATCCCATATGTAAGGACTGACGTGGTGACCGACGACAGCAGTGCTCTTCTTTTCTGTTTCGGGCCTCCAATGTTGGGCATGAGCCGAGACAAGACCGTCCCAACTCCCGCCGCTTTGGTACCGACGTGCTCTGCCTGCTGCTTAAAGCTGAGCCGGGCATCGATCATCACTCCCAGATACCGTAGTGACGACTGGGAAGTGATTTCGTGGTCCCCGACTCGCAGCGTGATAGTTTCAATTTTCTGCCTGCTAGTGATCAGCACGGCCTCTGTCTTATGATCTGCCAACATCAGTCCCACCGAGATCATCCATTGGCGGATCGTTGCGTAGGTGATGCCAAAGATGTAATCGATCTCCTCCAGTTGTTTGGCGACGATTACGAGGGCCACATCATCCGCAAATGCGACGAGTGTAGCCTTCTTCGGCAGAGTCAGCTTCAGGAGACCGTCGTACATGACGTTCCACAGGAGAGGGCCAAGCACTGAGCCCTGGGGAACACCACCGGTGACTCTGTACTCCTTGGCGCCTTCATCCGTATCATATTTTAGGACCCTGTCGGTGAAGTAGCTTCCAACCATCCTCCGCAGGTATCCTGGCACGTTCATCTTCGCTAGGGCCTCCATGATGCAGTCCCATCTGGCAGAGTTGAAGGCATTTTTGACATCCAACGTTACTACCAAACAGTACTGCTTTGTACCCGATTTCCACCTGGTGCCAGATATTGCGTCCCGTGCCATCGAGACGACTAGGTTGATGGCATCCAAGGTGGAGCGGCCTCTACGAAACCCGTATTGGTTGTCAGCCAGTTGTGGCTCGACTACATCTTCTATCCTCTTATGTATTATACGCTCCAGTATCTTCCCGGCGGTGTCCAGCATGCAGAGTGGACGATAGGACGAAGGTTCATCTGGTGGCTTCTTCCCCTTGGGAAGAAGTACCAGTCTCTGTTGCTTCCACATTGTAGGAAAAATCCCTTCTTGAAGACACGCGTTGTATACATCCAGGAATATTCCAGGTGCTGTGTTGATGGTCACCTTCAGGGCAACGTTGGGGATTCCATCCAGTCCTGGCGCCTTGGTGTTTCCGAATCGGCCACAGGCTTCCAGCAGCTGCGCAGGAGTTACTGGGGGGATCACCTCCATGACGTGCTCCTCAGTGGAGAAGTCGAGCTCCGGTTGTTGTGGGAACAGCACCGCGACGATCTTTTTCAGGAGCTTGGGACAGGTATGCGATGGCATCGGCTGGCTTTTCAGCCGCTTCATGACTACACCATACGGTCTCCCCCACGGGTCCCCCTCGACTTCGTCAAGGAGCTCATTCCAGCACTGACCCTTACTAACCTTGATCGCTTTGTTGAGCGTCCGACGTGCCTCTTTGTATTTTGTCTCCAGTTCTTCGGAGTCTGGTTTCTTCCGGCCTCGCTGTGCCTGTCTCCTCGCCCGGATACAATCCTTGCGAAGGGCGGCGATGGTATCGTTCCACCAATATACCGACGGGAATTTGTTTGCACTGCGCTTACGGGGCATAGCTGCATCGCAAGATTCCGTGACTCTCCTCATGACTTCCTGCGCCTTCTCCGTGGCATTGCTACCATTGATCGGACGATCATCGAAGGCCTCCTGGAGTGAGCTGGGGTCGAACGTGTTCGCCTTCCAGCCAACAGCATTCGTCTTTCTAGGTGCTGGTCCAGTCTTCCGTTTGGTGGATACCTCCCAGAAGATCGCGTTATGGTCACTGGCGGTGTAGATATCCATGACCTCCCAAGAGCAGCTTCCCGTAGCGAGGCTGCTGCTCACGAAGGTGAGGTCCACGATTGACCTCGCCTCTCCTCTTTCGAACGTCGGTTTCTCGCCACTATTCAGCAAGACCACATCCAATGAGGACATGGCCTCTAGCAGAGTTTGCCCCCTCGCGTTCGTCTCCTTACTGCCCCAGTCGACTGCCCAGGCGTTGAAGTCCCCAGCGATTGCCACGGGGATGTGCTGCTTCGCATCCTCAGTAAGTCGGTCCAGGAGGTCCGAAAACTCGTCGATGGATAGGCTAGGTGGTGCATAGCAGCTGTAGAAGTGGATTTCATCCAGCTTAGCTCTTGTGTGTGTGTGTGTGTGTGTGTGTGTGTGTGTGTGTGTGTGTGTGTGTGTGTGTGTGTGTGTGTGTGTGTGTGTGTGTGTGTGTGTGTGTGTGTGTGTGTGTGTGTGTGTGTGTGTGTGTGTGTGTGTGTGTGTGTGTGTGTGTGTGTGTGTGTGTGTGTGTGTGTGTGTGTGTGTGTGTGTGTGTGTGTGTGTGTGTGTGTGTGTGTGTGTGTGTGTGTGTGTGTGTGTGTGTGTGTGTGTGTGTGTGTGTGTGTGTGTGTGTGTGTGTGTGTGTGTATGTATGTATGTATGTATGTATGTATGTATGTATGTATGTATGTATGTATGTATGTATGTATGTATGTATGTATGTATGTATGTATGTATGTATATATATATATATATATATTTATATATATATATATATATATATATATATATATATATATATATATATATATATATATATATATATATATATATATATATATATATATATATATATATATATATATATAT
>OX155955.1:32005942-32162936 GCA_944548615.1 Micropterix aruncella | reverse complement strand
CTAGGCCCGTACTAAGGCAAGCGTACCAAATAGATAGTGGCTTGTGCATACTTTAGAATACTTCATTTAAAAATATGCTAGGTATCAAAAACTATTAAAGATTAACTAATAATAATAAACATTGTAATTTAGGTGTAGAGTGTGATGTAACTGTAGTGTGCTGGAAAAATAACATTCAATAAATGGTGAAATAATCAAATTGAATAATAATAATATAATGTCGTAAAAAATACAAAAAAATATAAATAATAATAATAATGAATCAAAATAAATGGAAAAATGATATCGCAATAAATAGTTATAAAATCTAATTTAAATAGTCCGAGGATACAATTGTATATAAAATGTCCATGTTACTAGTTTATATATATTTCAATTAAAAAAAGAACAAAAACGCAAGAACAGCGATTTAATTAAATAATAATAATAGTAATTCAATTTATAATTAAATTACCTATGAATGTCAAATATTTGGTGGCCAATATCCCGACCTTCATTCAGAAGCCACCTGTGACACTGTTTTTTAAATTGGTTTTTACTGTATTCCTATGTATACTATGTCCTCTTTAAATTCATGAATGATAATTTCATTAATCAATCCTATCAAAGGTATTAAGGATTTTTCTGAGCAATAAATTATTAATTTTTTAAATTCTTTAAATTATTGAATGTTTTTGGAAATAAACTATGAACTATAAACCATGAAACATGTCGTGCCGAGATCTTTCGCTAGACTGTTACTATTTTAGCTAATACAAATTTAATCGTCAAAGACTCTGTTTTTGCATTCAGTGTGTATCTCGGGTGGTGCAATTGACATCTACCCGAAGTGTTATTATGCATTACTAACTACCTGTGATTTGGTATATTGTGATGAGCTTATATCATCGGCTTAATAAAATGAGAGCCATCAATCACGAGAGACAACATTGGGTGCGTCACTCTTGCTCAACGCGATTTATCATTTTAAGAATTCATCATAATAACTAGTTTCTGAGACAGTATGTATCCGACTTGTACTCAATGACCTCATCTTCTGAGTATTGTTACGAAAATCTTGTATTTTAAAATTCCATAAACGGAATAACCAACAATGGAATAAAACTTGTCTTTCAATTTCTGAGATTTACATAAATACTTTGCTTAGCAGTTGTAAATTCTACAGTGGCCCTATTCTTATAGCGAATTCACCAATTTGTCATTATTTCTGAAAACTTGTATCGGAAAAGATAACCACCATGATTACCACTATTTTCTTCAAGTTATCCCTGGAGGGTCTTAAGCAGTAATATTTTAATCTCAGTGTGGATTTCATAATTACCCTTGTGATAGACGCAGTGTATTTTTAGGAGAAAGATCCCATGTCTTAACCATCATCCTTCTGTGTTGCTTGGCTGCTTTCATCTCAATACGATTTTCCAAGTTCTTTTGTTTCTTTTGATAAGTTTGGTGTCTCGTAAGGGACTATCGGTACTCCTAGGCTTTCATTTTTTCTTATCTTTGTAAATAGAAACAACTCCGTCTTTAAGAAATTTACAGAAAGTGATTCATTTTCACAATATTTTTCAAATATCTTGACTGCTGTTTGCTTCGTATTACTCAGCACAATAAAAATGTCTTCAATAATTAATATACAATACGATGATTAAACTTTGTGATTTTTGTGCCCCCCACAAGGTCCCAGAGTAGAGGTGATAGGGCATCTCCATGAGGGCACCTCTTTTTCTTGACAGCGCTCACTTTCGTAACCACACTGCTCTGTCTATCCACACTGATGTATTTGATCCACGCTGCTTTGTTGCTTAGAATGTATCTGATCAGACCAATCACGGTTGATTTACTCCATCGACAGTTTACCCTATAAACAGATCTTGTATTTTAAAAAAATATTTAAAACTGTTTTTTTAGTTCTTTTTACGTTGTATTCTTTTTATTTTACTTAAAGAAAACAAACTATCATAGAAGTATCATTTTTTTCCCACAAATAATTTCCATTTTTTAACACGCTTTTATTAGGTCGACCTGTATGTAAATAACTATGTAATAGAATCTAAGGTAACTAATTTAACCATCTTCCAAGGATCGTAGCGTCATGAAAATTGCCAGCTGTATGTAGTTCTGATGACAATACAATAATATGGTACTGTCGAACTGATCTGATGATGGAGTCGGAAGATATGAACTGGAACTTCATGATGGAACATCGTATCATAGCTGTATTTGGACTTGTTAGAAAAGTCTTGGAATGAACTTTGACCACGATTAAGTTTCAAGGTCTGATGATGTGTTTTTTACGTGCATTTATAAAAGCATGTTTTTAGTGTTTTTTTTAACTATTAATTTATTCCACAAAGACGTAAAGTCAATGATTATTTATAGATTTGTTGATTTCTCCAAAAATTATGATAAAGAGAAACAAAACAAAATAAAAAAACGTTTGAGAATCTTTGGAGATATAATGTAGGGGCGGATATACGTTTTTGATTATTTCTCGTAGTTACGAGGTATGGAAACCTCGTAACTAAACCTCGTAAACAAAGGTATGAAAACCAAGGCGATAATGTTGAAATTGTGAGAACTTATGCGCATTTACTGCTGTAAACATGCATCACATGTTGTATATTTTTTTATATTTAAACTCGAAATAATTACGACATTTGTTGACACCTGTGGGGAATATTTTGGAATATTAGGTGATATTTCTGGCTAGATTTCGGCCTATTACGCGCTAGTTGAGTCACACCTGCGATATGGTATTCTTTTATGGGGTACTGCAGCGCACATCAACAGTGTATTCACTCTCCAGAAAAGAGCCATACGTGCGATAGTGGGTATTGGTCCACGGCAGTCATGTCGTGAACACTTCCAAAAACTAGTGATATTGACCGTATATGCGATTTTTGCTCAAGAAGCTCTTTGCGAATTTTATTGCAATAAGAGCTCGGCCATATCCCACGAGGAATTACATCGGCATGACACCAGGAATAAAACCCAGTATCTTCAACCGTTCGTAGCACGTACTGCCAAGTTCCAGGCGACTAGTCGATACATCGGCCTCAAACTTTTTAATAAATTGCCTGAAAGATTTAAAGCTATTAAAAACATTGATATTTTCAAGAGATTCATCAGAGTTTATCTCCTATAAATTAAGATGTATGCTCATAAAGACTTTTTAAAATATTGTGAAAATACATAGCATCCTATCTAACCACTTAATACACATTTATTGTCAATTGTTCTGTTGTTAACTGTTATGATATAGTTTTTGTTTTTGTTAATTGGTAAAATTCAAGTTATATATTGTATATCATCTCTTGGCTAAGTTGAGTAACTAGTTTAAGATTAATTTAATGACATTCCTACGCAATTGTTATGGTTGTATTGGAAATAAATACATTTATTTATTATTATTTATTATAAAGTATATCTTATTATTCACTGAAATATTTTCCATTTTTCAGTCTGCACTGGACCACCCTGTAGTGACCAAGTACCTTGTACTGCATTAGTGTCGGCAAAAGAAATAATGAATGAAATGAAATAGATCTTTATTTGTACGCTTTGATACGAAACCCTTAAAAGCCTAAACAGAATAGCTCTTTGAAAGTTTTTTGCGTCAATTTTCAATAATATTTGTCGCATTTTGTATTCAATTGTATAATAAGAATATTATTATATATTGTTTTATTTCCTTTTATATCAAATTGTATTTGTGTTCATATAATAATAAAATATGAACTGTATGTACTTGATGTACTTGACGTGTTATCAACCCGGTCAATTCGATGACGGTTTTACACATTCTTGATAAACAAGAAGAACAAGCATTTTAGTCCGATATTTTGCAGGAATAATTAGCATGCTCAAATATTTCAGAGATATACTTGAAGACCATTTAGGACGTTGACACACGCAACTCACAAAAATGATTTTTAAGGAGATTACCAATTAATTCAAAAATAATGTTATAAAATGTTGGTTCGTTATGTTTAATGGAAAATTTTATGAGGCAGAAATAATTTTAATTTTATGAAAATATCTGAATTTCGACATATTCCAAGTAATTCAGCTATGTCTATCTAAAATTTCGTTACCACGCAAAGCTCATCTTTATCATAATATAACATATATTTCGTATTCGTGCTTGCATAATGATAGCGATAGCAGGTATGTAAGTACATGTACGTACATAGACGGAGATGGTGGTGGTTGTGTTTAATGTTAAGTGTAAGTACAACTAGAGCTCTCAACTCCAACGGGCGAACCTCTCACCTCAGAAAGTTTTAACTATATTAAATTGTTCTATCTCTCGTGAGATCAGCGTAGAAGACTTGGGACGAAAACAGTCCGCTGTCTAGTTACGCCACTTGCCCGTAAGAGACCAACGCCTTACCGAGACATAACCAGGTTAATTAGCCAGCGGGTCGACACTCGCGCCCTTACTTCCAGTTGCAACCAGATTACTCCGGTCTCCCGACTGGTTACAGGTTCGAAGTCGCTTGCGAGGTCCTAGCTTACGTAGCGGTGATACGGTGTCTACCGAATCTATCGCGGACCGCGGAGCCGGGAATCCTTTGCTCGGCTCTTGACCCGGAATCGGGTAGCCGAATGGTCGTTTCAAAAGCAGTTTCCGTAAGGTTAACAACTACCCTCGCTCTATAAGAAACAATACTGTTTCCAGACTCCGCCCAAAGTTCGATTCCTAGGGGTAACAGTCCCGCAGGCCGGAGTCCTGCCCGGGTTCGGACTTCTGCGTGGAGGCCGCCGGATGGGTGTTGACCCGTGCGTTTGGCCGATCCTACATATGGGTTGTAGTGGCCAAACAGCAACAGGGCCAATTAGCTCCCCTAATTGTAAGTACAGTAGGGCGGTGTCGACTACAACGGGCGAACCCGTCACCCTAGGTTGGTATAACGATATGTAATCATTCTTTCAGCCGTGGGATGAGCGTAGAAGACTTAGAGACAAGATAATCTACTGTCTAGCTCGCCAGTAACCCGTTAGAGTCGGACGCTTTACAGCGAGACACCAGGAAAGGTACCCGCCCCTAACTATCAGTTTTGGTAGGATATCTCCGTCTGGAATTAACTTTCAGGATACCTTCCTTCTTCCGACTGGTTACGGGTCCGAAGTCGCTTTCGCAGCGTCTATCTGTTGTATTATAGCGGTAATTCAATTTGAATATATCGTGGATCTGGGCGATCTTTGCCCGTAGTGCCACACGGGATCGAGTGGCCCAAGGTGATTTCAAGAGTGGCTTGACAACAGGTCAACATCCACCCCCGCTGCTTAGGAAACAGTGTATTTTCATAGTCTCCAGACTCCTTCAGAAATTAGTCAGAATGCACAGCCGATTGACTTCGCCGAACGGCGCGCAATCCGTCCAGTGGCGCCGGGATACAATCCCGAGGGAGAAACCCGTCCACCTGCTTTGAGGCCGGAGACGCGAGAGTCTTACCCAGGGTAGGCTTCCACACGAGGAGGCTTCTGAATAGGAGCTGACTCGTGAGTTGAGCCGATCCGATAACAAAGTGGATCTTGTGGTCCAAGCTGCACGAAACCGTTCACCACCCAATTGTAAGTACAATTAAAATATATCGCCTCTCATCACTATAATATGTGCATTTAAGCACGAGCTCCATTTTATTTACATAGGTGACACTGGCTACTGCCTAATTTAAAGGCCGCTTTTGAGTTGCTCTTGGGTTTTAGATTTTGGCCTCTGTAATTTAATTTTTTTATAAAAAGATGGTTTGCTGTTTAATGTGAAATAAATGTATAAATACTGTATAAATATGTATAAATAAATATATAAAATACTTAAAACATTCTGTTCTGTATAAAAACTTTTAAAAAAATAGACAGAGCAGCCAAACCCGAGCATTGAAAGTTAATTTAACTTATTTATATTTATGGATTAAAATTATTGGCATCATTGCTGAATCCCCAGAATCAAGACATTTCGTCAATTAACATTGTTTTCATTTACTGCACAGACCTGCTTTAAAAGAGGCAATATGCTGAAAATTTATTTTAATTGAATCTGATTGTGAAGTTATTAGGAAAAAAATATGATAAAAGTTGGGATTCCAGATCGAGCAAAATCTTTCATAGCAAAAAATGAGGCACGTGCGCTTCCGTGTTCATCGTTGGCGTATTGTGTCGTGATCAATTCGTTACTTTAACGACATTGCTTCTTATTCTCTTCGCAAATATGGACGGTGCTAATCGTCGGTTTGTGCGCAATGTCGCGCGTGATAGTTTTTTTGCGTTGCGCGTTTTATCGTGCTCAAATATCTGTTTGTCTGGAAATTGGATCATAACAGTGTACGTTTAATGTATGATGACGTTGAGGAAATATTGATGTTTATTTATTTTATTAACTATGTATAGAGAAAAGACAAAAAAATAAACACATAAATAAATACTAATTACCTACGGTGTTGTGTCTTAAGAACTCCTACTTCAACGATTTACGTACATATTATTCGATAGTATACTGGTATGCAAATGAATTGGGACAAACAACATCTTCGAATCAGGTCTTTATTGATTAATGTCATATTTAATAGACACATGCAATGTATTATATATAATATTATTCAGAATTAGAATTACAGAGTTATGTTTCTGTAATAGATTTAATTCTATTCCCATGGTTAAAACTAATCGTTCACATAAAATCAATTATTGATATAATGTTTTTTGTTCAGCAATCCTTTTTTGAAGTTTTTTTTTATGGCAGCCCACAAGTTTCAATCATGTGCAGGTGAGTTTCCCTACTGTGTTTGTGCAGTAATATAAATATGAAATATAAAATTTAAAAGATTTTATATAATATATTTTGAAAAAATTGTCGCGTTGGAAAGAATTATTTCAAATTCAAAGTCAATACTTTTATTCAGTGTGAATGCATTTCGTACATATATGTATACTAGCTGCGCCCAGCGGTTTCACCCGCATGGTGATGGAAAATTGTGATAATGATGATAGAAAACCATATATCTTTATAAATTATAGCCTATGTGTTATTCTGATGTGTAAGCTATATTATTGTAAAGTTTCATCAAAATTCATTCAGTAGTTTTTGCGTGAAAGAGTAACAAACATCCATACATACATACAAACTTTCGCGTTTATAATATTAGTAGGATAGGTACTTACTGCAAATGATAATACAATAATAGTATTACAATAGGTAATGTTTTCTCTCGTATTCTATGATTTCGTTCACTGGAAAAAAGCCGCCAAAGAAACATTAAATAAGGTTGGAGCATTTTTTTCTCTTTGTGTTCAAACTTTAACAAAAACAATAATTTAAAACACTAAAAAACACGAGTGCCGTAACAAAAAGTAAACTGTTGTATTTATAATTATTAGAAAAAAATGTTCGCGCCGAAAAACACGTTTTTTCTAGAATAAAATTTATATAACAAAATTAAGGAAACAAAACTCAATTTAAGGAAGCTCCGTTAAGGCCTCCTTGATGCGTGTTATCTCTATAAACATCCATTGCGTATAGACGATTGAGCATTCTTTGACGAACCTTGCCTAAGACCCGTGACGTCTTTCGCTAATTGCCCTTTAGCGGGGCTTCACGTGAGCAAGGCTCATTGGCCCGGCCTTTTGAGTGTGGAATCGCAGCGCTGCGCGCTTTGCGTCAGGTATCTCGAAACTATCGCGCGCCGCCATAATTTCGACATACCGAGATACCGCCAACGGAAAACAAGCACACATGAAGCCTGAACACATTACACGCTTTTTTGTTGGGCAGTCGTGTAAATATAGAAGAATCACACACCGTGTGAAAGCATATAATAAAATAGAGATAGGTAATAAATTCGTCTTAAATAAATAGGACTTTGCATCTCAATTACCACTGGGCATGCGGGGCGCGGCGCACAACATCGTGTGTCGGCTCGCTAAATTTAAACTTTTATTGCATATTAACAAGACAATAATGAAAATCACACGCAAAGTTCGTTTCTTTGTGGTGGATAAAATGGAATCCAAATATAGGAACCATTAACCGGCTGCTAACACGTCGAATAAATACACACCCGATAGCGAGGTCGACTCAATTTGAATCGGCAAATTTTCTTTTCAAACGAGTTGTGGTTTACGCTTCTGATTCTGCTTTATGTGCGCGGACCTACTCTTGATTTTATTGTAGACGTCTGCCTTATTTCAGACGTAGCAGAGGGTTTTTTTTTATTTTTAAAGAGCATCGCAAAATAATATGAATCTTAATAAGGCTAGGAAACCGTCTTATACATTTGATTTTATACTCATGAGCATTTTTTTAATAGATGCCTATTCTCTCTGTATATCTACTCTCTAAGTATGGAGAGTACAGAAACATACTTTATCGGCTTCGAAAACGCGAACGTAAAAACCTGCATATTATTTCTCTACTTTATAACATCCTCAACAATCCTACCGCTCCCTCCTACCTAACCGAAAAAATCAATCACTAAGGAAGTCGTGCTCTTCCACTCCGTTCCAGTCAGGATAGTGAAATTGCGATTCCTACTTATAATTCTTATTTTTTTACATATTCGTTCACCGTTCATGCAGCTAAAGTATGGAACCAGCTCCCGTCAAATATCAGAAACGCACCAACGGTTTATACTTTTCAAGTGTCTCTAAAAAAGCATTTCATATCCCTAAATTCTTACGTTATCTTACGTCTCATCCCATTCTATCCTATCCTCCGCTCCTTGCGAATATTCTCTGAATCCTAATCATATATTTTTTTTAAATAGCATTTTATTATTTGATTATTTTTTCATAAATATTAGGAATCTTTTGTTTATTTTACTTTACTGGTACCTAAATTCTCCATGGCTATAAGAGATTGTACTTTAGGCAATAAGTCCGCCTGTTGTATGTTTTTTCTTAAAATGTGCAATAGAGAATTTCTGTCTATCTACCTATCTATTCCAATGGAGTAAAACGTCAATGTTTTGTAAAAAAAGGGCGAATCAACTATTTTTTAGCAAAATGGTTGTATATGCCATATTCGCCTATTATACTTATTACAATTTGAATATTCACCGTTATGATATCACGATTTCAGAACCTTTCTATGGAAAGTCAAATTTACCGTTTCTATACGACAATATTTACGTTTCGCAAAAAGTGGTTGATTCGATTTTTTTAACACGCTTCTATTAGGTCGACCTGTATGTAACTAACTATGTAATGGAATCTAAGGTAACTAATTTAACCATCTTCCAAGGATCGAAGCGTCATGAAAATTGGCAGCTGTATGTGGTTCTGATGACAATACAATAATATGGTACTGTCGAACTGATCTGATGATGGAGTCGGAAGATATGAACTGGAAGGCAGCCACAGCTAGCGAGGTAGAAGGCAGCCACAGCCAGTCGCCAGCAGACAAGCGCCGCGCCGATTAGCACCTGACAAGCCCGGATGAAGGCGTCGTCACTCAAACGCTTACTTCTCTTCTACTTCTTCATTAAGTTGCCGGCGATTGGGGAGAGGGTCGCCCTCACAGCCAATACGCTGCTGCCGGTGCCACTGGATCTCGTACTCTATTGACGATTCGTTTCCATTCTTGACGATTTTTGGCGACGTTTCGAGCTTCGATAACCGATAATCGTTGATCCTTTAAGTCGTCATCGATATGTCATCTCTGTCATCTTCTCTGTCATCTTTACTTAAAGTAGAAATCGAGGGCAACGTCATTGGGTATTCTAAAGTCGTAAAGAATTTAGGCATACTCGTGGACGAGACATATTCTTGGCAAGCACAAGTCAACGAAGTAAGCAGGCGAATATATAATGGCTTTCATAGCCTTCGGAGGTTGCAGAGACTCCTCCCTGTAAGCACTAAGCAAACCATAACTCAAAGTCTGCTTCTGCCGTTACTAAACTATGCCGATGTCGCATATTTGGATCTCACCGAAAACAGACTTTATAAACTTGAGCGCCTACAGAACGTTTGTATAAGGTACATATTCAATTTGAGGAAGTATGACCATGTTTCCGAGTACCGAGCAAAATTGCAATGGCTTCGTATACGGGACCGGAGAAATTTGCATATCCTTTCACTTCTATATAATGGCCTACACAATCCTACATCTCCCTCCTACCTCAACGAGACTTTTACCGGGTTAGGAAGTCATGGTCTCCCACTTCGTTCAAGTCAGAATAATATCCTACGTATCCCAAAACACAATACCACTTTTTTTTCCTTCTCCTTCTCCGTACATGCAGCTCGACTATGGAATCATCTTCCTTCAATTATTAGAGGCGCTAGCTCGCTGTTCACCTCTAAGCAATCATTGAAAAAGCACTTCCTTTCACAATAAATATGAACCATAAATTCTAACCTTTCCGTTATCCCCTCCCTTTCCTTACCTTATTGTGGCAGTTTATTTATTTACTTATTTATTTATTTATTAGTTAATATATCAAAATATGTATATAAGTATAAAATATGTCCAACTCAAAAAATTATTTATTTATTTACTTTTTACTTTAGATACACACACATTGTATATTATATACTATAATTTAAAATTTAATTTTTTGCCTACTCTTCTTTTCACACAAGAATGTTGGTTGACTGGAAGATATTGTAATGTAGCAATAAGTCCGCCATTGTACCTTATTTTTATTGTGCAATAAAGAGATTTTCATTCATTTTCATATTCTTTAGCCATGTTTCCTTTAGTGCCGAACGCTGAATTCTCCATTCTGTCGTACGGACTCGCCAAAAGCTTACTTTTCTCAAGGCAGGGCCAAGGCTCCCGAAAATTCATGTTCTTCGGTGCCGGTGCGATTATAGAAACAGACACCGGTGATTTTAGTACCAAGCGATCGATATTTCGCACAATACAGCTTAACAAGAGTTTTTATCTTGTTTTTGATCGGGCAATTATCCTGTTTAAATCGGCCAATTAGCCGGTTTTGATCGGCCCTGTCTTTTTTATAAATCATTGCTAATTAAATACTTACTTTATCATTGTACACGTCACACCAACCAAAAATTACAAGTGTGAATATATAGATACCATTAGCAACCGTCATAACCAATTGTGTCCCCGACTAATAATAATACACAGTGTATCAAAAAGGATACAATGAATACTCTTTTTTGTAATGTCCGGTGATTCCTATTTAATTTCTTTATTGCTAATGATATTTGCGACGGACGCGGTCGTATCATAAATCTTTATAATATCCCATTAGCTACCTATCCACGTTTCCAATTATTATTAATTATTATGATCCTCGCTGAGCGTAGGATTGAGAGGTGGAATATTGTCATATCAAAAATTTCAATATAGGTAGTGTCTATATATAAAATTTCCCCCTGCGTATGTTTGTGCTCACAAAACTCGAAAAGTAGTTGGTCGATTGACCTACAATTTTGACAGAACTTTGCAATCAAATACTCGCGTGTTTTTATGGTAAAATGAAAATTTGACAGAACTTGGCAATCAAATACTCGCGTGTTTTTATGGTAAAATTAAATTTTGACAGAATTTTGCAATGAAATACTCGCGTGTTTCTATGGTAAAACGAAATTTTGACAGAACTTTGCAATCAAATACTCGCGTGTTTTTATGGTAAAATTAAATTTTGACCGAACTTTGCAGTCAAATACTCGCGTGTTTTAATTGTAAAATGAAATGTTGACAAAACCATTGAATTTATAGTGTAATATAAAATCAATGACAAAACGTTGCATTCGAATACGCGCGACAGTCTTCCCGCACCGGCGAAATTCTTCGGTGCGCTTCGAAATATGTGCGTCTCCCACTCATTAGAGAACTCTTAACTTAACTTGGGAGAAATGAGGTGGAAAAGATATTATGTAGATTTAATAACTTTTTTACACTATTATTGCCATACATTGTATTTATTTATTTTTGATGTAATCTTTCGATATTTTATATTTATTTTAATTCAGTATTCATGCTATTTCAATATTTTTTTATGTAAATATATTGAATTTTGTTTCAATTACCTGTTTTATTCTTTATTAGATATTTTTTGTATTATTTAGATTCTGATTGATATGTTAAAAATCTATATAAACAAATGATATATTAACAAATCATTCATGGAGTATATCTTAGTACGGACTACGGCTTAGTTAGGCAAACTGCAATGTAAACCATTATTGAATAAATTATTATTAAATATTTTTTTCATTTGTTATCAGACTGAGCCACAGGGAAGCGTGGCCGGGTTTAGCTATATTAACTATATGTTTATGGGTTGTTTATGAACTCTAAATGGTTAAAAAATGAACTATATTTTATAGAGTTGTTGTTAATATCTATATATAATCAAAATTTTAAGGTTGCAGCATCGATTTTGATTCCAGTTGTACCGGATAGTAACAATAAACAAAAAGTAGTAAGATCAAACGTGCAACTACATGTCAAAACGCTAGCGCGGTTAAACTATTAATACTATTTGGCGAAAGAATTTTTCAAATCGGGTAATTCCTTAAGTCAATCAGCTTTAAATTTTATAACTCAAGAACGCACTGTCTGATTTGATTTTTTTTGTTGATAATCCATTTTTGGTATTATCCGGATAGCTAATAAAAATTTGGCGACCTTACCAATAAAAATGTAGTTTCTCAGTAGTCCGTTTGTATGACAGCTCTTCCCCCCAATAATTACTTCAGTTAACAGACTGTTGTTCTTTGTAAAGTCTAGTGATCCATGTAGACTGCCTAGTTATAAGCATAATATGTTATATTAGAAAAAAAAATATTGTTGTATATTTATTATGTCTATAATATTGAAACATTATTTTTTGACATTGTTAACGAACTTTATTGACATTTCTGTTTAATTTTGTCATTCCGAAATCAGAGAAACAAACAACTTGCCCTCTTTTAATTCCAACATCAACGTTCTTCTATGTAAGTCTGAGAGGCGTGCGCCCTTCTTGTATTTTTTAATATTTTATTTTTATAAATCGCTAGAATATCTAAAACCTTACGGACTTGTGCCCCCAATATTTCAAACCGTGCTGATATTTTATAGCAACCATTAATAATATAAAAACATGGGTATACGCCTCTCTAGGGTTTCACAATCTTCGACTCCAATTAATTATTATTGCAAAATCTTTTATACTCTGGCCAAATTTGGTACTACGTGCTACTTCACCTTTTTGCACTACGAATATAAAAGCTTTTTTGATATAATGACTATCACTGCTTATAAGGCCACCTTTTATTAGTTTGCTTTTTTTCTTCAGAATTTAAGAATGCGTATTTTCTGTGTAAACGATGTTTTAAGTAAAAATATCAGAAGCCCTATTGGGAAACAGAGGCTGTCACTGTAAGTTCTGCAATAAGCACTGTATTACAACTAGTCAATTGTGTAACCTTGACAGAGGACACACAGTCAACAACAGGTGACAATGCAATCTATCAGTCATGCTCTGCCTATTATGCTTTATTGTCTGGCGATCTGTATCTGGATTGCTATCATGCGTAATTTCATCCGCGGCAGATAAACGCAATTATTATAAAGTAATTTTAGCTTCAATAACAAATCTAACCTTAGATTACTGAACAACTTTAAAAAAATCTAATTACCCGTATAGGTGGTAGACAGTGGAGATCATCGATGCTGCGGGCAACCCGCTATTCTAGGATGTTAAAACGTTTGTTGTCTTCTTACCCTGATTGAAGTCGCAAAGACTTGGGGTCGTAACAATTTACTGTTATAGTTACGTCGACAGAGCGACAGAACGACTAATCGTTAAAACGTCCTGTGGTGACGGGCTCGCCCGTTGTAGTCGACACCGCAAGATGTTATAGTTACGTCATTGCCTATCAGATGCCTTACTCGAGGGGGGCACTGGCAAGATAGTGGGGCTTCCTCGTTCCCTGTGTGCCACTTATTTTCCTCTTCCACTAGACTGGTCAATGCTCGAGGTCACTTGCGCTAGCCTCTACCTATAGTGACCAATTACAGCCTATGGCGCCCTTCTCCCTTTGTCACCGGGAGATTTTGAAATATCGTCATATTGTGTTACACACAAATGGGTCTCTTGGAAATATCCATGTCTTAATCGACTTTAATTTATTAGGCAATTTAAAAAAAAGTTTAAATCCTATGTATAGACTAGTCGCCTGGAACTTGGCCGTAAGTGATATGACCTTTAGCCCACTGCATTATTGAATACGTCGTTCTGGGATGGGGAGCAGCTACTGTAACAATTATAACCTCACTTGTCAGAGCCCTGAAAGCGCTCTTGAGAGTCATCGCTAAAAAGCCCCGTATGTACCCTTCAAACTACCTGTTTGGCGAGGCGAGTTGAAACTGTTGGATTTCAGGAACATTGGATTTCAGCTCATTATTTACAAAAAACAGCAAACGCATTCAGTTACTAGTCATAACATTACGACGAGAGATAAGAAAAATATACATATAACACTAAAGACAAAGCATTGCGCAAAAATATTTTAGTTTTCTGGGTTTCTAAATTTTTAATAAAAATACAAGAAGATCTGAAAGAACATACAAACATAAAGACAATTATTAGTAAAATTACAATAACCATTCTTGAACTTGGAAGAAACGAAGTTAAGTAACTCTTCACTTATATATCTAATTTACAACTTATATATCTTACATATATTCAACATTTTAAAATTATCTATTTTCATCCTACATAATTACGTATCTATCAAATATAATTTAAACTACCAATTCCATTCGTTCTAATCTTAGTGGGTAAGCAGTGTAAAAAAACAAAGAATAAAAAACCACAAGCATTTTTGAGTCTACCTTGGTATGGGCTTCCGCCTAGTTAAGCAGATTCTGCATTTAATATATCTTAAAATGTAAACTCTAAATAACTTGAACTTAATACTCGTAAATTAGTAATTCATTAAAATAATCATACCCAGATTATTGACATATCCATTGCAATATTTGTATATTTAATTCGAAGAGGAGGATAATGAACATGATCTTTATTAATTAGATTCCCATTGCTTCTGGATTTCACGTTTTACCTGTTCTGACTACTTTAATAGAAGCAGAGGAGGTTTTGATTATATTTAATTAACTATATTCTCAATCATTTTAAATATTTTTACGGAATTTTATACGTTGTTGGGAAATCTTATGTATTTGTAAAATAGTTTTTAATTTGCATTTGAAGAGATTAACCACCACAGCAACGTTTCATATTTTTGGCTACAACATTATGTTTTCTATCAAGTTCTCATCTCCCATTAACTTTTTCAAAGCTGGAGCAGATATCGTATACAATATCGATAATTTATATTTGGAAAAGATGGAAAAATCATCGAAAGACTTTGATTAATTTATAAATACCTATTGACATTTTATATATTTCCTTAAACTAATTAATCAAGAATTCTTATGCTTTATAGAAAATTACAAATAAATGTTAATATTAGTAGACTAACAAAGCAATTTAATTTATATTCAGATTAAATTAAAAGAATTATAATTATAATAAAGAGGTAGATTAAATCGCAAATTAAGATTCAACAATGTTATTGTATAACCTAATATTTTAAGGACCAGTGTATTTTCGCACCTTATTAGTGTATTTACTGTAATAAAAATATTCGTAGATCGTAGATTAATATGCCAGATCAAACAAATCAGATATATTAGCCCCAACACGTGGGATTAGTATCTTTGAAGTAGAAGTACTATATTACTATAGTACACTGGACGCCCTTTCGTCCTTACAATGAAGCATCAATACTTTTCAATGTCATTTTGTTATGGTAAACTGATATATTTTCCATTTGACAATACCTACACCCGATTTTTCAATGACTGGTCTTTACTGTGATCTATTTATTTATACAAAACAAAATTCATTCATAAGTATGTGTCACCACATATATTTAGAACGACATTTCCATTGTCAAGGTGATTTTTGCGCCGGTATATATAGTCCACTCCGTGTTTACCTAATTTTTGTACAACAACAAAAAAAATGATGTCCTCCTCATCGTGATCCGACGATGGCGACCTCTTGGTTGACAGGACCTCTTCGTAGGTTCTTGGGTACAAGTCCGGTCCGATGTTCAAAAACTAGAGGTCATCTGCGCGTAAATAGTTTACAGTGAGTTGCGCTGGTGCAGACTCACTCTCTCGTCCCTGCAATCCGTGCGCCAATAGAGCGGAGATCCGCCACGATTGGAGGAAAGAGGGATGCAGTTTCTGGCCGCCGGTTTTTAGCCCTCAACCGCACGCCCTAGGCCTTCTACGATGCCGTGCTGTGCCGCCGCTTCCGCCAACATCCGTCGCTTATAAGCTGTCGAGTTGCCTTCTTCGCCGGGCCAGTCTTCGTACACTATGCAGGAGGTATCCGCAATCAGACCTGTCCACCGAAGCGTGCAGGCCCCCCTCAACCAGGTTTAGCCCACGAGCCGACGTGGTTTACCGCGGTGTGGCTGCTGTGTGTACAACAGCTACTTGGAACCACTGGTGAGAGATTTGTAGAACGCCTGTGGACCAGTGTGGTTCTCCACCCTCCGTAACGAGAGCCGGCTGAAGTAGCCTAAAAGGTGCTACCACTAGACGCTCTATAACACCGCATTGGAGGAGGTATCCTGCCTATTACCTATTATTCCTTTCATTGTACAATAATGAAAGGAATAATATGTAATAGGCATGGTTTACGTGTATCATACAGAAAGGTCAAACGTGTAATAATGATTAATCATTTCACTATACTATAATGATGAATTATGACACCTTAACAAGTAGTGCTTCTGAGACAGTAAAGCGAATAGCCATTTTTAGGTTGAGGACGGGGGAGGTTTAAGGAAAGGTAAATCAATCGACCAGTATACTAGTAACTTAGAGCAGATATAGAGAAATGAGTAAGGGGAGTGAGTAGCTAGGATTGTGAGGGCAGTAAATTGTATTTTTATTGTCTTCATATTCATATTTGCTACTTCTCTCGTCTACATATTTAGTATATTCTGAAACTTTTCGTCTCTCCTTTTGTTTAATGTTTCCTTATATCGGTGATACACTTGTCTTTCCTGTTCGCTTGTTTTTGTCTCCATTCATTTTGTATATTTCCCGTACTGCTTTCCACATTTTGGCTTTGCTTTGTGTTCTACTCACTCTTGTTTCGTTTTTTTAAGTATCCCATGTGTATCGGTCTTTCAGTCACCTACAAAATTCAGAGAGGTAAGTAGGCGCTAGAAAGAGAACGTGGATTTTATTTTCATTTTCAGAACGTTGCCAGTATTCTAAATATGTTCTTTGACATATAGGTGTTTTGTTGTCACGGTTTACAGTCGTGAGTTTGAGCCAGTGTGAAGAAACGGCTATTACACAGGAGCAAAAAAAATATAATTTATATATCAGCATGACTAAACCTTCAACACTCCCTAAACTAATTGCAGACATAATGACCCCTAACATTTAAATATCTGTTTTAAGGGTTTGTTGTATAATCAACGCAGACAACAACTAGAGATGTCAACTACTACGGGCGAACTCGGCACCACAGAAAGTTCTAACGATATTAGATCGTTTTGTCTCCCGTGAGGTAAACGCAGAAGACTTGGGACAAAAGCATTCCACAGTTTGATTAAGCCACCTGCCCGCAAGAGGCCGACGACTAACGGCCAAACACCGAGAAAGGTAAACAGCGGGCAGCATCGCCCCCTGACTACCAGTTTGGAAGGATATCTTTGTCTGGAATTAACCTTCAGGATACCTTCTGCCTCCCGATTGGTTACAGGATCAAGGTCGCTTGCGCGGTCCTCTCCCTTATGAAGCGGAGATACGGTGTCTAACGAATCTATCGCGGACCACAACATTTTTTGCCCGGTTATTCACCCGGGATCGGGTGGCCGAATGGTCGTTTCAAGAGCAGTTGCCATAAGGTTACCAACTACCCACGCTCTCTAGGAAACATTACTGTTTCCAGACTCCCCCGGCTGTTAGTCGGAATGCACAATCGATTGGCTAACGCCTCACAGTGAGCAAACCGTTCAGGAGCGCCCGAAGGTTGACTCCTGGAGGAGACTGGCTCGCAGGCCAGCGTCCTGGCTCTCACTTCTGCTTGGAGGCCGCCGGATGGGTGTTGACCCGTGAGTATGACTGACCCTGAACAAATATGTCATAGTGGCCAAACTGCAATACCCCCATTATCTCCCTAACACGGAGAACAATGGTAACTCACATACATTGAAATTTGAACGGTTTCCTATGCTAGTATGATACACGTAATTTCTGTATGATACACGTAAACCATACCTATTACCTATTATTTCTTTCCTTGTTGTACATACAAAATTTAGGTAAACACGAAGTGGACTAATATACTCTTATACTTATACCATAAATTCCATTACTTATACCAGACTTATGTATATACTTATACCATAAAATTTAAAGCGCAAAAATCACCTTGACGATAGAAATGTCGCTCTAAATTTATGTGGTGACGAATACGTATGAAGGAATTTCGTTTAGTATAAGTAAATAAATCACAGTAAAGACCAGTCATTGAAAAATCGGATGTAGGTATTTTTAAATGGAAAATATGTCAGTTTACCATAACAGAAATATATTGAAAAGTATTGATACTTCATTGTAAGGACAAAAGGGCGTCTAGTCTACTATAGTAATATAGTACTATTCCACTTCAAAGATACTAAACCCAGGTTTTGAGGCTGATTTATCTGATTTGTTTAATCTGGAATAATAATCTAGGATCTATAAATAATTTTATCCACAAAAATTTAAACGCAACATATTATAGTAGAAACGAGTAAAAATACTCACCCTGGCTCTTAAAATATTAAGTCATGCAATAACATTGTCGAATCTTAATTTGCGATTTTATCTACCTACTTATTATACCTAATTATAATTATTTTTATTTAATTTGAATATAAATTAAATTTTCTTGTTAGTCTACTAATATTAGCATTTATTTGTTTGTCTCTAGCATGTATTTGTAAGCATATAGTCCGGGCGGCGACCGATTGGAGACTCTTCGTCACCCACCGTGTTCACCAGACTTTCAGGAATTTAGATTTTTCACAGTGCAACTCAAATTATTAATTCATTGCTGTTCACAGGAATTAAGCAACTCCAACTCGCAACAAAGGCATTAAGCAACTCCCATTAATTTGGCAATAATATAATTTTCATATAAAAAAAACATACAAACTTCATAGGTAAGCTAATATTATCAAATGCGATGAAGATAGAAAAAAATATTACCTACCTCGTTATATAAAATGATAATTAGAAAACTCAAGGCGGTTCGAATTTATTATAAACTTAATTAAAAGGTACATTGCCAAATTTCGATCACTCATCTATATTTGAATATCCCCGTTTAGCATTCGATTTTCAGTCTATTTCCAAGAGTTGAAATTATCCGGTTTTGCCTCAATTGCTCGACGCGACAGAGATGTCCTTGAAGCACAATATTTCAACATTTCCGGACTATTTTTGTATAATTTGTTCCAATCCGTAGGAAAATTGCGCATTTGATGGTAATTTTCGATGGAATCTTACGATTTCGTGATTATTCAGCGATCACTGTCGTGATGGCACATGGCAATTTAATATCCTCGAATGACATCAAGATTAAGTAGATTGATGCTTGCTTCATTTTTATAACCCGCAATAAAATTATTGCTTATGTGCAGTGCCGGATTAACCCATTTAGGGGCCCTTAGGCTGTCGTAATCTCGGGGGGCCCTTTGCACTTTTCGGACCCCTTTGGGCTGTCATACCCTAAGCCAGCGGTTCCCCACTGGTGGGTCGCGAGCCGATCCCAGGTGGGTTGCGAACACAACGTATGAGCGTAGGGCAGATAGACGACGGGATAGATTGACAAGTCTAAGTGTATTTAGGATACCTACAGACAATATAATAAAATAAAATAAAGATAGCACTTGAAAAGAATAGAATATAAAACTTGCAACAACTTGCGGTGTCAACTACAACGGGCGAGCCCGTCACCACAGGACGTTTTAACGATTTTCTCGTTCTGTCGCCCTGCAGTGAACGTAGAAGACTTTGGACAGAAACAAATCCAACGTCCAGCTACGTCACAACCCGCAAGAAGCCAACGCCTTACCGCGAGATAGCCAGTGTTACCTGGCGGGCCGACCCTCGCGCCCTTGCTTCCAATTGTGACCAGATTTCTCCGGTCTCTCGATTGGTTCCGAGTTCGAGGTCGCTTGCGCGGTCCTCTCCCTTACGAAGCGGTGAAACGGTGTGCACCGAATCTGTCGCGGACCAAGGCGTCCTTTGCCCGACTCTGAACCGGGATCGGATGGCCAATGGTCATTTCAAGAGCAGTCGCCGTAAGGTAGACAACCACCCCCGCTCTATAGGAAATAATACAGTTCCCAGACTCCCCCGATTGTTAGTCGGAGAGCACAGTCGATTGGCTTGCGCCGCTCGGTGCGCAGACCGTCCAGGAGCGCCAGAGGTTTGATTCCCAGGGGAGACTGGTTGACCTAGTGTCCTACCCAGGCTCGCACCCCATGCGTGGAGGCCATCGGATGGGCCGTGAGTGTGACCGACCCTGAACACATGGGTCATCGTGGCCACCTCATCATGGGCCCATTAGCTCCCACAAAACTTGCAACAGCGCGGGAAGATGAAATAGCCGCGCGAAGTGACAGTGCAGCGCCGCGTCTCTAGCCTCGTCTCGCTCGCCTTTGGCGGCCGCGCGGCCGGACGGCACAACGTCGTATTTGTGTGAAGTAGGTTTTTCTGCTATGACAATTATAAAGGTACAGGAACAAGCTAAATTTGTCAAATTCTCTGCGCTTAAAAATATCTCGCATAAAGTTGACGTAAAGCTGTAATTTGGAAAAATAGAAATCAAGCTCATCTGTCACACTGAATTATTTCGTAAGTAAATAGGTATGTAAACGTAGTTCTTAGTTTCTATTTTTTGTATTGTCGCACATTAGAATTTCCTACAAAATAAAGACTTACTTATGATAGTTACGAATGAATTGTTTATTTTTTACATCAAACCACACACTAACTTTTCTGAAAAAGTTCTCGCTGGGTCGCAAAATATTGTGATTTTAAAAAGTGGGTCGCGGGGTCAATAAGTTTGGGAACACCTGCCCTAAGCTATAGCTTGCGTAGCTTATACGTAAATCCAGCACAGCTTATGCGGCTGTTTTTAATTGTGTCTTACTGTATCGTGTCAGGAAATATCTCTATTTATCAATCTGTTTAGTCTAAAGTCAATATACTTTATTGGATCTTCTTATACTTATTATAGGTACGTGGTGAACCAAGCGAAAATGATTCATCTGGGCTTATATTTGCAGAATTATTTTACAGGCATGTCATTAACTTCAAGAGGTTACTCTGTACATGACGAAACTATACAACTTTTTTGTTTGATATGAAAAATAAAATTCATTTTACAAACAAAAAAAAAATTAATTTATAAAGGGAAATTACACTAATCAACCGCCATTTTGCATGTGTGATATATCAGTTTGTGCATTTTTTGTTATTGCATAAAATTTTTGAGTTTTAAATGGTTTTTCATTTTTATTGTCTGTATTTCGCTGATTTCTGTTCTTTTGTTTAGATGTTTAATTTTTATTTTTTGTAATTTTAGACAATTAGTATTTTGGTGTTTAGACACTGAATCTGAACTTCTGAATATGTATTTCTTGTTTGATTTAATTCTGTGCATGTTCACCAGGCCTTTTTTTGATTCTGCTTTGTATCTAGGAGATATGACGTGATATGGAAAAACTGATTTCACCAGTAAATTCAGCACCCTAGAATTAGGTAAATCCACTAATTTTCGAACTAGATGCAGAAAAGTTTAAATATTTTGACTAGTGTTATTTTTGTTCTTCTCGGAGACAAAAGTTATTCAGTTTATTCATTTGCAGTATTGCTTCCTTTTCCATTTTCTATACAATTTCTAGGTCTTTAGATACCCACTTCAGTCTCTTACGTCTATTACGTCAATATTTATTACGTCTTCACATCAAACGCGATCTTTCTCGGAAAATGGGTACCTGTTTGATAAATTTGGTTTAACAGTTTTCCATTTTTTGGAAATATCTTGAAAAGCATAAAAAGGGAAATTGATCGTATGTTAAAATGACAGCATGCTTTTTATTAACTAATATGTGAATAATTTGTAATATTTTGTAATGAATTTGTAATAAAAAAATACGTGTTGTTTTGTTATAAATAATAATAATTAATAGATAACAGGTTTATAGAAGCTCGCCTACTCATTTTGTTAAAGATTACTTTTATTCAATACATATTTTATGTTGGATAGTCTGGATCTTTAGTTAAAGTATGTATTGTATTTATAATTACCATATTTTAACTCAAATTGAATCTGTGTTTAATGACGTGGGGTATACTATAAAGGGCTCCAGACTATAATGTCTTATCAGCGCTGGCAACGTCGCAAAACCTAAAGTGGAAGTAATAATGCAAATTTTAATAAACCTGAAATTCGACTACGAAAAAGCCGTGGTATTTATCCAGCACCTGATTTATTATTACCTGTTATCGAGGAGCCATGTACATAATAATGGATGGATGTTCGAAAATCTTAATCGGTTTGTTTTTTCGGTATAAAATAACTTAATGGAATACTTGGCAGGTGTTCTTTCTAGTTCAGGTGTCGTAAATTATTAACTAATACTTTATATCACGTGATTCGAGAGTGTTATGTAATATACATACCAACCAACCTTCATACTTACCGACCAAATAATGTTATTTAATGTTAATGTTATTACGACCATTTAATGTTATTACGACCAACTTTTACTACCGACATGATCTCAGCGAAAACATAAAACCGTTAAATTTGCTTTTTACCTAGATGTGCCATTTTATGCTTTGTTCGCTGAATTGAATGTTTAAGGAACAAGTACTTGTTTAAGGAACAAGTACTTGTAGCTCTGGTAGTCTTCGAATAGATTTGTTATGCCCATATTAGCACTCTCCATGGCCCATATGTGTCACTTTCATTTTGTGTGTCATTTTTGAGGGTCAATACCCTTCAGCCGCAATTAAAGTACTTCTGGACCTACTCCAAACAATTAAAACCAGGGGATCTGGTAAGTCTTAAAAAAATCCGCAGGAAACTCATGAGATATTCACTACTGACACAATTTTAGACGTCATGCTGACAGAAAACCATTTTATTTTACCAAATCCTTTAAAGGGCTCAGGTAGTTTTAACGATATTAGATTTTTCTATCTCCCGTGAGGAGAGCGTAGAAGACTTGGGACGAAAACAGTCCACTGTCTAGTTACGCCACTCGCCCGTAAGAGACCATGGCTTTACGGCGTTATAACCAGGTTATTCAACAACTAGGGTTGTCGACTACAGCGGGCGAGCCCGTCACATCGGGAAGTTTTAACGATTAGTCGTTCTATCTCCCTGGAGTGAGCGCAGCAGATTTGGACAAAACAGTCCACCGTCTAGCTCCGCCACAAACCCGTAAGAGGCCAACGCCTTAACCGCGAGATAGCCAGAGTGTTACCCAGCGGGCTTACACTCACGCCCTTACTTCCAATTGCGACCAGATTACTCCAGTCTCTCGATTGGTTACGAGTTCGAGGTCGTTTGCGCGGTCCTCTCCCTTACGCAGCGGTGAAACGGTGTATACCGAATCTATCGCAGACCACGACATCCTTTGCCCGACTATTCACCCAGGATCGGGTAGCCGATGGTCGTTTCAAGAGCAGTCGCCGTAAGGTCCGCAACGACCCCCGCTCTATAGGAAACAGTTCTGCTTCCATACTCCCCCGACTGTTAGTTATAGTGCGCAATCTATTGGCTTATGCCGCACAGTGCGCAGACCGTCCAGGAGCGCCAGAAGGTTGATTCCTAGTTGAAAATAACCATAAGGCCAGAGTCCTACCCAGGCTCGCACGTCATGCGTGGAGGCCGTCGGATAGGTGTTGGTGTTGGGATCTAGTGCAGTGGTGTTACTGTTATAATATTAATGGCGTTACGTCTCCATTTAATCAATCGTATAATAAAGTGGCGCTTAAGTAAGTGCTAACGCGCTACTGATCAGAATTATTTTTACTGTATTTTTGTCTGTCTTTCCTTCCGCCCCCCCTCCTCTCATATCAAAATGTCCCAATTTTAGGACAATAAAAATATAGCAACCCTGGTATAAAGCGTCTGCATACGTCATGGGATTGAGACCACAATGCGTCGCGAAGTCTGATGCGGCCTATTCATGACGTCATCACGGGTCTTCTTTGCGATTTGACGCGGACTGATTTGTCTCCTGGGTGGGCGGGCGGGGCTAGCCGAAGCCTTCCGTGTCCTCCGCCCGCCCCGCGGCCGCCGCGGTTTTTTTTACCGCGCCGGGCGCGCACCTCGTGACCGTGGCGGTCGCACGGCGCGACCGCGACCCACGAACGGCCGTCCGTCACTCATTCGCGCGGCCGCCCTCAAGCTGCGCGGTAAACGGCTTACGACTCCGCGATTTTCCGGCGTTTTTCGCGCGCGAATCCGCCGCCCGGCAAAAATTTCAATCCTGAATTCGAGATCAAAAACGCGTACCCGTAAAACGAATCGAAAAGTGTGCATCCGTTCGGAAAAAGTGAGGTTCTTATTGTGATTCAGTGATTTCAAATTGTGTACTTCATCATCATCGTTATCAGGGTCTCCAGATTAGAAGTTTTTGTTAGAAGCATGGTGTCGAGCATGAGCCTCTTTATAATCCTACAGTTCATCATTTCTGAGCTTTCTTTAAACACTAGTATCTTAAAAGGGAACGATTTCTTTGGTCTCACTTGAGTCCAGTTTTTTTGGGTGTCATATCCTTGATTTCATTAGCCTTCCATGCTCACAAAGAAAGCGGAGCAATGTTACGCTTCTTCAATGCATAATCTGCACAGATCGATCTCAGCAAATTCTTATCCAACTTCCAGTGACCCGTGAGGAGTCCACAGCTAGATTCCGCTTAGCTTAGAAGCTTGGAAGTTGTCTAAAGCTAGTGATTTTTTAATAGTTGTTACATAACTTTTTGTCTAGTGTATTCTGCCAGTTTTGGTCTCTCCCTTTCTTTTAGTCTAGTTTCTCGACAAGTCACACATTAACCAGTAAATTATGAAAATTTGAAGTCACGTGTATTTGTCGATAATAGCCACGAATCTTGTACAACTAGTAAATTTTCTCTAATTCACTAGAAATATTTTGACATGTTTTTTTGTTTTTTTCAAATATCACAAGTTACAACTCTAAACCAGAGCGAGCGGTTGATGAATTTTAATAATGAAAATGATCATGTAGGACTGTTACTTAGAAAATTAATTACTAAGCCACACCCCCTTATCAAAGACGTCCACCGTGTAGACTGAGAAGAATTAATTTTGGATTTTGTCAGCATGTTTGAGTTTAGTATGAAAGATTTCGGATATCTATTGAAATGGAATAACTTCTTTGAGTATATTTTAATTCTTTACTGAATTCTTGACAATTAAGCTCACTTATTTTGATCACAAGCATTGTTCCTACCCCAGGTATGTTTTTTTGTCCCTAATCTCGTAAATCTATAGACCTAATATTATACCTAGAATGCGGAGAGGGGTTCTATTGTTCCTGCGATGAACTTATACTCTTTATTACACGCAAATTTTCTTTAGAACGACACAATCAATTTGCACTTCACAACGTATCCTCTGTCTAGTATCTCGTATTATTAGTCCGATTATTTCATGTAAATTTATTCTCTGGATGTAGGCTGTATCTTTTTCTGAATACTTACAATAATACTATACTGAATTTTCTGTATACTTGCATTTTTTTCTGAAATGATCTATACCAGCGAAATGATGACAATTCGCTCTATGGCCTGTGCTAAGCACGCTTTATGCGCATAAGTGCCCAGCTGTCCCACGTAACAGATTTTGGATCCCCCACCATAAAAAAATTATATCACCCTTTTACGAAATCCATCAAACGATCACTTGACGCTAAATTCATCGATACAGTTGATGTTGAATCTACAAGTGAACAAAGTAACCATGATGTGTTGTCAGGACATAAAGGCATGGGAAGTAATTTGCAATAAGGAGCCAACATAGTGACAGAGTGAACCGCAAAATAGTGACAGAGTGAACATGAGAGAACCATGACATCAAAAAATTAATTGCAACGCCATGACAAGCGACTAGTCTCCCTAAGCAAAGGTGACCTTAGGCTAATAACAAGACTTTTCATCAGCCGCTATCCGATAAACTGCAGATTCTGCAAAATAAAGTACTAAAATACATGAGCACCCTAGGAATACGTGAATCAAACGCAAAACTAACATAGGCTCAACATAATATATCAATATGACATCCAAGAGAATATTGATATTCATGCGTAGTTGTCGCATGAATATTGATATTCATGCGAAACTGGATGGATAAAAAAAGGGGCATAAGAAATGGTCAGGACCGGTCGAAGAGGCAATTTGGAGGCTTTTTCGATGACGTTTGTCTGTAAATTAATACCGATGTCATAAAACCAAAAACGCATAAAACGAACAAAATCTTCAAATAGTTTTTTTTATCCAGTAGCCAAAGTAGCCATACTTTTTTTTTAAATGGTATTTATTTTATTTTGCGTAGTTTTGTATTCAAATCAGACATTTATCGTAGTTACGTCTTGAAAAAAAAACTGTTAATTCTTTGTTTCATTGTAAAACTACTTTATTTAAAATAATAATAATTATATTTAAAAATAAATATTATCTTGAATTGAAAATACTTGCATCTTACTCTCATATGCATTTGTCTTATATTAGTCGCCAAATTGAGAGTGGCTTAAATGGAAAGTGGGATCAGTTTACCTAAGAAATATATTGAAAGTCTTGTAATATTCGTAATCTGTTTGGAATTCCTAGCGGCGCAATTGGCAAGCAACAAAGAAATCAAGTGGAAAACATTTCTTCCGTTGATTAATGTCGGATTCCAGATCGAACTTCTTACGTCTACCTAAACCTATTTGACCACGATGTAGAATGTTTTTTTGCGGTCCTTTCAATTTCGGCTTCCATTACAGTCCGCCAATTTCGTCCAAACAATCACTATCATAACTGTTCATTCTATTCATCTCGTAGGGCCAAAGTCACTTCTCCGTAGTGATGGAGGGAAGATAAGCAATAGTACAAACTTTATTACAAGATATCCTTTGATTGCAAAGGGTTTAATAATGAACATACGACGATTGAGACTTCATTATTTTATACCTTATTGTTTTAGATCCAATTCTCGCAACCTTTACATCCTTTTCCGCAGTCGTTTTGCTTTTTTCGTTGAGTGAATTTCGATTTTTCTCAGCCTCCATTGTAATTGCATTCCGCCAAACAACAACTCGAAGTCCTTCCTCATTGAAAACTCGAATAAAACTGTCGCTTCAATGACTAAATAGATAAATAGGAAGTACACAATTTGAAAAAGATCGATTTTCCCCAATTGTAGAATATCCGACTCGTCCGCGCGTCCTTGTCTCGCTCGACAGGCGAGAAGTGATATCAGTGTGTGATTAACATCTTCTTGATAAGACGCCGGATAAAACAAGTAACTGGATGACAACGAATTGTGCCGAGCAATAAATATACCGAGCTATATATTATAGCGTTGCACTCGATGCTTTCAGCTATATTCGGAGCCGCGTGAGAGTGCGACATTATTGGACATCGTGTAAAGGAAGACGATACACTGGATTACATTTCGTATAAGGTGTCTGTTGTCATTGAGGAGACAACAGATGTCTTACCTATTGATAGCGGTGAGTGCAATCAACAAATACTGCGTCAGGGGAAGTCCTCTAACGCCGGACGGCACCTAGCGTCGGGCACTAATAGTATCTCGATAAGTCGCGGTGCGATCGATACAAAGACGGGTGAAATGGGTGCGGTGAAGCGTACTCTTTTCCTTTTCCTACATCTTTGTATCGATCGCGCCGCGACTCGTCGAGGTACTATTAGTGTCCGATGCTAGGTGCCGTCCGGCGTCAGAAGCTTCCCCCTATAGGTTTATTGCTTTTTGAAATAATAATTTATAATGTTTCATTTTCTGCATGATTTTAATGTTAGATACATTTTATACGAGCCTTTATAAATAATGTTAATAATAGTTTTATCTTATTTTTACCGCATAATATGTTTTGCCATTATTTTGAGGTTAGCTGTAAGATATTGCTTCAACGTTATAAGCTCGCCGATTTGTTTTAACAAATAAAGCGTTTATATATAATATTATTATTATTATTATTAAATAACACCTCTACACCGACGACCTTCGTCTATATGTTAGTTTTAATCCCAATGACGCTTCGAGTGCAATATATGCACTAAGCTCCGATCTAAACTTCATATCGGCCTGGTCTCACAAATATGTGTTACTTCTCAACCCTTCCAAGACACAGGCTATCAATGGAAGTAGATCTCTTATTGCCAAACACAAAGGTAATCTCCCATCCATAATTTTCGATAATGTCACTGTTCCCTACAGGAATTTCGTTAAAATCCTGCGCATACTTACCGACGAGAACCTATCCTGGCATCCTCAGATAAAGGAAGTTGGTCACAAAATTCTTCATTTATGCGTATGTTAAACGTCAAATGGCACAGTACTTCCTTCTAGGCATCATAAATTACGCCGATATAGCGTATTTGGATGCAAACGAGGAAGTTCTAAACAAACTTGAAAAAATTAAAATGCGTGCATACGATTCTATTCTAGTTGAAATATTTTGACCATATCTCCACCTTTTGCACACAAATCGAATGGATTCCATCGGAGACTCTAGAAATTCTCATATTTTTATTCTGCTGTTCCTTGTTTTTCGCGGAAATCAACCCCACTACCATTATGATCTCTTTTCACAACTATATTAGAAGCGATATAAACGTAACGTTTATAATCTCGTTATTTAAGATTCAACTTCCTAGTCACGGTACGAAAGAGCACTAAAATCAAGAAATCCTATTAGCAACAAAATTTACAGGAGGAGGTTTTTAGTATATGGTGTGAAATATAATAAGAGGCGGTTTTGTTTTAAGTTTTTTTGTTGATGTAAAATTGTATGTTTTCGCAAACACTAAATTGCCTGACTTATTATGAACCTATTTTAATAGTTTACCTAGGTGATTTTTCGACAACACAGTATTATTCTGAAGAATTTGACATGAAGCGAAATATAGTAATCAATGGCCACTTCCGGAAGTCATGTCAATAAAATATTCAAAAACAGACTCCCATTTCAAAAACAAAGGGACAACTGTTTAACACAGCCTAGTCAAATACAAATAGACATGTGTTTTTTTTGTCACCGCTTTTAAAAAAAAATATAATAATGTAATGTTTATCCGAGCAAAACAAAACAAGTCTTTATTGCCGCCACTAAAATTTCAAAATATACCTTATTTATTAGGAGAATTGTAAGTAACTGGGAATATGCACTTAAGTCAGAAGACTTAAGTGCATATTCCCAGTTACTTACAATGTTTTTGTTCCTAAACATGAAGATTTCGCTCGGGGGCAAGCGCTTCACGTAAAATGAGGAGGTCATCGCCGCCACGAATGCCTATTTTGCAGACTTCCCCAAATCGTATTATTCAGAGGGCTCAAAAAAGTTAGAGTACCGCTGAGAAAAGAGGAACGGCCCGGAAGGGGACTGTGTTGAAAAATAAAAACAAAAACCTATTCTATTACTGCGTTTTCTTGCCCATTACGGATACTTTTCAATCTACCCTCGTAGGTAGGTACTAGATACACACAAGTATAATATTTGTTTTTTGTTTGCCGCAAAGGCTAATGTTGTTCGTTTGTTAAGCTTTATTGCCAGACTGATATTTTATTGACATTTAAACCTTTTTGTCTAAGAAAATCGTGGTTATACGAAATTATAAATTTGAAAAACGGCTGAATATCGATATTTTTTTGTAACCTAAAAGGTCTAACAATCACAAAATTATGCGATTTGGCTCCCACGCGTGTCTATCTATTTATATTTTTTGCCATCTCGAAACTTCTAAAAAAAATCCTGGAAAAGTGAAAAAATAATATAACACGTGTTTCCCCAAACTTAAAAAGCCGCAAACAAGAAAACTGCGGTATGAGCAGGTTTACGTCAAATAGGTAATGACCGTTTTGATAAAATGTTATCACTGTGTCTAATTCTTTGTTTTATTTCTACAGATGTAATTATTTGTGGTCATTGTGGTTTGTAGCTATACCATTTTTTTTAATCTTCATTTCCATTAAGATACTACGCGTAAGATATTACGTGCGATGCGAGACAAAGTCGGAATGTCACAGAACAATTAACACTAATTAAGTGGGGGATATATAATTAATTTATTTACTGCATTCTGAGTTCATTACGACCAGGAGATTTCAAAATGGCGTTTTTCGAGATATAGATGATTTTAATACAATGTCATAACAGAGCGCGTGCTGCCAATTCAATTAATTGTACTATTTATATTATTATTTCTTCTTTATATTTCTCTTCAGTTTTCAACTTTTGTAGTTTTTCACACTGTTTCCCACTCTGTGCATTACTTCGTCATGGTTGATTTTATTGGCCCATTATTAGGATATATTCAAACGAGCGTTCGTTTCAGAAATTAAAATTAATTGGGGTTTTTTTCGTAATACCACGGGGCAAGAACGTCTTTCGTCGTTGGCCCTACTTCGTAAAGAAGCTAGGGAAACCGAGTGATTTTGCTATCAAGAATGCTAATCAAGACGAAAACCATTTTAGAAATGTAATTTGTTCATATTTTTAAAAATACCCTTAGAAAGTAATTTAAATGTAGGTAGATATAGAAAAAACGTACATTTATAATAATATAATATAATACATTAATATAAATTTATAATATATATTGTTTAATCTATATTAACGATATAATAAACTATTTACGATTTAACAAACATGGCACTGGATGGGGTGATACTAGTCTTGTATGCAGATGATACTGCCTTGATCTTCCGCAATAACTTATAACGAAGTGTATATAAAAATGCCGAAATGGCTATCGCAAACATACATTTCTAGCTTAAAAACAACCTTCTAACACTAAATAGCGATAAAACTAATTATATGACTTTTTCGATCACTCGGAAGAAGAATTTTGCACACGCAAGTATTAAGAGTCTTATATGCAAACTTTCTCAGAACATTCCTTCAACAAGCTCACCCTTTAACTGCCAAATAATTCAACACGAATGTCAAGTGAAATGGCTGGACTTAACTTTTGTCAATAACCCAAAGTGGGATCCTAACATACTAATTACTGCGGGAAAAATCTGGAAACTATTTTTGCTTTAGAAATTCTTTAGAAGATCCTTAGAAATGTTCTACCATTAAGAAACCTTATTACTGTCTACTATGCGCTAGCTCACAGGACAATTGCATATGGAATATTAGTATGTGAGAGGGGGAAGGGGGGGGGGGGGTTCTACACATTCGGCGTTAGATCCGCTTTTGAAAAGCGCAGAAAGCTCTCCTGAGGGTCATGGCCAGAAAGCCACATCAATATCCATCAAACGAACTATTTAACGAGCTGAGACTTTTAGACATAAGGAAAATTCATGCAAAAGTTATCCTACTTTATTATCTCAATAATGCGCACGCACAAAAAATCACTGACCACAACATTCTCACTTGAGGTTGTGCGTCAGCAAAACATCTGTTTTAAAAAAACAGAAGTAAATTTGCTCAAAGGCACTTTAGTTTTTAGCGCAAAGGCAATTTAGTTTTGTAGCTCCTAAACTTCACAATTACCTCCAGGATAAGTTGAAACAACCCAGTAGCTTACGAATAAAAAAGGGAAAACTTACTTTGTGGCTGATTGAGACCGGCAGTGTAAACATGGATGAAATTATTACACATATTCTTATTTAAAATGACAAACTAATTTAATTTATTATTATCATTATATATTACTAATAAATACGTTTGTGCAAATTTAAATGAATGTAAATATTACAAGAAGGTGTATGTTTAAATTTATATCAAAGTGAGAATAATATATGTAAGTATAATATTGTAACATACTCGTATAATATAATATATTATGTATGATATATATGTGTAACATATAATATAATATATGTAAAATAGATATGTATAAAAAATAGTTAAATATATGTATGGTATACATGTATAATATATAAAATATGATATTTTTTTTATTTCAGTATTAAATTATGTGCGCATGGAAACATTTAATTGTAAAAGAAAAGAATCTACCCTAGTACGGGCATTATCCTATTTGGGTAGTTTTTGTGACATTCCTTTTATCCTACTTCCTCTCAAATAAAGTATTATTATTAATACTTTAATATTAATACTTTATTTGAATTAAAATAACAAAATAATATTGAAATAAATTAAAATAATAATTAGAATCATCACGCGTAAGCCTTACCGGTACTCATCGGAAAAAATTATTTGGGGAATATGAAGTATTGGATTTGAGACTCTACTTAAAATTCTGTGTAAATTTTATTCAATTCAAATACAACAGGACATTCGCACAACAAATACATACAACACGGCGATCCGTTGCCGAAAAAATAGATATTCCCCGAATGATGACCTCTTTTGGTCAAAGGCATTTTACTGTTTTGGGCCCCAGGCATATAACCTATTAGAAGATGAAATTAAAATAATTCAGACTAAAGATTCCTTAAAGAAGCAGAGCCACATGTGGCTAATAAATGAAGGTCGTGAAAAGAGCCACAAATTATTTGACTCTCTAGTAGGTATGATTTTTATTTTTATTAGTTTTTTTTAATTTTACTGAGTAGGTATCTATCTATCTATTTACTATTATTATGATTTCGATTTTTATTTATTTACTCAATAATTTTATGATTATAATTTCAACATATCCTATTTTAATTTATTTTTAAGATGTTTATGACAAAGACATAATTTAGAATTTTTGTTTTTTTTTGTGCACAGATATTTCCTGGTACACCTGCCTTAGTACAGGCCTAGGCCTAGTTAGGCGGTGTTGACGTAGTGATCAAGATGCTGCAGTGTGCTCTATTTTTCGCTACTGGTCGAAACACAATTTTATTTTTGTAATGCTGCAGGAAATTATATTTTGTGTTTTTCCTTTAATAAATAAATAAAATTATATAAAATAAAATTTCAATAGGTGTAGAGTAGCAAGTTAATTTTTATAACGTAACTAAATACCGAATAGATTCTTATTAAATTAATGGTTTTCTCACTTTTTATTTTATTACTAATGAAACTATGGGTACGCCTACAATCTATACACTGTGCTCTGCAGTGATCCACTGTTGAGCATAGGCTTCTTTTTTAAAATTTATTTAAAGAAATGCTTATTTTTTTTAACTACAGTAAATTATAACATTATCATTAGAGGCTCTGTTGTAAATAATAGCAAAAAAGAGAGTACCGCAGCCCAGTCCTTCTCCAGATCAACGGCGCCTAACTAGGCCTAGGCCCGTACTAGGGCAAGCGAACCAAGTAAACAGTAGCTTGTGCATACTTTAAACTACATAATTAAAATAAATTGTATTTAGGAATATTAGGAATTAACGTATGGTAATAATCAAGGTATGTACAAATTAATCATTAATCTAAAAACTAGGTCATTGATATGTCGATCCGTCTGTTAATCTAAGTCAGTCTGCAAGTAATACTTTTAAAATACCTATCATAAAACACATAATAAAATAAATAGTAAAGGAATTTCAATAAGACGTGAAAACGATAAATAATAATAAGGAATTGCAATAAATAGTTAAATAATCCAATTGAAATAATTATGGATGAAAAGAAGAATTGTAATTAATAGTCAAAAATCAAATCAGTCAATAGAAATAAAAAAATCTAGTTATAATATAATTGCTGATCTAGTATTTACCACCAGTGAATCATTTCTGCCAACAGTTAATCATTTATCATTTTTAGGTAGATTTCCTGTCACTTTTTTTACACGGTAATGTAATATAGTCAATTAAAAACAGTAAAAAGATAAATAAATAATGTTCAAAAGTAAGAATCCAGTAATTTTGAGTGTAAATTTCGCTCAATGTTATTCGTCTTCCAAAAAAAGGGTGATACTCTATCAACCAACACTGTGTTTAGTAATCCGCGTATTGACACTTTATTGTCACATCCCGACATATTAGTTAGTTAGTTAGTTAGTTAGTTTGTCTGGGCTTTTTCCCGCAATTGGCCTCTTGATTGGGCCGTTGTGCGTTGCTCATGTTTCTATTTATGTTACTCCAGCCAACCCAGGCTGTCCCAGAAGGTTAGCAGCCTGTTTGGGTTGCTACAGGCCTCCGGGACAGGTGCTGGAGATTGTAGTAGTTTTGCCCGTTGCTCTGCCACGCTCCTGCATTCCATGAGCACATGTTGTGGCGTTTCTTCTTCCTCCATGCATCATCTGCATAGAGGGCTGTCTGTCACACCTATGGTAAACAGGTGTTTGTTTAGGTTGCAAAAAAAAAATAGGATGCGTCAATAATATGTCGGGATTATTGACGCATCCTAATTTTTTTCTTCAATATTTGCTGTTGACTTGTTCTGATGCCCACTCTACGCGTTTGCTCTACCTATGTCTCTATCGTTCTTTCCTATATATTTTTTACGCCTCACATAAACAGCCGACACGCTTCCAATTTAACGATGTGGCCCAACATTACCCAACGTGTAGAGCGGGCATGAGAGAAATTCAAATAAGGAAAAGTCGGATATGTTTAGTGTTCCCAAATAAACTAAAAATATTATATGTAGATCATACCGATAAATATGCTTATTTATTCAAATTTCATTTACATAGCGTACAATCTAGAAACTTGGGGGATTTCTGAATCCAACTTTTGTTTTATATTCACAATGGGTTTTTTTGAGAACCGGCTATTGAAATCTATACGAGATAACTTCTGCTAATTAAGATGTTTATTATGCTGCAGAGTTAAATTCTTGATTATGCAAAACAAGTGGAAAACTACGAAACTTGTACAGTTTACTTTTCAATTGCTGATAAGGATTCGCAGGCACTTGAGCTGCGCTGTCAAGCAAGTGTTAGGGTTGACAACACAGAGTTGGAAAATGTATTTATTTTATTACATTTTGTCGAAAATTTGAATCTTGTTTTTTCTCATTCAGTTTTGTATATATAGTATACACGGGCCAGGTGGCATAGTGGTTAGGTCACCTGATCTTACGTAATGTTCCGGTTTCGATTCCCAACTGGTTCGCCATTATCCGTTGGGATAAAATTAACGGAACTGCATTTTAATTCTGTCGATCGAATGCGATAACAAGACACACACTCACACGCATGTAACACGTAGGGTTACACGTGTTGTAGGGTTGGTTTTAAGAGTTTGTCGTATGTTAATATACCCGCCCATTGTGGTTTCACAATAAAGAGTAAAACAAACAGACATTAAGATATACGTTTAGGAAATCTATTTAACTATGTTTTATTTTTGTTTTAATGAAATCGTAAACAAGGAAAAACAGATTGAACATTGATTCGTCAATTTCGAACATTTCAACAAACAAAATAATATCGCGTTATAATTGCCCAACAATTTCGTAGAAATACAGGAAACCTAGGTAGGTCGTTATTAAGCCATTACCAACAGGCCGGCTGATATAACGTTATTATTGAATCAGTTTGAATTTTAGCTTCATACATTTTATTAGGGTTCCGTACTAAAGCGTATAAACGGAATTATATTAGTCAGACTCCGGCGTCTGCCCGTTTGTCCGTCTGTCTAGGTGTATGTCATCGTCGATTATATCTGCCAGTAATAAAGCTATCATCGTGAAATTTGGAATAGTCATAGAACTTGCTTGCCGGCATCTAGCCTATGAGACAAAAGAAAAGAGTGAATTGAGTGAATTTTTTGCTAGCCCGTGACGTTGAAAGCATTTTGGGAAAAATATGCTTAGATACATACCTAATAATAAGATCTATTCGTCTATCGACTTTTAAAAAAGGTTATCTTTAAAAATGTATTCGGCGACCAAAAAGTTATGATAACTTCGATACTATTTTTTTTCCTCAAACGTATAGAATAGTGTATGAACATCCTATAGCAGGCACCATTTTCGGAAGATCCGGAACCCTCGACACGCAAGTCAAACTATGTGTCGTTGAGTGGTAATTCAACGCTATTGGCGAGTTTATATAAGTATCATATGCAAATATTATGGTTTTATGCCCTATTAATTATCAGCTAGTGCTTATTCTTCAAGTTTTAGACAAACAGTCGGTTTTGTGTTTTTTTTTTAAATAATGGCACCCTGATTACCAGTACATGGATAAAAATAATTGTGAAGAACAAGCAATGGTTAAGTCCAACAGACAGTTGAAACAGAAACTATAAATTAATAGTTAACTGAGTTATTCATTATGTTTGTTGGTAGTTGCCTGCCTAGTTCATAATTGTATACTAGTTGCTTCTACTGTGTCATCAGGCTGTTATTTTAATCCCATTTTTCCATCTATTCTAGTTTTATTAAGCTGAATTATCGATATTACCTTGATACTAGTTCACCGACGTCCATTGTTTTCTCAATCATATTATTAAAACCATAAGTATCTAACATTTAATTTAATTTTGTAACTGTATAACTTTTATTATTTAAAAAGTGTTAGTAGTACGTTGTTAGAAAACCGCTTGCTGCGAACCCCTGAAGTTGTTAATCACTATCAATCAGTTCAGTTGCATTTAATACGAAACTATCTGCCTACCTGCATTATGGATAGCAATATTTACAGTGAAACGAGCGGAACTCATATGAATACGATGCGACAATCACCTCTATATTGCAAAAGAGGGGATTCGCGCTTGTGGATTCTATTCTGCGGTTAATTAAATAGAAAAATAACAAAATAATACAACTAAAAAAAAATATAATATTAATAATGATTATAAATAAAAATAGAATTAATTTAAAAAATATATACATTTTAGATCTTTCCTGACACAACCGTGGCACTCTAGGGTGACTCCCGAAGTGAGCTCGCCTTAACACAGGGGTGCCTAGCAAGGCGGGCTCGGCTGCTCTTTGCTTAGCATAATAGAAAGATTATCATTTGCGTTTAATGTATGCGCTATGTAACCTGGGCTCAGACAGATGTATCATGCGTATATAACTTTAAAAGCATACGACGGCATTGTCTAAATTGTTACTTCATTTTCTGTTGTGGTCATGAATTTGAATGTATATGTATATCTAAATAAATAAATAAATAAATATAAACCAGGTTTAAATTGTTTTTCTTTCATTATGTATATGACACAATTTAGGCCTCACGAAGACTGGTGTCTTATCTGTGCATACTTTATATTCGAATATAATATGTAATTAATTACATACGCCTGTGTTTTCATTTACTCATATAAAATTTAATTTGCGTTTGGCGCTTAGGAGGTGCAATGAGGTAGCTGTCATACCTATTTTTATTAACCTATTACTCGTTGTATATACTTCAAAAGCATAGCTTTTTCCACGATCAACGTCTCTCATTTCTATGAGTAAAGATTACGTAGCGTAGCATTCGTAGTCTACAGTATTTGGCTAATTTCTACAGATCTAAATATTGATTTTTGACACAGCTTGTTGAACTTTTTTGGTTTTTGATTGTTTCTTTTTATCAACCTTGAAATGATCCATTATTATTTCTATATGTTCGTTTGTTTTATGGGCGAAACTTCAACATAATTAAATAATATGAATATTTTATTTTACCTGGGCACGAATACGCTGTGGTAATAGTAGTACCACCATACTTAAAGAGGTTTAACGATACGAGACCTTAACGCAAACGCGTACGATAATGCAACATATAAGTTTGAAGATACGCGTTGTTGGTGATAACATTAGTTCAGATACGATTAGAGTTAGACCCCTGGTTCTCACACCATATTATGCTATCGTCGGTTCTATTAGCGTTTCATGTATCATTCTTTTAATTTTGAAGGGAAGTATATTTCATAAGCGGAAGAGTATTTTAAAAAATATATCTCAATTTAACGCATGTACTGCTACTATGAGTGCTCTAATTAAAGTGGATATCGATCGTTCAACCTAAATATTTATGGCTGTCAACAACATTCAGAATAACACTGCATAGTGTGTTTGTTTGTGGTCGAGGTAATCGTAATATTCTAATTTCTCTTTATTCAGATATGGTTTGAAACATAATAATATATTTTAACTTAATTTTTTTGAGAAATTGAATAACCCAAATTCAGTTCAAGTCAAAAAATACTACTCCAAAAATCGTCACTGGTTTTTCTACTATGAGGGTTATTGAATTTCATGTTATAATGGCCTCTTACTATACTTTTATTTGAATTTCCTACTGAATTAATAACGGCCAGTATTTTAATTTATTTATTAGAGGCAATCTCTATGTTTCCTCTTATTTTTCTTTTTATTGCACTAGTTTAGAAAGTAAATATTATAGTATTTGAACAGAATTTTAGAGACAATAAATACGCGTGGGGGAGAAGCCAGTGTTCATGGTATTTCTTCTTCTTATTATTTTGATTGGCCAAGTTTTCGAAGTTTCGATTTACCATATCGCTACCATGCAACCGCAGAGCAACCGCAGTCCAATCGATCCAAAAACTAGCCTATGTACTAACAGTCAAAGCTAGAGTGGCTCCAGCGAGGGATGAGTTGATTTGCTCGCTCCCTGCCCCGTCATTGCCACTTCGCCGACGTTCATGTCGGGCGGTTATACAGCGCTATCTCTGGTTCGCGCGACAAACTCCAGCTGTGTAACAAGCAGCGGGGCGCGGCTCAGTCCCAGTTACTTGGCACGTTTTGTGCCAGATTTGGTGTTTTTTTTTAATTTTTTGCCTCCTACTGCCGGTAGGAATCCAAAATCTTTGGCGGACCCCTCGAACGCTTGTCATGAACCCTCAGTTTAAGAACCTCAGCCCTACTGTATGCACGATGACATTGACAAGTAAATAAGGCTGTATTGACACGTGTTTTTGTGCCAACAGAGATGAAAACATAAATTGACGCGCATCCGCCGTCAGCTGAGATTGCTTATCTTGCACGTGCTTTGAGTAAATCTAGGTACAATTGCTAGTTTTATCTGCTATATTTGCATATTAATTAATAAAGGGAAATAATTTAATTCATTTCTGCGATATTGTAATGCGAGACGAGTCGGCAGACCTTTATTTGTGCAGCTGCTTCCGTGGGCGGTCTGGAGCTTTACTTGTATGGTCGACTTACAAACAGAGATGTAACAAAATAGAGAACGGGAGTGCGAAGGCGGGCTGTGAGTGAATGCGTTCACCGAATAGAAAGAGATAGGGGCATGTGGGGCCCTCCTCTATCCTTGTCTAGTTGCGCATCCGCGTTTATCTATAGCATAGCAGACTTATGGCGTCGAAGCGTTGCCATAGTGATGTATACGCGTTGCCATAGTGATATACGTACGTGTCTCCGTGAATGCACGACTAGACCAGGATGGAGGGGGTACTATATGTTGCTGTCTCTTTCTATTCGGCTGACGCATTCTCAGGCTGGTCACGGGGTCTAGTAGTTATATGTCAACGCTTACAACATAATGAAAACTACAACTGGAGAGTCTCATTGAGTTCACTCGATTAATAATGATAACATAGGCCCGGTATAATGATAACATGCAAATCTTAATCGATATAACCATCTTTTTCAGGCACATAGGTTACGCTGAAATAGATGGGTCGTACCTGATGTGCGGCTAGACCATGATAGAGAATGAGCAACTATTGCTTCGCCCCTGGCTTCAGGTGCTGGCTCGCGTACACGTTCAAATTGATGGCGGTTATGCAATGTATATTATTAAATTTGATGGTAGAGGTACCTGATTATGTTTGTATGAATTAACAGAATGAATGATATTCCATTTTATGAGAACTGCCGTTTGAAAATATTTCATGATATAAAGTAATATAAAATACAAAGAAAATTGATCAAGTTCGAGTTAAAATCGCGCTTTGGGGCCAAACAAACGGCCCATGGCATACTTTGCGCGGTGGTATACTGGCTAGGTCGCCTGATCTTACATTGTGAAGTTCCGGGTTCGATTCCCGGCTGGGTCACCATTTTCCGTTGGGATAAAATTAATGGAATTGCATTTCAATTCTGTCGATCGAATGCAAAAACAAGACACACGCTTACACAAATGTTACACGAACACATGCATAAATACATCATAGTAGGGTTGGTTGTAAGAGATTGTTGTATTGCATATTGTAAAATAAACTTGCCCATTGTAAAATTTTTCAATAAAGAATAGAAACAAACACACAAAATGCCAGGATAGTCTCTAGGGGTTATTTTAAATTATATCTACAGTCTCTCAGAGTTTTTCGCATTTGAAAATACTTCTCATATTATTATAATCGCTGATACATATCAACATTCTAGAAAAATATATTTCTATGTATCAATATTTTAGACGGAAGCATAAAATTTGAGCCATTACAATTAGTTAAATGATTATAGAAATTCATCCCCGTTACTAATACGAAATAGCTTTTAACGAATGGGCAATAGCAAAGTAAAATAGCTTTTATATTTTGTTCTGTAAGCCGGTATCTTAACATTTTATTATATCCTCATATACGAATTTTAAACTCTACTATTAATAGCAATTTATCTATATAGGCAAATTAAGTATTGTATCTTCTTCTTCTTTACAGTTTCTACGATTTAATCCATCCACTTTGTGTAACAATATGCATGTTAATGTAGTAATAAGATGTAGTAATTTTAAACGTCATCATTCTTTCGGATGCTATCCCTGCAACGTTTTTCTTAATATACATATACAGTCAAATAAATACAAAGAATTGTTCATTACAATAAGCCACATACTATGTAGCTATAAAATTACTGTTAGTTTATGGCAATGTGTTTATTTGTCGCCTGATGTTTTGGTGCAATCTGTCAACCAGTTTATTTACAGCTGTTGGTTAGATTAGTCGAACTCACGTGTGCTTATAAGGGGTGAACTTACGAGGGTTTAGAAGTTCGACATTCAAACCAGCCACAAACCTGGAAATGACGATTTGACAACGAGCCGAATCCGATAAACCGGGCCAAAGTCGCTCGAAATTCAAATTCATGTTGACTTTATTCATTGACTCTCGGTACAGAATAACAAAGAGTACTAACTATCGGGGTGCTTGCCACTCCGAATTCCTTCCTGAGCTTCAGAGGGGGTAAACAATCAACAAGAAATATTTTTTTTGTCGTTATGAGGCGACTGCCAAGAAACGTTCGCCCGAAAAGGGAAGATTTGCTGAACAATTCGATTCACACAGAATATCGAAAGAATATTGTATTCTGTTACAGAACGATCGCTTTACTGTGGTATTCATACTTTAAATGAGTCATATTGAATTCACGACTGCTATTGCAGCGTAAGTTTTTCACCATATCATAAAATGCCCATAAGAAATGTTTCCACGACTGGATTTTATCTTATGGATTGGGGTCTATTTTAATAGTCACAGAATATTTCGATAAATAGGCCAATGTTCTGTTATTATATTGAACTGTGTTTTATTGAACAATTTCCGGTTTTTATTTATTTATTTATTTATTTGTTACAACTTGGTAGAGAGTTAACAGTGAGATAGTACAGATATGATTTGTAACTATTTATATAAGCAATAAGAAAATGAACACAACTCATACGATCATTCTAGACGAATGTCCAACTAGACCGAACAGCCTGTATCTGGGCATACGAAATATATAGCCTTTGTTTTTGAGTAGTACTGACGTTTGAGTAGTACTGACTAATAGACTAATTTCAATACTAACACTAAGATAATGGCATAAAATAGTACACATATTAATACAAATATATATGATAAGGGGTTAGTTACATACATATATACATATATACATATACAAACATAGATACATACATATATAATAAAACACACACACATACATCTACATACACACATATTTTAAATTATTGTATGAAGCAATTCTTTTTCAGTCTTTGTACGACCTACTTCGTAAAGGAGCCATTTTTTTACTTTTATCTTAAATTGGTGTACATTTTGAACATTTTTTACTGACTCTTCTAATTTAATTGTAGGAGCATTATGTCACTGTTTGATTAACTCAAAATATTTCAAGAATATTTTATTCTGTAACAGGACGATCGCTTTTACTTTCCCGGGCCAAGGGAAAGTATTGTGAACGCGAAAAAAAAGGCTTGTCTACTTGCCGGTAAAGTCTTGGGGTGATACAATCGATTTTTTATGTGGTATTCATGCAACAGGCATGCGTTTTTGCGCACAAAAACATTCAAGATGGTATAAATTCAAGTACCTTCATAAAATATTATAAAATATATTAAGCTCCTAAACGAGTATTGAAAGAACCCATTTTGATATTAAATTTAAACGGAATAAATTCTAGCTAATTACATAGTTGCTCTGCGTTATATGTATTAGGTAAACAGTCAATCATAATATTATTATTCAAATTAGTAGTAGGTAAAACATAGTATTGAGTCCAGTCAGATATATTGAAATTAGAGAATTTAAAAAATATCATATATAGTCGACATTGTAATCTTGATGTACAATAAAAAAAATACTCTGGTAAATATACACTACAAAAAGCAGGTCTTCTTATTTGATTGCTGTTCAAATGGATGTCTAAATTATAGAATGATTAATGATGTTTTTTTCTGGTACAATATTATTCTTTCTTGCACCATACCTTTTGGGGTGAATAACATAATAACAATTTCGACTGATGTGTTTACATTCCTACGCTCTTAATCTTTCCTTATCGTAAAAATGGCATTCCAACCACCTTTGATTGGTTTTATTTTAATTTACAAGGCGAACCCATACTGCGTCGAATACTGGCACGAAATTATAAAGAAATGAAATTTTTAATTGCTTTTTTATGTTAGGTTCACACTATTGCTAATTTTTTATTTTTTTTTTATTTTATTTGTTACAACTTGGTATAGAGTTAACAGTGAGATCGTACAGATATGATTTGTAATTATTTATATAAGTAATAAGAAAATGAATACATCCCATACGATCATTCTAGACGAATGCCCAACTAGACCGAACTGCCTGTATCTGGGCATACGAAATATATAGCCTTTGTTTTTGGAGTAGTAGTGACGTTTGAGTAGTACTGACTAATAGACTACTTTCAATACTAACACTAAGATAATGAATAAAGAAATAAAATATAAGAAAATAACTGAAAAAAAGAAAATTAAAAAATAAACATACATATATACACATATACACATACAAACATATATACATACATATATAATAATACATAATATACTGCCAGCACGTGGAAATTAATTGATAATGTACATATACTTAAGTTTTATTGCGAAATGTTCATACCCCTACTTTCCTTCATCTTCAGTCTACCTGACTTGAGACTAACTTAATTTCATTTTATGAATTAATATTTTTGGATGTCAATATTTTAGCAACTGTTGAGTGTAATTCATTAGAGCTGCTTTCATATATCCATATTTTATTACAACATACAAAGAATAAATAATGCCTACTAGAAACACAGATCGCGGCTTTTTGGTTTATATTTGTACATTGTTTATATTTGTACATCATACCATTTACAGCTACCCACGAAGACCGGTGTCTTCTCCGTGGGTATTAAGTCTATATGCATATTTTAAATGAAATATCCTATTTTACTAAATGATATATTAGATATACCTTTTTTCCAAGCGCATCGCAAGCACAATTAAATGATAATGACTGTATTTTACCTCATATTTGTTTTATTAGCATTTTTTATCTATTTTCTATATTTTTTCACTTCTATGTTTTTCATTTGGTCAATAAATTGATTAAGTAGTTTGGGTGGGTATAATATAAATTAGTGCTCTGAATCTAAAATAATTAAAAATAATTATATAATTTGCAGCCTCAAGGATTTAAAATCGACGAAAAACACACAAAATATTTTTCTACTCAATGACTGTAATAAAATTACAAACGCTGCAAATTAGGGGTATCGACAGGATATATATAAACCTGGTATTCAGGATAACACTATAAATTAAAAATCGAAATAATCAAAATCAAAATAATTAACATCAAAATCACGATTAAAAATTATAAACAATGAAATAAGAATAATTTTATTCAAGTTAAGAAGTAATCTTTAAAAAAACGAAAAACTCTAGGCTTCTAAAGATCCTATTTTAATAACATCTTGTAGTAGTCTTTAAATATACTATAATAATTGATCTCGATCGCAATGCCATTCTCAACCGACTCTTATTACTATGATTAAATATTTTTATTATTTCTAAATCTTTAATCTCCGCTGTTCTCGAGTAAAGATGTATTAATGCGTTTTCTGCAAGAACATAGAAATATCGAGAAGAATAAAGATCCAATAACTCCAATACTTCGCACATGTACTTTGTCATCCCGAATGATATAACATTTTACATTTAACAATTCAAGGCAGAATAGTTTCGGAAAGGAGAAGCTCCTTAATCTACGGAAATGGTTTCAGAAGTGTATCATATCTTTGCTGCAAGCAGCAGTCCATAAAGTTACAACAGCCAACGTTCGGTAGCAGAAAGCTATTCTGCTTCACATATCTATATTTCGACAATTTCTTTGCCTAAGTTTCACGTGGATGGTTTGTTATCTTTGTCTCACGCTATCATTTATTCGCGTTATTTATGACCTAAGAGAGTATAACCATATTACGGAGTACAGGAGAAGACTTCACAGCTGACGAGCCGTGAAAGGAGATATATCAGGTTCCTCGGTTTGCTCTACAGAATCTGGGAGGGGTCCGCTCTGAGCTATCTCATTCAATGCTCAAAAACGTTTAATGCTCTAACAGCTCACGGGCGCCCTCTGAGATCCAAAGACAACCTCTGAGATCTGAAGAAGCTCTCTCGATCCCTGGTCACAGTAGGAACACTCGAGTTAAAACAAGCGAGTTAGATAGAAATACGAATTCTGAGTATTTACAACGACACTTCAGCAATTCTGAGTATTTCTCCTTATAACCTTTTACATACTCTTGTTTGCCTATTTGTTTGTGCGTCCATGACTATTTCAATTGAAAAAAGCAAGCAGCTGGAGTTTGAGGAAGATTAATTAATGTTGTGAACAGAGAGACTCAGATAAACTGCACTAGCTTAACATAATGTATCATAAAATATAACGTTTTAAATAGAAATAATAATAATATTAGTACTAGATACTAATTATATCAAAATTTAAGTGCTATCTTATACAACAGCACTTTGAAGCATTAAGCAAAATATGTAGATTATGCCTTTTTAAAACCTTCCAGTGACTTCCCCTTATGTCTACCTTCCAGTATTTCCCTTATGTTTCCCTCGAACGCATTCAAGTATTTCCCTTGAACGCATTCAAAACATGTTCTTAAAAAACTTAAATTATCGGTCTTATGTAACTTTTTCAGATTATAACGAAGCTGGTGACTATCATGGGCTTATACCATTAGAGATGAGAAGAGTTAGTTCAGATGTAATATTCCTATACAAGATATTAAATGGCTTTATCGACTGTTCTGAATTGCTTCAGCTTATAAATTTCCATGCACCCCCACTGCCTTCCCGCCAATTCAACTTATTTCATCTACCTTAAGTAAGCACAAACTACGCCAAAATAATTACATTTATCGAGTATTTCATTTCTGCAATACTAAGCGAAATTGACCTGTTTAATATAACTGCGACTGCGCTCAAGCCTCTTATTCCGGGTCTTCTGAAAGGCAATATTCAAGGACGAGTAAAATAATTATATTATATTTTTTCTTTTCTTCTTTCTTTTCTTTCTTCAATATTAAAATAAACCATAAAATTTCCCTAATAATAAAATAATAAAATAAAATATTATTAAAACAAAATGTATAACTTTAATTCCCCTCCACTCCCTCCTATCCCATTCCTAGGCGACTGTATATTTTTACGATCTTTAAGTGGAAACTTTTAACTGGCATTGTAGTCTATAAATAAAATTCAGATATTTCTCCTATAATAGCTGTAAGTTTCCTTAATAATAATAAAATAGGAAAAAATGTCCACTAGAAGGTCATTCCATAGACGAATATTTACCATTTAAGAGGAAGGATAGATTTGATTGATGGGACATGAGTTTGGAGATTGAGAGTTTGCAGTTATTTTCTGATCGTTTGTCGTGGTGGTGTATGGCTAACAGATTGTTGACGTAGAGCTTGTTAATAAGATGGGAGGCGGATATATAACATTTTATAAATAAGGGCGGGTACTGGATGTTTGGGACCTGAGAAGTAATCTTTTATTTTATTTGTGTTTTATAAAATTATGAAATAAAATTAACAGATGTTGACAAAAAAAAATGATTTTCCAATATTTTTTTTTAGTAGCAGATGAGATGAGATTTGTGTGAATGTTATCACCCCACTAGATTTTATGTCTTTTTCGGAGTCAGTATTTAAAACATAGTGACTTACTTTATTTATCTTTTTTTCAGGTCGCTCATTTATTATCAAAACTAAAAGAGATTTATTGAAATAAATAACTTACTAATCGATTAATATTAAATATATAAACAGGTAAATAAATACATCTACTAATAAAATATAAATACATTGACCAATAATTTAAATATTCCAATAAACAATATACCTTTTTTCAGAAGTTACAAGTTTTTTACGGGCAGCTTATTTTACATGAAACACTGAGTTGAAACTCATCTACAAGTTTTGTCATATAGGCATTCGATTTTGACAAAGAAATATATAATATATCAAAGATAAAATATAAAAGATTTTTTCTCTGTAACCAAAGCCTAGATCAAAAAATGTACTATACACTCAGTTTTTCACGTAAAATCTAATAAATATATATATATTTTTTTTTCTTTAAATCAATTTTTAAAAGTTGTTCTTGTTTAGTTCGATGCACAGAATCACCCTTTCAAAATTGGTTTTATGTTCCTAAAACCTCTGTTCCCTGCGCTGATTTATTCGGAGCCATTTAAGTTGATATTAATACTGACCCACGTGGTTTGTTTGTTTCTATTTTTATTGTGAAATTTCCCAATATACGTGTTTATTATCATACTACAATCTCTTACAACCAACCCTTCTATGAATTATTTAGAGTATTTATCACAACTGAAAATGGCTGCTCAACCGGGAATCAAACCTGAAAACTTACGATGTAAGATCAGGCGAGCTAACTACGATACTACCGGGCCGTGTGACACATAGTGATACGTATAATACGTGCCACAACTTTAATATGCAACAGAATCTATTGCAGCAATTTTGTATTTTTGTAGGCGTCTCCGTCCTATGAAAGGTGGTGTCACCGCAGTCTAAAGTTTGAAAGTCAGAGTATGGACCAGATGTGATTTTTAGAAAAGCAGGCAGTATATTTATTTAGGCACTCGCCGACCAGACAAGCTATAATTATGGGGTGACAAATATATCAGAGTCGAATATAAATGGCCGGATTAAGCGACCGTCACGGTGTTCAGTTTTAAGTGCGGACAAAAAAATGAGGCCGTAGCGCGGCTCATCTAAATGCGATCAAACCCGCTTACCTACACTTAACTGATCCGAACTCAGCGGAAAAAATATTCCGCGCCAATGCTGCTGAAGGTCAAACATATTTTCTGCCATAGCGCGGTTACTGTCACCTCTAAAAAACACAGGCTCAACATGGGAAATCAAAAGTATTCAGATTTATATTATAGTAGTTCCTAGCCTATGAATTATAAATAAGATAAAAAACGAATTTACCGCGTGAATTTTCTAGCACCCGACGTTTCGGTGACGTTGCAGCCGCCGTTGTCCAGGGTAGACTGAAAGAGCTGTCAATCCGCGGGTAGGCCGCATACCGCTGCCGCCACTGCGTAAATTATAACGGTGGTGGGGGGGGGGCGGGCTCGATGAGCGCGAATTTCGAAAGTCACTGTATCCTGTCTCAAGTCCTTGCGTTCGGCTTTTGGCGGTAGAGGGTTCCACGTAGAAGAGAGTTTGTAACCGTCGTCTATATTGAAGTTCGGGGTTCTTCTTATTTCAATAGCTTCCCGGATCATGCGAGGAAAGTAGAATTGTTCTTTGGATAGCACAATGGCATTTAGAAACTGCATCCAGTGGTTATTTCCGCTATCGCCAATTTTTCCTGCTGAACGTTTTTAACAGCTTTGATGTGTTCTATCAATCGAGTTGCTATGGGCCGTTTCGTTTGTCCAAAGTAAGCTAAACCACAGCTGCATTCGACTTTATACACACCCGGGGTTTGCAGTGGTATTACATAATTTACAGGCCTCAAAAATCGAGCTATATTTTGAGTCGGCTCGAAGATAGTTTTTATATCAAATTTATTTAGCATATTACTTATTCGATCTGTCACGCCCTTGACATGTGGTAAGAATGCTCTTGATCTGCTCGGATTGACAGCTCTTTCAGTCTACCCTGGACAATGGCGGCTGTAACATCACCGAATCGTTGGGTGCTACAAAATTCACGCAGTAAATTCGTTTTTTATCTTATTTATAATGTCAACCAACCGTGATAGTCCCCGATTTCCTCTTACCTATAAAGTTTCCATTCTATAAAAGAAATTTCAGTCTCTCAGTCAACTTTTTGTTAAACTAACTCCGAACAAGTAAATAAATTAACCCTAGAAGCCTAATCTATTTCGGAGGTACATACAGCCTTAACATACGTCTTAGAGGCGTACATATATAAATGACATCCTGTAGGCTAAAATATACCGACTAATGTCGATTTCTTGAAGGACATTTACAAACTAATAGTAAAACACAGTTTTATCAACGAAAACTATCGTCACAGTTATTTATTACAACAAAATTGGGGATTACACTTGACTTGAAAATGCTATTCGCTGAACAGATCGATAATATTATTAGAAAAGCATATAAATTACTAGGTTTTATCCTAAGGGTATCATCGGTATTTAAATCCACTGATACGCTTAAAACCCTCTATAATTCCTATGTAAGAAGTCAGTTTTAATTTGCATCAGTGGTCTGGAATCCCCAATATTTACCTTACATATCGCGGATCGAATCGATACAAAAAAGATTTGTGAAGCGATTAAATTTCACTTCTTTCACTAAGCCCAGCTCCTATGAGGAATCCGTAAAAGCCCACAAGTTAATGTCATTGGAGAGCCGTAGAGTCTTGATCGATGCCGTATTCTTGCATGGGTTAGTAAATAATTCCATCAATGCGAACGCGATTTTGGAGCGCATTGAATTTTATGTTCCTCCCCGCCCTGTTCGATCGCATCGACTATTTCATCTCCCTGTGGTGAAAACCAACGCATCTCAAAATGCATTTCTATACAGAGCGTGTCATAGATATAATACAGACTTTTTAAGTGTGGACATATTACACTCATCAAAAACCTCTTATAAGAACTCAATAAAAAAAATCTAGAGTCTATCTAGATTCTAGATGATCACAAAACATTTATACATATTATATTTCACTTAATTTAGTTCAAGGACATAATTTTATCTCAAGTATATTCATTTATTTATTTATTTATTTAATTAATTTTACAATTCATTACAATCATTATAATACCTATATATAATACCTAAAACTAAATATAAATATATTTATATATTTACATAATATATTTTTATCTATTTTGTCTCTTCTTTTCACCTCACTTCCCATCCTGATTCCCCCCATTCTCAAGCGGAAACAATATAAAATTATATTGAGTTCATTTTGTATACTTTATATTCGGAATCACATTAATGGATTTTTGTCTCTTTTAAATAGGTTTTTATTGCATTGTATGTAGTTGTGTTTGGTTCCAGAATAAAATAAAATAAAATAAAAATAAAATAAAATAAAATAAAAACGTTGTTGTCCACTACAACGGGCGAACCCGTCACCTCAGGAAGTTTTAACGATTAGTCGTTCTATCTCCCCGGAGTGAGCGCAGAAGACTTGAACAAAACAGTCCACCGTCAAGCTCCGCCACATGCCCGTAGGAGGCCAACGCCTTAACCGCGAGATAGCCAGGAGTGTTACCCAGCGGGCTTACACTCACGCCCTTACTTACAATTGCCACCAGATTAATCCAGTCTCTCGATTGGTTACGAGTTCGAGGTCGCTTGCGCGGTCCTCTCCCTTACGAAGCGCTGAAACGGTGTATACCGTGTATCCCGGCTGTTCACCCAGGATCGGGGAGCCGAAGGTCGTTTCAAGAGCAGTCGCCGTAAGGTCCGCAACCACCCCCGCTCTATAGGAAACAGTACTGCTTCCAGACTCCCCCGACTTTTAGTCAGAGTGCACAATCGATTGGCTTACGCCGCATGGTGCACAAACCGTCCAGGAGCGCCAGAAGGTTGATTCCTAGGGGAAACTAGTCTTAAGGCCAGAGTCATACCCAGGCTCGCACTTCATGCGGAAGGCCGCCGGATGGGTGTTGACCCGTGAGTGTGACCAACCCTGAACGGAATGGGTCTTCGTGGCTAACTCAGCAAGGGCTCCTTAGGTCCCGATTCAAACATAAAAATCAACTGAAATATATATATATATGTTTTTTGTTTATATTGTTATATTTATTTGAAATTGACCGCAGCGCGTACTACCTGTTCTGTTACCTGGCTTGCCCTCCAAGCGATTGCGGTGGGGAGCAAATTCAATGATTTATGGCGTAAAAATATATGTGCTAAAAGATTGATAAGCGAACGGTTTCGTTCAGCTTGAGCCATAAGATCCACTGTGTTTCCGGTTCGGTCCAACTCACGATTCAGCTCCTATTCAGTAGCCCCCTCGTGTAAAAGACTACCCCAGGTAGGTCTATTGCGTCCCGGGCCTCACGGCTGGTGGATCGGTTTCTCCTAGGGGATTACCTTCTGGCACTACTGAACAGCTTGCGCACCGTGCGGCGACAGCCAATCGGTTGTGCACTCTGATTAATTACTGAAAGAGTCGGGAGACTATGGAAATATACTGTTTCCTAAGCAGCGGAATTGGATATTGACTTGTTGTCATGCCACCCTTGAAATGACCTATCGGCCTCCCGGTCTCGAATGGTATGACGGGCAAAGGACACCCAGGTCCGCGATAATATTGAATTACCGCTGTAATACGAGTACAACAGGTAGAAGCCGCGCAAGCGACTTTCGTCTCGTAACCAGTCGGGAGGACGGAGGTATCCTGAAAGTAATTCCAGACGAAGATATCCTATTAGTTGAAAAATCTATTTAATTACGAATAAATTAAGCATATAATATTTTTAAAAAATATAATATAAATGATATATTCATTTATTACTGTAATAAAACAACATTAATATAACGATAGATGTGTTATCTATCTTTCTCACTGCTCTTATCAGTTAGGTATGCATATACAAATATAGACGAGATATGTATGTTAGCAAAAATATATATGTAATCTTATTCTAATGGTCCTTATTCCTTTTTGTTTCAGGTATGTACGACTATTTGATATCTAGCAATTAAGGTAAAATTTCTGTAACATTATTTTTGAATTTCTACTCAGCTTCGCCCAACTATATATTGGAGTATCTACCTATGCTTATCAGTCGTAGTACAATGTTTAATAATTAACTGTATGTGTAATTAATTAAATTGTATGGTTTATCATAAAACTATCAAGAATTATTTGATAGTTGAAAATTCATTTTATCCTATTTTTAATGTCAAAGAACCGCAACAACCCTCGAATTGATACTGCGATAGTATTGAAAAGTCCAAAGTTCAGAACGACTAAAATTATTCATATATTATTTTCGAAGCTTTGATCCGCTAGCCACGCTCAGATCGTCGAAAGTTCAGTACTTCCAAATTGGATGCTCTTTGCTCTTTGAATGTAGGTATTACTAACCGGCCCCAAAAAATGTTTTTCTTTTATTTTATCGATATATTATTGATCATCAAAATCAATAATATATCGCTTTTGTTTGTTTTAAACTGTACGGCCAGAACTCTTTTTCGGATTCCGGACAGATTCCTTAGTTCGGAAAATTCACAATCGTGAAAAGCTATTGCTAGTTTTCACTGCTAAATTATTTTTGATAAGTGTCAGTAATCGATACGGGAAGTGTTACCAGCATATCGATACATCTTCTCTGATATTGGATATTCTGATCCAGAATAGTTTTTTTACCGACCTTTATATTTCATATCTTGCTATTTTTCAGATATTTTGGCTTGTTTATGATTAATGATATTTCACTGCTATTAATTTATATTAACGTCAGATCGTTCGAAGGTCAACTCTTCCTAAAATTATATTCACTGAACTTTAGATGTTATGGCCGCAAATCGCGATAAAATCGTGTGAGGGTCAGAACTTCCAATTTGGACGCACTGAGCTTTGCAGGCTCAGACCTGATCCTGTATAGAATAGCGAAAAATCCTCGATGATTTTATCATAACGGGTTGTAGCGCTTATAATGGTTATCATTGAATGCCGTCTTTAATTAAATAATTAAAAAGCACATGACCATTAGGTAAATATTGACATTTTAAACCTACTATCTGTTTTTTATCTTGCGAAGGACAAAAACAACAAGAAAATGCTACTTCAGACATTATATTTAAATATGCTTTTGTAGACTATGATTATTCTAAATGAGTCACGGCGCAAATATTTGAATATACTCGTACATACATTGCAACAGTGCTACTAAATATGGTTGATATATTATTTAAATGGTACTGTCACTCATTCTGTGTCGTGTATTTGTCCATCGCGCCGTGAAGATTGTATCTTGTAACCTTGACAAGGTCAAATATTACGATCCAAAACAGTCCATCGAGTGCTTTAGTCGAACGTCTTTTGAGGACAATATGCTTGTAGGTAACTCGCCCATTTTTTGCTGGAATTATAGTACCTACTTAGATATTTAATTGATTACTAACAGATCCATCAGTCACGGATTTTTTTGCTGAATTAACGCTAACTCATATTTTCCTTCCATAATCCTACTTAGATAGAATGCAATGAAATTGTAAAAGGCATAGGCATATTAACATAACTGAAGCACTTACTTCTAATTACTTCTTAGAAACTTTTAGCTAATTAGAAACTTCTTAGACACTTCTAGTTACTCGGTAGAAACTTTTAAGAACTTTCTTAGAACTTTTTACTTCTTAGAAAAATAGTAAGTACTTTTTGAGGTGAGTGTTAAATCATTCTATAGAAGGCGGGTTTCGTATATTTTCTAGGCGATCCTTCCAGAGTCTTGCACTATGGACACAGAAATAGTAGGAGTCGAAATCAATTTTATGACAAGGAATTTTTTTTGAGTAAATTGACAGAGGCTGTCCAAAGTACGAGACCGTGGGAACATAATGGTTCGAAAAGCTCGTGAAGATAGGATGGTGTTGATTGAATGAATATACGATAGAGGAGAGCAAGTATATACATACATACATACCTCCTTTGGCCTACTAGCAACCTCCTCTCCATTTCTCCTTACTCTGAACAGGCGTACTGGCAACCACAATCACTGGCAACCACAGGTACATATACTATAAGTCTAGGATGATCCTAACATCTGATTGTACGTCAGTGTTGCATCCTAAACTCCCTTATTATTTAACTTTGTGCTTAATAAATTATTACACAGAAATTTCAGAAGTATCTTTGTTACGTTTGGAGTTATTATTATACCTATATAATAATATTAATTATGCTGATTATTCAGCGAACACTGCCCTATACACAGAAGACCTGTACATGCTGATCACAAAAAAAGGTATATCAACTATACGGTATAAAAATAAAATATAATAAGAACATAAGCAAAACATGCAATGACGACAACAGACATCCAAAATGAGTTACAGAGATATGTGCAAAAATCTCAATAGAAACGAATAATATACAAAATATTTAAAAAATCAACCCTACCCTCTCCATATTGCTTATATATTTTCAAGAAATAAATACACAAAAAGAATACAAAACACGACTGCCGTTCCAGAAAGTGAGCTATTGTATTTATAATTATTTTAGGTAAGGTTCTTTTATTTTAATATTTGGAGTTTATGTATTTATCCATATAGGTAGGTACATACAAATTTCCGGAATGTACTCAATCAGACCTTTCATTTGACACTAAACACGATATATTAAAGTTAATTTATTACCATTTGGACATTTAGACAACTACTTACTTGACATTTGGACAGTTAAGGTATCCTATGACATTCGGGATGCCATAACGATTCTAACAATACCACATACTTCTAAATCGGTTTAAGCGTTTAAAATTTTGGTGGAACAAAAAAACGGAAAACATACTTACATATATGAACCCTAAACAAATTACACTCCTTTTTTGTTGGACAGTCGTATACACACCATTTGTCTGCTCGAGCTACTCTTCATTTTGATATGTAGGTATATATGATTAAACTACTTTTTAATTCAACCTTAATTCAACCCAATACACATTAAATACACTAAAATACCCTAAAACATCACATCACATCACACCCAAAACATCAAATACCCTGAAAAGCTCGTCGGACGGATATAAAAAGTGTATTTTAATAATAACACGAACTATCGCCATTTGGGCTTTAATTAGCGGGTTGCACCTGGACCCGCTCTGGCCGCACCACCCCAGCTAATGTGTCCGTAGGAGACAAGTGACTGTGCTAAGGCACAATATACTGCCCGTAGGGTTTTTATGTCTAGTACATTTCTAAGATTTCTGAATATGTATATAAATGTTGTAATCTTCCCTGTAATATTATTGATATGTACATTCCATCGGAGGTGAAGATTAACTTGAATTCCTAGATATTTGATGGCATTGACTCGTTCTATTGTCTTATGGACTTTGTCTTCTTCCAGATTGAATTTAAGGATGGGCTTTGGTTGCTGTCGGGAGTCAATGCTGTAGGTCATGTATTTTGTTTTACCTACGTTTATAATTAGCAAGTTATTATCTAACCAGTTTTTTTAATTTTTTTAACGCATTTGTAGCCATATTGAAAACACTTTCCAATTAGTTGAAGCAAGTATGGTGGCCGTATCATCGGCGTATGTGACGATTGCCCCCCCAGTATCCAGTTCACATAAACCGTTTATATAAATTAGAAACAGAGTACGACATAGAGTGGTACCTTGCGGAACGCCATACATATTACAGCAGTTTTCACTGAGTATGTCACCAACCCAAAGTCGTAGCGCTCTTTCGTGAAGATAGCTGTGAAACCACTGATATTCTCTGTATTTGATGCCTATTTTTAATAATTTCCTAAGTAAAATTTCATGAGATATAGTATCAAATGCCTTCGCAAGATCTAAAAATATAGCAAGACACTTTTTTCTCTTGTCTAAGTGGTTTGTAATGTGTTCCGTAATACTTAATATGGCATCGTGGGTTCCTTTATTTCTACTAAACCCAAACTGACTGTCCGATAATAATAGTTTTTTTTCTAAATATGAAATGAGCCGATTATTTATAAGCTTTTCAATATTTTTGTGAGCAAACCAAGCACTGAAATAGGCCTGGTTGTTGGGATCGCACTTGTCGCCTGATTTAGATATCGGGGTAATATTTTCAGATTTAAACTCCTTTGGAAAGATTCCGCTTTCTATACTACAGTTGAATATATGTGTAATAGGTATCACCAAATATTTAGCTGAAACTTTTAGTGTTTCAGCAGATATTTGGTCTGATCGGTTTGCACAGTCCCATTGGAATTGCCACCATTTTGGAAAGGGTGTAGAAATTCAAATTGCTATACGTAGGTCATTTTACTAGACTTCAAGAAACATTATTGCCAAATTTGAAGTAAATCGAACATCGCGGCTGATCGATATTACGTCACAAACAAACTGACAAAATGCCAAACGGTCATCTCTGGCCAAGTTGAAAGTAATAGGCTTTTTATTGCTGCCTCAACACCCCATCACTGTTCGTTGAATGTTGGATGACAGGCTGAAGGAAAACCCATGATCCTGAAATGTAGCGTAGCAATTGAGAACATATGGAATTGCAGTTGCTGTAGATTCCCTTCTGTATTTGAAGATTAGTGATAATATAGAAGTAAATATTTTAAAATGAATAAAAAACACGACTGCCGTTACAAAATGTGAACTACTGTATAAATAATTATTTTTAGTACGGTTTTTTATAAAATATTTGTGGTTTATGTATGTATCCATATAGATACATATATATTTTCGGAATGTACTTAATCAGACCTTTCATTTTACACTAAACACGATATATTTATGTTAATTTATTGTTACACTCCTCTATTGTTGGGCAGTCGTGTAAAAAGGAAATAAAATGCGCTTATCAAAGCTTAAATCCTATCGCAATTATTCGTAATAATATCCGCAGCTGTCTGCAAAGTATCACAGTTAAAACTTCATCCCGCTATTTATTTCCGTGGAAAGAGCCAGGAACTTAAGATATGATAAAAAACGCAACATTTCCTATCACAGCTAAATTATTTATGGCCTAAGTTATCTTATCAGATTTGAGAAAAAAAATAAACATCGTTTTATTTTTTCCGACATTTTGACTGTAGACATTCTATAACAAGTGTTTCGTAAAAATAGACTTGATGACGTAATAGGTTTTTTAATATCAGACCAATACGAATAAATTTGAAATGATAGGCTACACCAATAATAACATCATTTCATTATTGTCACCATTTTAAAGGCAATTATTTTATTTTCCTTCCTTATAATTACCTTGACTGGTGACCGATAAGCCGGTGACCTACCTCAATGATTCCTTAAGAAAAAAAAGAGATAATGATAAGAGGGTTCGAATAAAAGTAAATGATAAAGGATAAATAAATAAAAGGTGTTAAAAGTAGCTCGTCCGAGAGTGCAAAACTAATTAAGTCTATTTTCGACTAGAATGAGTTTTCATTTTTTTTAACTAAAACTCCCGTCATCAAAATATATTGAGTCATATTTTGAAATATATCTAAATCTCCTAAATCCTAAAGTATCCCTAGGTCCTAAATTGACATTTTATTATTGGCAAGGTCATACGATTTTTTAAACAACAATTCCCTTAGGGACTTGATAAGTTTTTGCAATAATTATCTTGTCAAAGCTTCTTGACTTAGGAGATTCAACTGTCTTCGCGCGCCATTTCAATTGTCTTATATCAAGTTTGTATTTTTATTTGTGTAGCATTTAATTTTAATTTCTACTTGTTTTTTTTTAATGCCTAAAGTTAAATTTGGTTTTAATATATTTATGTTTGTTTCATTTTTATTCATTTGCATTGTTAATTTTGCGTTAAATCTGACATTCAAATGATACTGTACCTGTATTAACCCTTCAGGCCTCGGCCCCTCAGCCGATTGACAAGTTGATGTCCCAAAAAAATTTAGTAAAAATTAGTAAAAAAATTTAATTACGACACTGTCTCACCAAAACATTAATTACTGCCAAACCACTGTACCCATGAATGGGTACAGTGATGAAACATATTAACATAATAAAACGTAATAAAATAAAACAAATTAAATTAAAATAAAATTAAAACGGGGCCGTCACGCTGAATCGTGTTGTGGTCACGCTGAATCGTGATATCGGCCAATCGGGGCCTGAGGGGTTAAACGATGGATTCATTAAAAGTAACCTATATGATTTTCATTACAAAATTTTACTATTATTGAAGTGTATTTTAACCCTAATACTAACTAAATAAAGAATAAAAATAATTAAGTATTTTTGCACCATTACAGTTGTCACTTCTTGGTGATAAATATAAAACGTAAAACTCCTGTCATTTTATTAACTCCATTTGATTATATTTGGGGTTATAGTAGATTTGAGTATATTTAAGCTAGTAAAGCGTTCTATTAAATACATATTATATTTTTTGGCGTTCTATTAAATACATTATATTTTTCCATATTTTACAGTAAAGTGAAAGTGAAAAAACTTTAACATGCGATTCGGATATAATGAGTTTTTGCTATTATTGGTGGTTGTTGGTTAGTCATTATTGTTGGGTTTTTAATGGTCTGGTAGAAATGGCTTGGATTTTATTTAGTATTTAATATATAAATCGCCTCATAATAATGTAATATGTCCCAGTCTATAAGGCATTTCACTAGTTCCTCCAGGGCTTTCGGGTAATTATTTTTAAAATACATTTTTGGAATTTTCTAATAGGTCTATGTATATGTGTACCCCTTGCGCATTTTCTTTCTATGACACTCATCATAATATTATGTTAGCATGGGATATTACCGAGGGATATTTACAAAGGCTCTGATAGTTTCTATAAATTACTCGTATAAACAGAGATCATGAGACAAGAGATATCAGAAGTCATAGCTCATAATCAGAGTTCCGAGAATCGACCCTTGGGGCACTCCAATATTGACGGTTACTGTATTTTTTTTAAATTTGGTTATTTAAAATTATCTACTGTAAATAGACATATACAATTACAATTTTATAGCCGATAATTCAGTAGAAAAAAAGTAATAACATGTTATGCTAGTAACTGTTGCCAGTGATTCTATTTTAATGTCGCCTAACTAGGCAATAGCCTGTTCTAATGCGGGCATTTAAATTGTTTTAAATATGTTATAAATCAATATTAAAAAAAACGTAGAATGTAATGAAAAGTAATTTAGAATATTTAAAAAATGGGATAATTTATACACGAGTTATTATTAATTCTTTTAGGCTGCAAAATTGAATATAAAAGTGAAATTGATAATATAAAAGTTCTATTCTTTAAATAATCATAAAAATAGATGTACAATTAGGCAGTATTTAGATAATCATAATTGCTTAAAAATAGAGTGAGATAGTCAAACTTAATTATAAAAATAAAAAAATAGTAAAAAAATTATATAAAATGGGAATTAAAATACAAGATGAGATGAAAGATATAAAATTGTTAACCATAGCATAGTCATAAAAAAAAATTACAAATAAAACGTATGTAAGCTATCATAATTGCTAAAAAACAGACATATATTCAAACCTAATTATGGAAAGTCTAATATGCATCAGAAGTTGCTGTGGATTTAATATTTAATGTATTTCTTTCCAATTTGCGTTACTTTAACTTTTGGAATTCTGTTATCTAAACCGAAAAACAGTTGCAAAAACATTCAAAGATAGACTTCTTATACGTATAATTATAATGGGCCCGATTGCGTTTCTTCGTAACCTCTAAAATCCGAATTTGTTTATGCGAGCGAGACAGGCCAACACGTTAGATCGGAATATGAAATGAATGAGTATCACTTTTCCAGCATAATACTACCAATCGAACATAAAGCAGTATAATCTAAGACCGGACGATTAAAAAAATACGTGTGGCACTCGGGGACTGCCGCGGTAAAGCTATTGCATAGTATTTTTAACCACTTATTCAATTATAATTATTTATTTATTTTATTTATTTCATTTTTCTGATATCAGATAACTGCGCTCTATCGGAAAACGTCGAAATTATTCCGAATCATTTGCGGCTGTATTCCGATTCGGAATAATTTAAACGTATTCCGATAGAGCGCCGCGCGCGAATTTTTTATTCAATAAAGCAAAAAAAACAGATTATTCGAAAAAAATCGTAGATAAAAAGATAAATAATTAAATTATCTTTAAAATGGTGCAGGTTTCATAATAATACGCCAGATAGTATTTGCGTAGTAGTCGTTTTTGTGTTCGGTTAGACCTAATTTCACAAATAATTACACTATGTAATATAAACAAAATCTAAAATATTCAAAGCTAAGAATATTAGGAAAATGTTCTTGTTTAACATATATTTTTTTCGAATTGTAAGCAGTGCTCGTTTAGACGTAATTATCAGTTTAAAATAATTAATTTTCGTTAAGAAATTTCTTCATTCGGTCGCCGCGCTGGCCTACTAGGCCCGCGATAAAAGCTATGCAATAGCTTAAAAACTAATTCAGAAAGTTCTTTATTCGGCAGGAAGATTTATGCAGGAAAAGATATGTTCGTTCATTTCACATTCGGCTCTAATGCACTACTCTGCCTCGTTCGCGTGAACTATTTTCCTAAATGAGTTTACGAAGAAACGCACGCAAACCCAGTAGCGAGTCGACTAGAGCATACGTGTATGATTATATTTCATCATATTTAACCGCAACCGGTGACAACGGCTACCTACCTACGTAGAATTTTAATTAATGATCCGAAGCATCATTTTAAAGTTTTTTTGCTCTTCTATCTAACCTCCCACGCAATGACGTCGGGAGTCTCATCTTGCTCGTGCTTCAAACTGAATACATAATAATAATATTATTGAGTACTGGAAATCAGTTCAAGGTTGTGGCATAATAAAATGTCATTTAATAAAATTGAATTTACGAAGCTGGGCTGGGAGTGAAAATAGGTTTTTCATATTCATTTATTTATTAAAAAACAAATAAAATATACGTGTGGCACTCGGGGACTGCCGCGGTAAAGCTATTGCATAGCATTTTAACAACTTATGCAATTATCAATATTTATTTATTTTATTTATTTTATTTTTTCTGATATCAGATAACTGCGCTCTATCGGAAAACGTTGAATAATTTAAACGTCTACCGATAGAGCGCCGCGCACGAATTTTTTATTCGATAAAGCAAAAAAACCGGATTATTCGTAAAACATCGTAGATAAAGAGATAGATAATTAAGTTATCTTCAAAATGGTGCAGGTTTCATAATAATACGCCAGATAGTATTTGCGTAGTAGTCGTTTTTGTGTTCGGTTGGACCTAATTTCACAAATTAATTACACTATGTAATATAAACAAAATCTAAAATATTCAAAACTAAGAATATTAGGAAAATTTTCTTGTTTAACATATATTTTTTTCGAATCGTAAGCAGTACTCGTTTAGACGTAATTATCAGTTTAAAATCATTAATTTTCGTTAAGAAATTTCTTCATTCGGTCGCCGCGCTGGGCTAGGCCCGCGATAAAAGCTATGCAATAGCTTAAAAAGTTACCTACGTTCTAGTTCACTTGTGCAACAAGGGTTTTGTACTTTATTAAGAAAGAAATTGCTATGAAACATTTTCACACACATTGACTAGAAAAGGACCTAAAAACTAATACAGGACTTTTATTTTTATTTTTTTATTTATTTTATTTTATGATGTACAGAAAAAAAGACATGGACATACATACTATTATACATGCAGAATCAATAAAAATAAACCTTAGTATATCGAAGAAACATAGCTCTATGCATATAACTGTGCTAGTAAATCCGAAATGAGGCAAAATCGCACAACCAACTAGACCTAAACAGACCTTTTATCTGTTGTTTGTTTGTTGACTTTTGTTTGTTGACTCGCGAACTGACGCATTTGATTCCGATTTTCAGAGATTTTTTTTAAATTTAACAAAGAATTTAGTCTAGCAAATGTGTTTTTACACAAATTAAAACTAAAAATAAAAAGTAGAACAAAGTAGAAAAAAATGTATGCATTATAAATAGGATAGAAAACGAATTTACCGCGTGAAATTTGTAGGACCCGACGTTTCGGTGACGTTGCAGCCGCCGTTGTCTAGGGTAGACTACCCTAGACAACGCCGGCTGCAACGTCACCGAAACGTCGGGTCCTACAAATTTCACGCGGTAAATTCGTTTTCTATCCTATTTATAATGTCAAACAACCGCGATAGTCTTCGATTTTAAAATGTATGCAATTAAAACTAAACAAAAGTTTTTTTTATAAACTTTTATACACTTATTAATTGCATGTTGATATTAATAACGTTTAATAATCCAATTGCATGTCTTTACACTCACTCTTGCATGATACGTTTTTTTATTTATTTAATAAGAAATATTCTCGATGAAAATGTAACAAAAAACAAAATTTTACTTTCGTTTTTTTCGGCTTTCTCGAAAAATTGCCACCCGATTTTGTCTTACAGTAGCCTGATATATTTACTAATTAGTAAAAACTTGTGGATAGAAAAGTTTTTATATATTTTAGGTACTAATTTCGCATCACATGACTAAAGTAGTTATGCTTGCATATAATTTATCGGCCATTGTTGACATTGCGCTTCTACTATGCCATTTTTAATAGTGATATAATTTTACGATAGACATTTATCGCTGATAAGAAGCACGTAAATGTACGTGTCGTGATTTGTCGCCTAGCTTAATAAACACTAGATACTTCTATTTGGTTAGTGCTCACAAGGTATGTTAAGTATTTGTAATATAATTTTAAGCCTTTTGTGTCTATGCGAGCAGGTGTGAAGCGATATTAATTTAGTGTTTTGATTAATAATAATTTTGGATCTCTAAGTAGGTAATAATTCAACTTTAAACATTTTGCAATACAATAATAGCCATCTAATGGCAGTGAGCACTTACATATTTTTAAGTTAAATAAAAAAAACTGCATTTCAAATGTTATTGTATGTTCTGGAAAATTTTCAATACAATAATAACTGTCTAAAAAGGCACGCGGAAGTCAGCACTAACATATTTTTTTTAAAAATAAAAATAATCTAAACTTGAAACATTGCATATCTAATAACATGCAATGTCAATAATTCCGATTTTGATGCACGAAAAATGAAAGGTTGTCTCCGATATTAAATAATATATTTAATATCGGTGTACTATGCTCAATACCCTAGTATTGACCTAACCTAACAGCCCTTCTGTGTCGGCGACATGCAGGTGGCGCTGATAGCATTATCTCGCGTAACTAAAAGCAATTTATTTCTCCATCTATAATATATTTTATATCGTATATTTGAATAGATGATAGATATTTGCGATTTTATTTCATTTATTTCCGTAGAAACTCTAGCGATTTGTCGGGTTGACTAGCTTCGCACACTGACGACATTCGCTTTGTCTAGAATTTGCAAAGGACAGCCTGCATGTGTCTATATGAGAAGAGCGATGTATTTCAATTGGTTAGAGGAGTACGACAAGGCGATACGATCTCTCCAAAATTGGTTACCGCGGCCTCAGAAAATATTTTCGGGCAACTTAACTGGATCCGAATAAATCCTTTGTAAGACAAGAGTTAAAGACGCGTTGGAAACCATTGCACGTTGTAAGTGGAGATGGGCTGGACTAATTGCCAGATTGGATCGTAGTCAGTGGATAAGCTAAATGCTCTGACCACGAGGCCGTCCATTTGTACGTTGGGTGGATGATGTCAGACGACTCGAAGGATGAGACTGGATGAGGAGGGCTCAAGATCGGAGAGCGTGGAAAACATTGAATGCCTAGGTCCAGGAGAACACAATGAAAAAACGCATAAAGCCCGCAATGATGATGATGACGATGATGATTTGCTTAAATATTTGAGTGATTCACTGTGTAGGTACTGCTGATCCACTGTGGAACAGGTGAACCTATATCAGCTAAATTTTGTATAATATACTAAACTTTGTAGCAAAATTTAAAATTGCTTCATACAGGCTGAGTTTTTAATTAGTGACACCTTGAGGTAAATGAATCAGTATGTTAAAGTAAGCAACTTTTGATTTTAAAAAAATGTTTAAAAAAAAAAATTATATTTTTTGTTAAATTTGTAAATTATATCTATTGAAGAAAAGTTTGAGAGGCGTTGAAAAGCATTATCATCTTCTTTTATATAGAGTAAAAAAACGTGGTCTCGCGTAATATTATCTTTCACATACGTGTATCTACAGGGAGTATCAGTAGTGAGTGAACATACGGAAAATCGATTTATATTATTTTACGTACAGATATACAAATATATTATTATATATAAAGCTTGTTACCATGTAATAAACCAACGGACCTTTATCTGCATTTGTATTTTTTCAATACGATTACTACAACGGATGACTAAATAAAGCGTCATTTTAAAATCACATTATGAAGCGGATTCTAACGTTTTACTCGTTTTACAGGAAAAGAGAAATCGCTCAAGTTCGCGTATTTCTTTTTCTGAGTAAATTTCTATATTAGTAAAGTGTTGTAACTGTAATCATTTTTAATAGTTCTACATGTTTCATTCTATCTAACTTATCAATAATTCGTATTGGTCTTTTTGTAAAACAAACAAGCGTTGCCTGTAATATACATAACAGTTTCCCCAGGTCGCAATAGCATAACTCAATGTCGCTTCAAAGTAAGAAAAATAGATATTCCTGGTTTATCACAAATTTTTCTAACTATTCGCAATTCATAACAATCTCGACTTAATTTAATCTCTAATTGCTCGCAGTGTCTATACAATTACCATTACAAATTATCGACGACGTGTAGGTACCCCTAGAAATTTGATGCATTCGGACTGGGGAATGACATTTTTTGTCGATGTGCAAGGTTATTTGTAAGCCCATATTAGAATTATGTATATTTGAAAATATCCTAAATATTCCTTTGGTTGCATTAAGAAAAAGGTTGCTTGAATGAAAACATCTGTATAGCTTGTTATGCGTATTAGTAGTATTCATCATCAATTCATCCATATTTATATATGTTACGATTAGACTGGCATCATCTGCGAACATTGTAACTTTCATTCTATCGAAATTATTAGGCAAATCATTAACAAATACTACAAAACGAATGGGTTGTAATATAGATTCCTGTGGAACTCCGATTGGGATTTTTAATGGACCAGAATGGCGTTTCTGTATAGTTCCATTTATGTATTGCAGTATTTACGCTAGTTGATATCGGTTACTTGGATAGGTCTCCATCCATCTTAAGATATTTCTCTAGCTTGTGGAGTAAAATATCATGACACAGTCAAATGCCTTTGTTAAATCTCAAAATATGCCAAAGGCATCAAAATTTTCCCATACATTTTTCACTAATAAATGACAAATGAATCCTTTGATCGCCTAATTGGTCGATATTTTACGCCTGTGACCACATTGTCTACTCCTTAACACATCATAAAAATCAACAAAATATTAGGCATTTTTTTTACTACAGTTTCTATAATTTTGATAAAAATTTTGAAATAGGCCTGTAATTGCCTAGTTCAGTTTTTGGCTCTTTTTATGAAGAGGAATTAGTTTAGAAAGCTTGAAATCTTGTGAAAATACACTACTTTAAATACAATCATTGATTACTGTGCAAGTGAATCTATCAAGAACTCGATTGCTTATCTTATCACCGACATTTGAATTTGATCTGTGCCTACATATTGACTGTTTTTTTTATTGATTTACTAACTTTTCTGTTTTGTCACTGGTAGTTGGTTTTAAGAATATAGAACATATTATTCAAGTACATGTCTTATTCAAGTAGCGCTGATATTCGATATTATTATTTTGATTGATATTTACTTTCGAAGTAGTATTTACAAAATATTCGCCAAACTTAGTTGTTACTATTTCAGGATTGTCTATTGTTTTATCATTAGAAATTATATCTAAGTAAGCTCTTATTTTGTTGTCTCTGTTAGTATTTTTCTTAACTACCGCCCAAATAGCTTTAATTTTATTTTTTTGGTTATTTGAGTTATAGTTTCTATAAAATATACTAAGATTTTGATCGCTTTTATTCAGCTTTTACTTGAGGTGGAAATATCTTTTTTTTCTGCACTATATCATAATACCCTTAGATATCCATCGTAATCAATACAAAGCTTCATCTTCACAGATTTTTAATGGAAATAAGATTTTGAACATATCTTTTATAGTTTTTAGAAAAATAGTAAACCACTTGGACTTATCCTTCTCACAAGCAAAAAAAATGGTTATCCAGTCATTTTCAGATGAATGTTTATTGAAGGCTTGTTGGAATTTGTCACTAAATATTCTTTTCCGGGTATTCAAACAGCTACTATTATTCGTAAAATTTTCGTTGATAATATTCATTGAATTGTAATATATTCAGTAATCATTGAATACCAAATAAATTACATCGGGCCTGCTCTATTACATACGGTGTTGAGTGCTAAAAGATCTAGGGCGATGTGGTGTCAAATACTATAGGATGACTGAAATAAACTACAATAGTACCAATAACTTAGAATAGTACATATTATTTAAGACCGCATAGCCGTAGTTCCTTTAGCAGTCAGCACTGTCTGTAATAGAACTAGATACCCAGAGCAAGAAGAACGGGTATTTCTATTTCCTAAATTTAAAACAATTTCTGTTGGTACATCCTGTATAAGTATCAAGACGGTCATCGACCCCTTCATGCGATTCCTTCAATAAAATCGCCAAATTGCCCCAGGATAATGGAATGCTGCCAAGGTTTGCGGTCCAACGAGCCCAAAAGATAATTAAAGGGTTCGGTCCTCCCAGATCTGCCAGCATTCGTGATACAATAAAAAAACTGAAAGCTTGCAGTTTCCTGTCTTCGCTTCGACAATTTGAGGCACGCAATTTCCATAATTCCGTTAGTATTCCCAATGAAATTTTACGATGACGACTTGGATTGCAGTTGTGCTTCTCACAGTGCCGTCTCTTCATTTTATTTGATTTGTCGGGACAGAAACCTTTCAAATATCCATTCGTATTTACATGAAACGAATGGGCATATTTTGGAAAAGATTTTTTTTCACATATCATGTCAACATTATGTTGATTCGAGTATTATCGAATTATTTTACCACTTCTGCGACGGGTAAGCATGTCAGTCTTCTAACGTCTCACCCCACGAAATATTCCATGTTGTCATATCATAATAACGTCACTAGTCACTTTACGGGCGCAGGCCTATCTAAATAAAAAAAGAACCACGTTAATATTTTTATGTCATGTCTTGCATTGTCTAGTTTAATATACATTTATTTTTTTATTTTTTAATTTTTTATTGGAATTATCAAATTAACCATTTACAATAGGTATAATATTTAAAAAAAAGGCAAAAACTTTCCTCTTTCATTCAATGGCTAGTGCTGCCCAACTGGGATATACCCGTTCCAGGGCAAGCAATTTATATTTTTACATTTAAAACGAGGGTCGATGAACCAATCAAACACAACAATAATAATAATAATTAAAAAATATATATACTAATATTAGAGATATATAATAATAAAAATTAAAAAAATATACAATACACATATACACACATACATACATATAAACACAATATATGTTAACTTCAAGTTATTCTACTATATCGATCATGGCATGGATAGATAAACGCTGTTCTTGCAACAGCCATTTATTTATTTTGTTTTTAAACAAATGACAATTGGGGCTGGTTTTTATGTCACTGCTTAATTTATTATGAAGTCTTGTAGCTATGAAAGAGTAGTATCGCTGTCCGAAAGTCGTCTTCATCCTAGGTACATTCAAATTATCACTCAGGAGTTGTCTAGTGGGTTTCGTGTGCATAATAATAAAAGATTTATTTTGTTTGGCCACGAAAACCCAACGTGTGTGTGGAATGGAATATGTGTGGAATGTGTGGATGGCTTGTCTCACCCCTCAACTCTATGCCTGTATCGCATCTGTGAGAACAATGCAGGCCTTTGGATGCCACCGTCGCCTAAAAGAGATCCAAAATCACCGCTCTGTACTCAAGACGGGCTGAGGGTGCGCTATAATGCTAATTATCAGCCGCTATAATGCTAATTATATAATATCAATTAGGTCAATGTGTAAAACAATTTCGATATTGCGCGCTCCACGTATGTATCATCGTCTCAGGTTGAAGTCCGGCCAATTAACTGAAGGTTTTTAATTAACACTCCACTTTTACCTATTAAACCGAATCCCTCAAAATCTTCTCAAATATATTAATAATTGAACATGCACAATTATAGTGTAGTTGTATATAATATATATTACAGCTATATTATAGTGAGAAACGGGCCCCCTAAATAAATACCAGTGACTCGCAGCCATCACTTGATAGCCTGTTACTATCATTTGATAGCAAACATCTTTTGACGTTACTCGGGAACAACTCTACGTTGCAGATTTCACTTTGCAGTCTCAACCCGTGCGTCTGACACATCTGCTCTCGGCGAGTCCCGGAAACTGGTGCGAACGCCTGCTTAAGGCAACATATTGGGGTGTCAAATATAACGTGCGATCCCGTCACCCCGTGGACCTATAGCGGCATCAGATAGTTCTGTCTCCCATGGAGTGAACGTGAATGACTTAGCGGGCAAAAACAATCCACTGTCTAACTACACCGACAGCGGGATGACCTCGCTCCCTTACTATCAGATTTGTACGGATTTCTCCATCCTCCAGTCTGGTCCCAGATTCGAAGTCGCTTGCGCGGCCTCTACTTTATTTTAACAATAATTCAGTTAAAATTTTTCGCGGACCGTTACGCTCTTTGCCCGTCAATAACACGCGGGATCGGGTGGCCAACGGATCGTTTCAAATGTGGCTGACATCATTTCAGCAACAACCCCGCTGCTTAGGAAACGTACGTTTCCATACTTCCCCGGTTATTCATCGAAGTGGGTTTGAATTTGTATTGAAGTTGTATCGAAGTTGGTTTGAGCATGCAATGCAATTAGAAACATATTATTCAGATATTTTCGTCTATTGAGTGGAATTTAAAAATGTACTTATTGTATAAAAATGTGAACAATTAAAAAAAACATTTTTAACAATGCTTTTTCGAATATTTTTTTTCCTCAAGCGCATATAAGAGTGTATAGCTTGACCGGTTGTATTTCCTTATTATAAATCTTTGCAATGCTTTCTTGCCACCTTTTTCGGGTAATGGTCCAAGTCAGACGGTTTAAAAAAAAATAACTGGGTATGCGGAGTTGGTTATATAGACTATCATTTTTCTCGCTCACTGCCTTCCTTCGAGCATCTTAATTGGCGCAGACTATACTTATCGGAGATCTGAACTATATTTTATTATTCAGCATTTTAATAGTATGCGTTCTTTTGTCGCTTTTAAATAAATGTTTGCTCTGCTTTTTTAAAATTTCATAATTATCAGGTAAATCAAATCGGTCTATTTATACAGATTGTAATCATGTAATATATAAACGTCGTTCATTCTACAGAGAAAACACTAAATTGAGAACATTTTGATAAATATATGTTAGTATATGTGTTCAGGCTACTGTAGCGCTGTTGATATGACATTGCAAATTTTGGGACATTAACGTAGTTGAAATGTTATGTAATATTACCTATTTCTTTACAATGTAAATATGTCATAACAATGTAATCAATCACAGAAAAGAACATCATCGTTATAAGTACAAAAACCAGTATGTAGATGTGTTTGTATGCTCGTAATAATTATCGTGTCATGATAATTTAACAATACGAATAAAAAACATCACTAATAGTGATTCAACGACTTTCAGTAATAGCTTCAGTGATTTTGAGTAGCAGTTTATATAGGAGTCATTATCAGATTCATATTTAATTTAAGGGTTCTAAGCATAATTTTGGAAATCAGAATGATTCCTCATTTTATTTCACAAATATCATTATTGTATTTACACCATTTACAGCGCCCCATGAAGGCTGTTGTCTTGTCTGTGGGTATTTAAGATTAATTAAGAATTTAAGAATTTAATCAATATACATATTGTAAATGCTTTGCTTTTTAGTTACTTCTCGTCTAGGCGAATTGCAGGTCCAATTAAATGATTTTACACGAATTTGATCTCAAAATTGAAGTAAAAAATATCCAGTAAAAAATATAACTATATTTCATATATTTATGCAAGCATACCCAAGGTGAGGCGAAATTGCACAACCAACTAGACCTAGACGGTCTTTTCTTATGGTAATTAAAATTATTTGCTTGAAAAAGTTTATATAGAGTTGTCAACTACAACGGGTGTCCTCGTCACCTCAGGAAGTTTTAACGATTAGTCGTTCTCTCTCCCGTGAAGTGAACGCAGAAGACTTGGACAAAACAATCCACCGTCAAGTTCCGCCACATGCCCGTAAGAGGCCAATGCCTTAACCGCGAGATAGCTAGGAGTGTTACCCAGTGGGCTTACACTCACGCCCTTACTTCCAATTGCGACCAGATTACTCCGCTTGCGCGGTCCTCTTCCTTACGAAGCGGTGAAACGGTGTATACCGAAACTATCGCGGACCACGGCATCCTTTGCCCAGCTGTTCACCCAGGATCGAGTAGCCGATGGTCGTTTCGAGAGCAGTCGCCGTAAGGTCCGCAATCACCCCCGCTCTATAGGAAAACGTACTGCTTCCAGACTCCCCTGACTGTTAGTCAGAGTGCACAGTCGATTGGCTTACGCCGCACGGTGCGCAGACCGTCCAGGAGCGCCAGAAGGTTGATTCCTAGGGGAAACTAGCCCTAAGGCCAGAGTCCTACCCGGTCTCGCACTTCATGCGTGTATGCACTTGATGCGTGTATGCACTTGATGGGTGTTGACCCGTGAGTGTGACCAACCCTGAACAGAATGGGTCTTCGTGGCCAACTCAGAAAGGGCCCCTTCAGCTCCCTTGAAAAAGTTTAGTACGGATCGAGTTTTTCAGGACTTACGAGATACGTAAAGGGTTCATGCTACTCTATATTCTACGGTTGCACGTTGGTGTGCTCGCCCAGGTCGCCCACGCCCTGGTCGCCCACGCCCTGGTCGCCCTACGACGGCAGTCACTAAATAAATAGTTGAAAATTTGAAAAACAAAATATTTAAGGTTTCGGCTTGTCACGATTTATTTTATTACTGAAGATGTGAAGATTTCGATAGGTAGTAGTATTTTAGATGATTGTTTAGGGATGAAAAAGGTATTCGCACGTTGGGTACCTATAGAATGCTTACGGATGCGCAGCAAAACTAAGCTATAGATTTTTCACCGCTCTTTGCTATAGATTTTGCAACGCTCTTGCAACGCGCTTTGATTTTGCAACGCTCTTTGCTCTTTGACCCTGTCCATTTTTTGGTTCGATTCATAACGACGAACAAAACATGGCTTCACTAGTATGATCCTGAAGAAAACAACGATCTATGGCCTTGAAACTACCATCATCTCCAACTCTCCAAGTTCATGGCCATTCCATTCGCTGGTAAGATAATGGGCTCTCTTTTCTGGGACAGTCCAGGGTCGTGATGCTTGAATACTATCATTAGGAGCTACTATAACGGGTGCTGTATATGATGAACAAATTAACAGCCTAATAGTAATAAAAAATGACATAGCAATTTTATTTATGGGAAAATTTATGAAAAGAAGGGTATTTTATGTTTAAACAAAAGATATATCAAGTGTTTAATCCTAAAAGGTGTCGATGTCAAAAAATAAAAAATATATTCTATAAAAGTTAACTATATCATACTCATGATCACTTTTTTAACGCAATATTATATGTTGTTCTTTATTATATTTCAATATTGTTTTAAGACCTACCGGCTAAATAAAATAGTCTAAATTAAGTGTGTTTGATTTAACCTTCGATATTACAGATAAAAATGGGATAGGATTTCAAAATGCAATGATAATAATCTAAATATGTGGTTCAAAGTTGGACGAGTGCAAACTTGAAAAAAAAACATTAAACGCGTTTATTTCAGTACTACTAATTTGGATTTATCGAGTTTTAAATGCGGGATGACAATATGCGAGTATGTATCTGTTCCACTTGGGCGTGTTTAAATAAAAGAAACTCTATATTTTTAATCTTCGCTTCGATACATATTTCATGTGATTAAAACTACGATGAAGAAAATTGTCGTTTTAAAATTCATATCATTTTGTTATAGTCACGTATAATTATTATTGTATTTACGTCTTGTCAAGTCTGTCGAGAGGCTTCGATTCGAGGTAAATATAACACAAAACCATCAGACGCTTACGCACGTGTCAGAAAATATTTCTGAAACTAGACTACAGGTAGGTGGTCGGCTCGTCGATGACTGAAGCAATTATGGATGATTGTATAATGAGCATAAACGATAAGGATATTAAGGTTAAATGCTCAATCAGGTTTTTGTTTGTTTTCGTATAACTCATATAATAACTTAACGAATAAACTCATTTGGAAGATTCCCAAGACTTTTGTGAAATGTTTTTTTTAAACTCATTAGGGTCTTCATCGTCTATTGCACCTTAGTATTTACTGGTAAGGTGTAAGATCTTGCAAAAATGAACTTTGTTTCGGCACACATAGATCTTGACAAGCTTTATACAATACAATACAAAAACTCCTAATCATTAACATTAATTTATTCACAATCGTAGATTTATTGACTAAGACATTTCTTACAGCCACCCAGCAGGTTGGTTATGATACATTTGTGATGGTAGCAGCAAAGAGAAGAAGAACACGTACATAAAAATAGTGCATTATGTCTAGGAAAGGGAGTGATAGTAACAGGTGTATGAGGGGGTTAGCTTTGTTGATATGGATAGTTATTTTTCAACGACGTTTGAAAAGTGAAAGTGAAATTGCTGTTCCAATAATAAAACGGAGTTGGTTCCAAAGATGGGCTGCATGAACGGCTAAAGGGTCAGTGAAGGATGTATAAATGTGCCGAAGTAAGCTGTTAATCCAGGAAGACCATGACTGCATTAAGGAGTGAACATTCGCTGTAGGCAATAAGGACTTGTTGGGTTATTGAGGACACTATAAAGAACACTTGGAGTTGTCAACTTCAACGAGCGAACCTGTCACTCAGGAAGTTTTAACGATACTGATCGTTTTGTCTCCCGTGGGATGAGCGTAGAAGACTTTGGGACGAAACAGTCCACTATTTAGTTACGCCACTCGCCCGTAAGAAGCCAACGACTTACCGCGAGACACCGGGAATATGCAAACATCGGGCAGAACTCGCGCCCTTACTACCACTTTCATCCAGATTTACCCGGCCTCCCGACTGGTTACGGATTCTAGGTCGTTTGCACGGTCCTCTTCCTTATGTTGGCGGTGACTCGGAATTAACCGAATCTATCGCGGACCACGGTATCCATTACCCGGCTATCACACGGGATCAGGGGGCCGATCGGTCGTTTCAAGAGCGGTTTACGTTTGGTTTACAACCACCCCTGCTCTATAGGCAGCAAAGCCGTTTCTAGACTCCCTTGGTTTTCAGTCGGAATGGACAATCGATTGACTGACGCCGCACGATGCGCAAATAATCCAGGAGCGCCCGATGGACGATTTTCAGGGGAACTGGCCCGCAGGCACAGAGTCCTAACCGGCGATCTGTGAGTTGGTGCGACCCTAACACATGGGTCATAATGGCCCAACTGTACTGGGCCTATTATAACAAACAGAACGGATGTGCACTTCCTGAGTTCGCGAATCCACAGAAATTAAACCCCATTGCAATACTCCGATACGCGCATTATAAATATATACCTAATTCACAAACCTAATTTATTCAGAATGGTCTTTGCACCCAGGTAAGAAACTCTGTCTAGTCCAGTATGGGTAACAGTAAGACTTGAACGAGGGTGAGCTATATAGCAGCAGGAACTATTGTAGCCGTCGAAGGTTATGAAAGGCTACTAGGATTGGTCTACTTACTTGATTCGTTTGTTCCTGCCATAAAAGAAAATCGGCGAGGAGTAAACCAAGATGTTTTACATTTTATTATACTCTATTAAATTATAATTAATAAAATAGTTGGCAACGTCTGTGCATCAATGTTTGACGTTAGCCTTTGACTTGCATTCAAATGCTAACTGGTCATTTGCTGAAGTTTAAGCTCCATGCATTAATAAAAAGAATATTAAATTGATAATTCGCTTAAACTGAACGTGGTTATACTCTCATTATTATCGTGAAACTAATATTCACCTAACAGCCAATAGCCATGGCGTTAGTGAGAATAATCAACGATTTTTTAATAAAAAGGCGGTCGGCATGCAATCTTTATGCAAAATTAAACACGCAAACGGTGCAGAATAAACATTGATATTCAATTTGTGCAGATGAGAAAAGTGATTAACTATTGTTTGAACAGCCTCTCTTTAGACAGTTTAATTCAGAACGTCAATATGGCGGGCGCAGCGTCGATAGTGTCATAGACCTACATCGGTCTAGTGGTGCACAATTCGAGATCGATTGTAAATTATTCTTATTAATAGTCGATAACCACATAATATTAATTACCACACACCGACCCCCCCCCTCCCCTCCCTCCCCCTTCCTCACCTGGTCTCGATACATGTTGCAAAATTTCAACGAGATCAGATAAAAACTGTGGATTTGTATAAAGAATATACAAATATACACACATTCATGTTTATGTTTTGATATTCTTTTGTAATTTTTTAAAGTAAACCTTTAAAAGCATTGAAGCTTTAAAAAGAAAAATAATAATAAAAGTCACTCACATGGCAGCGAAGGACTCCAAGGATCGGATTGGAGAATACTTGTTTTTAACTTGCAACCAGAAAAGTAGGTTTAACGCTCCCCTTTACCACCGGTGAATGATCACCCTCTATGCATCCATCTTTAAAACTAGGCATTGCCTTTTCAAAAAATCGAAATCGTTCGATTTGTGCTGAATTAAAGCAAAATGACGATGCAGAGCCGTTTGACCATAAATCAGCGGATGCCGTTTCTTAAATACTAGATGACGCTTAAAAAAATAAAAAAACGACTTTGATATTTTAAAAAAGAAGATTAAATTAAGCTGCACAGGATGAAGGGTGATCGTTCACCAGCGGTAATGAGGCCACCTACTTTTCCTACTTTTCGTGGTAGCGCATTAGGAACATCCATTATTTTCGATTAAACACAAGCATTCCCTAATCCGACAATAAATTATGTTTCAGTCGAGTCTTGGACGTAGCGCATGTAGTAGATGGATGAACAATTTGTGGTGTAATATCGTTCCAGCGTCTTGCAGCAGTTACCGTAGTCGACTTATTGAAGACCTTGGAGTAACTAAGCGGCATTATAATATAAATTATGAGGACATAAGGATTTTATCATAATGACAGCTCGTGTTTCGAAATATAGTTCTAACGCCTTTTATATATACATATATATATAATTCTAAGGGCACTAAGAATTTATTCATTATCATATTTAGGAGAACCCTTCTTTATTTCATTGAAAAATCAATGCAAAATAGAGTAGATACGTACGTAAATGTGTGCAGGAACCGTTTTCTACCAATGTTAGAGAAATGACAACAAGCTGAGACGTTCGTTGAGGTAGGATGGTTGCTGAGTCTGCAGATAACAGTATAAGACTTTAATATGGCGTGTGCCTCCCATTTCTTACGCAGGGTAAATCATTTTCGCAAATCGTAAATGTAACGAGTGGACACGTTTTGAAGCGGCTCCAGTTTATTGAAATCGAATGAAAATTGCTCTTTCAAATACAAATAGGCGACATCCGACTATTCGATTATTGGTATAATTAGAATGTACGCTAAACTTTGTTTCGGTCTCAGTAGGAGAAAACGATGTAAAAGCCTTAGTGAGTTAAGGTTTTTCGACTAAGATTCTCCGACTAATCTTACCGACTTGAGGCTACCATTTTGCACATTGCTTGAGAAGGAAACGGCAATACCTTTAGTGGTAATGGAGAGAAGGGTGACTGATTGTGCTCGACCAATTGAGTTCTGGCTAGTTACCTGAGTTTTACAAAGTTGACCAGTAGGCTAGGGTTTCTAGTCCACTCTGTGAACTTAATGAGATCGTTGTTTAACTCATCGATGCCATATCATAACTCATAACATCGATGCCATCTCACGATGCCATCGCATAACTAATCGAGCTTGACAAAAACATAGACTTGAAACTTGTCGGTATAAAGGTGGGTATTTGACTTTAGACAGCAATTAGGTTGATGAAAAGAGGAAGAGTTTATTATGCCAAATCAAAATAATCTATCCTGAGCGAAATACAAATAATTAAGGAAAAAGTGTGAATTGTAAATTAAGATAGCCTTCAATTCAGCCGGTAGCGGCAACTTCCTTCAAACCACTGTTAACGCCGATGTTTTGTCCTACGCGTGATCTACAGTAATAATAACGACAAACACGCGACAAGACAAATCTGGGTAGGTAGGTAATAAATAATATTGTAATAGAAAAGAGAGTACCTATACCTCGAGCTATTAATAAATGAACTTACCTTGGCCTACCAGGGGCAATAACCAATAAAGAGGTGAAAGTATGAATAGCGGTAGATAAGTGCTACTTTGGATTCCAGTCTTAAGGAGGGCACTGCCCTGAACAACACATCTCATAATCCAAATAAGACCTTTATTTACCTACCAATTATTAACTACAACGGAAAAATAGCCCAATTTAAATCGAAATTAAAAGGCTACCTTATTGCGAGAGAATTATATAATATAAACGAATTATAATTAGATGACTGTCAATATCCATCTCGATTTTATTTATTTAACTTGACATTTGTACCATTTTACTGATTATTATATCATTACTATTATTTCTAATTGTCTCCCATAATCAATTATATTTCTTATTTATAGGACTATTTCATTTTAATATTATAATTTTATGACTAACTGTAGTTATAAATACCTAATATAACTCAATTGTGTGGTGAGTCTCTAATGAAATATTTAGTATAAATTTTAAAGTTATTTTAACATTAAGCGGCTATATAAAGTGTCTAAACAACTATGTATAAGTTTTTGAAGACAATAAATGCGATTTGATTTTGATTTGAAATGTTACCTAACAGTTAGAAAAAAGTTTGTTTGTTTGTGTGTTAGAAAAAAATAGAAAGTTTCATGGGACTACAGTTTCATTTAATAATATTCGTTATCGATAAAAACGCTCCAAAATGACTACAATGATTTTCAGGTTCCGATTTTTCAAATAACATCCCAATGGCAATGTATACGTCAATAAGCTGATGAATATTCTAAAAGAAGTGGAATTTTAAATTCAGAAAAATATAAGAATTCCGCAAAAAAATCGACTAAGTGTTGATTCTATAATTAAGATAAAACGAATTTGCCGCGTGAAGTTTGAAGCACCCGATGTTTTGGCGATGTTGCAACCGCCGTTGTACGGGGTAAACTGACCAGAGTAAACAGTCTACCTTGGACGAAGGGGGCTGCAACATCCCCGAAACGTCGGGACGCATGCACTAACGTCACGCGGTAAATTCGTTTTATCTTATTTATTATACAATGTCCGCGAATTTGAATTACATTACATTACATTTTCGTCGTGTCCAATTGACGGCTAAAGACCGCTCTTGGACGTGTCAAAATAATTGTGCTAGGTAGTAAGTCTCGTTACTACTCTTTACTGTTTCTAATGAGGTTTAAGTGTAATATTTGAAGTACATAGTATTAAAAAAAATAACATTACAGTCGAGTTCACAATATTTCATTCAATCGATAATCGAATTGCCTCACTCGATTCTCTCTTACGAATCGATTATCGTGCCTTTGTCTTGTCGAAGAATAATCTCGTTTCGTTGTCAGATTGGAAGACAATACAAACACTAAATAATCACAGACCACAGATAAAAGTGATACTCTATCTTGGTTGATAACAACGGCTTATCGAAACTTCAGCTTCCTGACTAACAAAATATAACAAGGATTTTGCTGACGCACTTTTCGTACATTTTTGCTGACAGTCAAATAGTAAAGCAACGGAACAACAAAAAAAAGTATTTGTTATAGTCGGAGAGGTGTTATTCTTATTTCAACAATAATTTATTTATATAAAATAAAGGTTTCCATTTACGATATAACATTGACATTTAAAACAATAATTGATGAAAGTGTGCATGTGAAATAGAGAGGATCGAAGTAATTGGTTTAGTTAAGGGAGATAGTGAATCGATCACTATTTTGGAAACACTACAGGAATTTTTGATTTCAATTGCTGGACTAATCTGTATCTAGCCGAGGCAAAAGGAGCAGCAGCGGCGCTCATGTCACTAGAGAAGGAGATCGTAACTGAAAACCAGTAAGCAAATACGGGCTGTCGGCCCTGCCGTTGATTATATCTTAGAGGTCATTTCAAAGCAGCACAGCCGTTCATCGTAACTGGCCACTTGTTAAAAAGTTTGTTATACGAAACGTTTTCCTGAATATTTTCTACTATGTTGATGTAGACGCTGTACTGTACTGAATGAGAGAGTGGCAAAGCGTATCTTTTACGCTGAAGTAAAGAACGGCAAGCGGAAACAAGGCGGCCAGCTCCTCAGATACAAGGATGCTCAGAAGAGGCATATGAAAAGGTGCAACATTGAACCCTCTCAGTGGGAGAGTAAAGCGAAAGATCGTCCAGGATGGAGACTGCTAGTGCAGGGCAATGTAGATGATTTTGAAAAGAAGAGGCAGCTCGACTTAGATGCCAAGCGCGACGAGCTAAAGGCCCGACCACCGGCGGCCATAAAGTATAATTACGTCGATGGTGTCTTGACTTGCGCCAAATGTGCACGCACATTCAAAGCCAAGATCGGCTACATCAGTCACCTGAGGGCTCACCAGCAAAACCCCCAACGATAAAAAAAAGAATCTAGAATGCAATCACTATGGCCGAATACGGCTAGAAGGATATATACTGTACTCTAGGTTTCAAACAACTGTTTCGTATTCGAGAAGACTCATTTCGTACGCATTATAGACTGTTTTGATAGCGAGCACTTCCGTGAATGGCCTACAAATCCTACAAACAAATCCAAGGATTTGGTACGCTTTATCTGTAGTTTTGCCAAACAAATATTATATTGAAAGTTGAGTCCTTTCGATTTTCTGGTAAACGTTATTTGATAACATTTGGATGCATTCATACTTATTAAAATATTTTTCATAGTTATTTAATATTCATTCATTTATTATACACTATAAATAATGTAAAAGACAGAAGCGACCTCTGCCAATAGGAAACCCATTAAAAGTTATCGTCATTATGACATATAATCGTGATTGTTTCTTAAAAAAATATTTGTCAATAAAATTACAATTGATCTATTGATACGTCAAATAACAAAAATGTTGGGCTAGATTTAACTGGTTTTATGACACATAAAAAACACTAACAAGAAGGCATGTTTAAAATATAATTTACAGTAACACGGCAGATACCCAAATTATAATAATGTTACTTAAACAAGTAAAATAAAAAAAATATTTTTTGGAAGATCAACAACTTTACATCTTTTTTATATTTATATAAAATGGTAACTTGTATATCACAACAATGAGAATATTGATAAATGATTTATTCAAAATGTACATCCACAAATGTATTTAGGTATTTCTGAAGACTCAATTATTAATGGCAAAAATGATGGTTGGTTATATAAATAAATCTATATGAATTTTGTTATTATTCTTTTAAATTGGTCTCACTCGTTAAAATAACAGATTAAAGGTTCATTTACCTCATTGAGGACATATGAAATTGCTCTTTAAAGAGGGTCATTACCTCTTATACTCGACTTCAATGCTTCATTGTCGTTATCTTTATTAGTGACTTATTACGTGCTCAACTTGACTTGTATTTTTCTTTGATTGCAGGTGAGTCCACATCATTCAAACAATCATCTACTCTATAGATAGTCCAATTATGCAACATATGGTAAGATTTAGATTTACACACGATAACTATGATAATCGTAATCAATAATCTTTAGTGAGGAGTCTGCTATAACTCCTTTTTTGCTTTAGAACAGGTAATTATGATGATACATTGACATCTAAACCGGTCACAGATTCATATTGATAATTTTATCTTATTCCTCAAATCAAACTCCCTTTTTTGTTTGTTTTTCATATTATGTATAATCCGTAAAAGAGTACGATATGGTTAAACAATATCATATAAGGCAGTGAAGCTTTTCCGTGTATCTTTAAGTATGATAAAATGATATTGTTACCAAATTACATGTTTTTCTGTAAGCGACATGTTGTCTTATAAGCGACTTGCAAATTCATTATTGTTAAACTTTAATTTTATAGTGACATCTTGCTCAAGAAAAACGCGCGATTCTATCATTGATGGCAATCTGCCATTTTATCTACACCTACTTAATAAGGTTGGTTAAAAACGTCGCTGGTTCATTTTTTTGCTATTGACAAACTGTTTCATAAAGGTGAGAGAACTAAAACGACTATCAATGGTATTTTGTACAATATTTATCTTGTATAGTTGTATTTACCTATACTTAATCTCAAGTTATACATATAGTACACTAAAATCATTATGGCCACGACGTAATAATATTACAAAACGATAACAAAACAGAAACTAATATCTGGATGAAGCGAAGAATATAAATACCAAGAACTAATGTCTTGGTTTCACCATCGCGTGCATACTATTCGAGTTAGACACGGTAAAGGAGTCAGAAAAGATGCATTAGAAATTTATTATTGAAGGGTAGGTATGTCGTTGCATTTTCGATCATGCACGCTCCTTTACGCAACTTGATCTTTGCGCAACTCTAGTATTCTTCACTGACTACTGGTACTGTTGGTTGTTTGAGCTTTTAGATTTAAATATCGTTGGTTACAAATTCGACTTGTTATTAATCGTCATGGGTTAATCCAAATTCTCTGTACGCAAAATTTTCAGGACCTGCTAAATAGCAAATTAATCTGCGATCGAAAGACGTTGCAGGTTTAAGAGGAAGTAGGAGATTTTAAGGAAGATTGGTGGTTTAAACTGTGATCAAGCCACGTCTTTTACGTCTGCTAAAAGCGTCAGTCACTGGCATTCGGTCGATGGGTGAAAATGTGTTATGAGCATTCGTCGTATTGTCAAGGATGGAAAGACTTTACCAAAATCTTAGCCATACCTAAGTGGAAACTATCCACAAGATCCGAATGGCTTTCAGGAATAACGATATATCACGGATAAAGGAGTGGAGCTGCTTCAAGGATAGGCTCACACCAAGCACAGCGAACCACGTCCCTGTGTATCACTTACACTTTGATCATGCAGAATCCCGAGTTCCTGGCGTTGCGGTAGTTCAGCAGTCTGTTTACTCCCTGGACACGGTTCATGTGGTTTTAGCTAATCCTTCAAGTTGAATATGCCGCAGAAAGGATCGATTCCAATCAAGAAAGTCATTATACCTCCGTTCCAGAAGAAGCGATCTAGAAGTGTTTTCCACTATGATGGAATCGCTGAGAGCTATTTGTGAATTACCAAGAGGAGTAGTTGTAAGAGATTAGAGTAAATTTATTTTGCACGACTAAGTGTATTTTTCACGACCAAAAGTTGTATACTTTTTGCACAGGGAGTTATACAAAATCTGCGCTGCGTAGCACTAAAGAACTAAATACGAGTATTTACGAATAAGCGTCTCAAAAACAAAGACTCGATGTTCAATTGTCCAGCGGTTCCAGGATTACTGAAATAATAAGGTGTAAGCGTATCAATCGATATGCGGGCTTTAGTACCGTCGTTAACGCCATCTCAAACATGTCACACTGTTCTGCCGCACCTTATATAATATCATACAATGATATACCCTAATATATTCTATTTTTCTAACTGGCCAACTATCAGCCAACAACGTATTACGTCGAACAGTGAGCAGATTACCAGAACAAATGCACCGGACATGACATAACAGTACGGTAACCATATGCGCGTGTGCGCCCGCACTCTGTAGCGAACTGTTGCACAGCAAGTTCGCGCCTCGCGGCGACTGTGACCGACTCGGTCATGTAATAGTAAAAGTAAAAATAGATGCGAAAGTGAAATTCGACCGCGTCTCGCCGGTACATCTCTTTAGAGACTGTGCCAGTGTCCAATCACGATCAAACAGTATTGGTGCTGGAAGTATCGTAGACCCAAGTAAAATAAAAATAATAGTAGACTATTAAGGATTGACTTCATGGATATTTAATTTGTTACATCGTGCTAAAGTTGAGACTGAACTACTCGCATTTAAAAATAGTTTTTTTTAATGTTGATTGACACCTTTAGATTAGATTAGATGCGTTAGAGTCTGCACTTTAGAGCCCAGATGCACTGCAACCTCTACAGATTTGTATGCCTCTGTTTGCTTATAGTTCGTTCGCTTCTCCTGTGCGTTTCACAAACTCCGCATCGATTTTTTCGATCTCCCTTGAGTCCAGAACTTGTCCTCCCAGGTTCTAGCTCCTTGATTAAATTAGCGCCCCAGATTCACACGGAAAGTGGAGCGATGTCTCCGCTTCTTCCATGCAAATGTGAATATGTCGTTTTTAGATAGTCCCATCCTATGTAGATGCTTATTCAACTTTCAGCGGCCCGTGAGGAGTTCTGTGAGTACGCATAGCTTATGCCTAGTTTTAGTACCTTGAAGTTTTCTAGTGCTTTTTATGAGCTCTTTCCCAATGTTTTGTCCTAGTAAATTCTGCAGTATTGGGGATTCTGTTATCTTTCCTGTTGTATAACCTTTGAGTTGCTGTGGTCCTTAATGCGTCACAAAATGGTTCTGGACCTGTGAATGGTCGCAGGCCAGCAAGTCAGCTTTTTCGTTCCTGTCAATCCCTGTGTGGACAGACACCCAGCGTAAAGGTACTCTGTTTAGTAGATATAGCCCTTTTAGCGCTTTGATGCATTTCACGACAGTCTTTGATTTTATTTTAGATGAAGACAAGGCTCTTAGATCTGCTTGGCTATCCGGTAGGATAAATAAATATGTTGATGCCTACAGGCTTTTTGCATATTTTCCTATGTGCACCTAATGATGGTATACGACTCTGCCTTGAATATGCAAGCGTGTCTACCTACATATGCTTTCTGCCGATTGCGTTTTGGTTTGGTTGTCAGTAGTCCTACACCCGCATTTATCTCTACTTTTTTCATACCTACAAGTCCTGCTGCCAGCTCACACCAGATGCTTTTTACAGAATCCACGAAGATCGCGCACCGCATATTTTCGCCATATCTACAGAATAATATTTCATGACCTCTCTTCTTGCGAATGATGCCGGATATGCGAATATCATATGTCCCGCTGTTTCATCCTCTATTGCGCAGTTCCGACAAGTACCTTATCCACGATACCCAGAATATGCAGGTGTCTGTTAAGCCTAGAATTATCAGTGAGCATGCCCACTAGGTACTATTCGCAGGTTTGTTCTCGATAGGTCCAAGCAGTATCTTGTCAGACAGATATTGGGTATTGCAATAGCTCTGAACCCAAATTTTACCATTCTCCATCATTCTGTCCTTCAGCCATCCTCCCATACTTCCGCACAATCATGTCTCGTGTACCCGTCTGCCAGTGGCAGTATAGATTCAGGTCCGATTGCCATTCCCTCCGAGTTGCGCTCCAGTACTGCGAGTTGCGCTCCATTTGCAAGTTGCGCTCCAGTACTGTTTGTCACTTCTAAGTTAGCTAGCTTAGCTAGTTGTGAGGATAGGTTTTATTTTTTTTAGTGCCTGCAGCACTAATCGACTATCTGAGAATATCGAATTTACTGACTTGTCTTTGCCTTTTTTACACGACTGAAAAGGAGTGTAATTTGTTCAAGGTTCATCTATGTATGTTTCCCGTTTCTTTATTTCACCGTAACTTCTAAATACTTGAACCGATTCAGAAATGTGTAGTATTGTTAGAATCTTTATGTCATTCTGAGTGTTATAGCTTAACTGTCCAAATATCGCCAAAATAGTTGTCTAAATGTCCAAATGTCGAAATGTCAATAAATTTACATAAATATATCGTTTAGTCTCAATTGAAAGATCTGATTGAGTACATTCTGGAAATATACATGTATATATGTATATGGATAAATACATAAACCACAAGTATTTCATAAAAAAACCTTAATAAAAACAATTATAAATACAATAAATTACTTCCTGTAATCGCAGTCGTGTTCTTTTTATATATTTATTTACTTGTTTAACCTCACCTGCCGCCATTATTATTAAACTTAAGAAAAATAGCCAAATTGGCACTCTTTCCTAATTATTGCGTTTCATAGAAACGCATTTGTATGAACAATACCTACATTAGTTTTAAAGAGTTCATTTAAAGAGAGTCAGAGTTAAGAATGTATGCAGAAATTTCGTGATAGGGTTAAGTGGTTTTGGGGCATTGATAGCCCTTCTTCCTCTTTGGCAATGTCGGCGAAAATTGTAGAAGTTATGGTTTTATTCCATATTTCTACATTTTCAAAAATCCTGGTCAGTATCATTGCAACAAAAATATGAACCAAAAAGTTCATACGTGTCTGCTGGCGGCACGATCCAGGTTATTGGTTCAAAATCGCTAATCAACAGTAAGAAAACAATGATCGATATAGGACAACAACGAACGACCTATATAGCATTTATTATTATGATCTTATTAGTAAGAAAGAAAAACATAAACAAAAAAAAATGTATGAGCGGTAGGGCCTACTTAAGAGTGTATTTTTGGTGAGGTTGCGGGGAGCTGTTGTCGGGAGTGAGCTGTAAACTGCTGATGGGCCAATCAGGGCGCATTCTCTCTACCTTAAAGTAATCCGCTTCCTTCACTTTACTCAACAATCCTCGTCATAATACTGATTCTACTCCTACTCATTCTGTGTTGATGGTGCAAGGTCGTGAAACGATCTCCCAGCAAATATACGAGAATCGCCTTTTTAAGAATCATTCAAGACTCACTTCGAAAAGTATTACTTTCCTAAAAAAGTAACCAGTTCTTACCGTTCTTTCTCCATTCTCTCCCAATTCCTCTTCTCGGACATTCATAGTTTTAAATATACATAGTAGTTTTATTTCCACAACGCGCGCCTGTTTCACCGCACTGTATATTTTCCATTGTATAATTATATAAATTCCACGGAATAAACACAGGCACAGACAGACTTCCATATGGAAATGGTCTTAATCATCTCAAGGGGCTCAAAATGGAAATTTCTGTCCCATCTCGAGAAAAATAAATGCGCGTTCACAATACTCGTTGGTTATTTAAAAGATATAGCCATGTGGCAATAGGCTCGCATTTTTGTTATTTTTTTAGGTGCCAAAAAAAGTATTTTTTTATTTTATTTTTATTACGAAACTCAAATACACAAATCTGCGTTAATTGCCTTTGTTTCATGCGACGACTACAAGTCGCACGTCCGCACGTCAACGTTGAGCGACATACAGTCTCCTTGACTGGACTTGAATTAATAGAAGAGCCGCAATATGCAGGCCAAAGAGCTGCATGCGGCCACCGATCCGCAGTTTAACGACCCCTGGCTTACACAATCAGAGGTTTTTAATCCATCTGTATACCAAATTATAGTGCCATTTTGTAGCAATTATTAAGAAACGACATTATGATTATTCATAATTTCTGCGTCGACTAAACTACTGGTATAGTAAAAATAGTTTTTACTGACGTCTTACCAGATACATTGAAACTAGCCATAGGTGCATAGGTACTTTCAAACCTGCCTTGAACAAAACGAAGCGTTTACGCCGACCGCTAAACGAACTGTTATTTTTAGTAACAACTTTATTAATGAACACGTCTCCGCGGTTTATGAGAGTGACATATAAAAATACCGCAACAGGAAGGAGCTCCCCGCCGAGCATTACAAGTGCCTTATACTCATGTCGCGAAAGTTAAGGTCGCGGCTTCTCGCTTTAAGGAAAAGGTCGATGAGTTACTTCCGAAATGCTGGGAATAATAACGTGATAAATTGTCTCACATGATCTGACCAAGCAAGGCCGCCGCGCAGTCAGGCGTGAGCGCCCGCGGTTGCGATGGGAAATGCATACAAATTATAGATAGAGTTATTATAAATAACAGCCGGTTTATCTTCTACTTCAAGTGCCATGTCCAGCCAGAATATTGATGATTAGTATCACTGTGATCATCCCTCAAACAACCCTCATAAGTAAAGGTCGCGATGAATTCAGCTCTGTGAGAAACTAAAAAAAAAAGAATGAAATAACATCGCATTAAAGCAGTGGTTCTTAAACTTATTTCATCTACCGCCCACTTTGAAAATCAATTATTTTTCAGCGCCACCCAATTTTTTAAAAAATTTTACAACATCTTTAAAACCACAATGACATTCATTACTTTAATTCTAAACAAGACTTTTTTAACAGTGGGAGCAATTAAAACGCAACTTTATAATATTAAGACAATCTTTTATTCAAATTAAAACAAACATAATCAATTTTAATTTCAAAACTAACCTAATGTGAAGGATAAATCTGATGATTTTTTATGATGAATTAAGTAATAACTTTCGTTATGGCATAAACGCAGCCAAAACGGGTTACCCGCATTAATAATCGAGAACCAACGCAGCCCGACACGGCCGGCGCACGCGCAGGAGAAGCCGTGAAATCATTGCGGTCGCTCTTGCCAGGACAAGGCGAATTTACGAACCCTTTGCCAGTAATCAAAATAATACAGTACAAGTTTACAGGTTTTATTAAAATGCTTAATCTACTTATCCGAGTTTTCTATCCATAGCTATAGAACACACAAAATATACGTTACACTTGATTGCTCACGGGATATCCTACGAAAGCTATGTTAAATATTTTAAATTTGTATACAATCAAACAGGGCAGAAATATGAAATAAATAATCGATGTTGTGTAGTAGGTACCTAGGTTTTAATTTCAGTGATTTTTTAAAATATTAAGTAAATGAAATTACAATTCAGCCATAGCCCCTAAACCACTTCAACACCCCCTATTTTTTTCTGGGCCCCTCTAGGCCACCAGCGGACACAAGGGGGCGTTATCGCCCACTTTGAGAACCACTGTATTAAAGTCTTGTTCAAGATAAATTTATCATAAAGTAGCATCTGCAAAAAAAAGGATTTTTACAATATACATCAAATTATTTAATGTTGTTTCATTACTTTCAAACCCGGAAATCATTATAACACATATACTGTCCAATCACAAAAAAAAAAGATAGCAGATCATCGAATTATACAATTGCAAAAAGAATATTGGCAAGATTGGGCCTCAATATGTTTGAATATTTTTACATATTTATGTCGATACAAAAAAAAGATTGTGTCACCCCGAGACTTTCCCGGCAAGTAGAAAAGGACTGTTTCATCTGAATATTCCCCCACCCCGATAGCGAATGTGTGCAAAATCCGAAACTTTAAATATCCTGTAGTAGTAGTAGTAGTAGATGGAGTGGGGGGCTTGTTTCCAGCCCTTGATGTCACCTAGATCTGTAAGGTCTTTTGTAACTACCCACTGTGTGGTTAGGTCAATTGTCAGCTAGTAGCCCGGTACTTCTTACCAGACTAAGTAGGTCACTGACCTTCAAGTTGGGCAGATCGCTGGGTTCGAGAAAGGCTCGTCCCAGTAAACTGTGTCTTTTGGCGGCGAGCCCTGGTTAAATATCCTGAGTACTTGGTAAATATTTACGAAAAGAATATTTTCGTCCGGAACTTTATACACTCTGAGTACTTGGGCATTTTATTAAAGCATTCTAGATATGACAAGATAGGAACCCATGGAAGAAGAAGAATATCAGAAAAAGAAGAATATTTTTTTCCAAACTTTATGCATCCTAAGTACTTGTTATATCAAAGTAAAAACACTTTAGATAAGGCGGAATAAAAACCCACGAAAGTAGAAGAATATCGGAAGAAAAAAAATATTTTCGTCCATAATTGTATACATCCTGCGTACTTGTGTATATATTATAGCATTACAGATAAGGCAGGATAAGAGCTCACGGAAGAAGAAGAATATCAGAAAAAGAAGAATATTTTAGTACGAAACTTTACGCATCAATTTCAATTTCAATTTCAATTTATTTCTGCTCCAGTAGGTAGGCTTTCCTACACTTGGATGCGTCTTTGCCTCTAAAATTTTAAATAATGTAATTAATTAAAGAATATTAACTATCATGATATAGTTGTGGCAATATAAATTAATTTTAATAAATTATAATTGGTTTGAAAACCATTGATAAACAGAAAATAATCTAATAATCAAAATTGCTGATCAAAAAAAGAGCTCAATGTCTGTAGTCATAATTATCAATGCAATAATATGATCGTCAAGAAAATAGATAAGGGTATATTAAAAATATCTAAATTTAAGTTAATTATCAAATCTAGCAATATAGCCGTCGTCGATAAAAATAAAAATAAAAATTACGCTCTTTGGCAAAGTTGATTATCATGAATTATCCGTTATTTTACATTAGGATGCTCTTGGAATAAGAATTCAGCATTATCCAAATCTCTTAAGTCATATACAGGATTCTTGACTAGGCCATTTAATAAGACTTTTTTAAATTGGTTCTCTCCAAGACTTCTGATATGTGTTGGGACCTTGTTATAATAACACAGGCTTTGATGAAGGAAACTGTTGCGCACTTTACTAAGCCTGTGCCGATTTAGATGTAGATCAAATTTATTTCTTGTTTGTTTGTTTGTTTGAAAAGCTTTATTGCACACACAAAAGAATACAATGTGGTGGGCCTATTGCCAAGTGGCAATATCTACCGACCATACCGCCAGGGTTATTGTGACTGAAGGTTTATGTGGGCAAATAAATTTACAAGTAATAAATAAATACACATACAAAAAAGTCATCATAGTATAAAATATAATTCAGTGATTAGTAACGTATGCCAACTCGTATTGAAGGGAGGAGTGAAATATAAGGACAAGCAAAGGAGACGGGAGGGGAGGGGGAATTCATAAGTTGAGTAAATGTCTCTTTAAAGAATTTTTAAACCCGCTCAGGTTTTCAAGTTGTCTTATCGGTAAAGGCACGGAATTCCAGAGACGGGCCGCTTGCACTGCGAAAGACCTAGACATGAAAGTTGATGAATGCTGAGGTATAGCCAGTAATAGATTTTCCTGAGAGCGCAATGGGAGACCATGGGATGATAGCGGAGAGAAGAGATTATACAAATAAGTAGGACAGTTTGACTGTAGTACGCGGAAGAGTAGGGCGAGTATGTGAAATTCCCGACAACGTCTAATGGGTAGCCACTCCATTTGCCTGCGAAAGTTTGATATGTGATCAAACTTCTTCAGGGAATAAACAAAGCGAATACACGCGTTTTGAACCCTATCTAGCTTATCGAGTAGTTCTTCATTCGCATCTAGGTAGGCCACATCAGCGTAATTAATTAGCGGTAAAAGAAAAGATTGTGCCATTTGGCGTTTAATACAAAGAGGTAAGAGATTCTGAACCCGTTTAAAAGAATGGAGACTTCCAAAGACTTTACGACTGACCTCACTTACTTGAGGATGCCAAGATAAGTTTTCATCAATAAGCAGGCCAAGGTCTTTCACAGAACTGCTGTAAGGGACAACGACGTTGTCGATATTGATAAGGGGGAGATTATTTTTATACTTGGCAATGAGTGAGCGACTTCCGATGACGATTGCTTGGGTTTTTGACGGATTAAGAAGCAGGCCATGGTTACGAGACCATACCGCTATCGAGTTTAAATCGGAGTTTAATGCGGATATGGCACTAGCCGCATCCATGGGAGCGAAACTAGCATAGAGTTGAAGGTCGTCGGCATATAGGTGGTATTTACAAGACAAATTTTCAGAGATGGAGATAGTAAACAAGCAGAAAAGGAGAGGTGATAAAATTCCACCTTGGGGCACACCGGCGATAATTTTCGACCAACTCGAGAGCAAGTTTTTGACCGATACCCGTTGTTCGCGTCCGTGTAAGTAGGAATGAAACCAGGCAGTGACTGAAGGAGATAGGTTTAAACTGTGCAAGCAGGCTAAGAGAAGGTCAAAATCTACCGAGTTGAAGGCACTGCTGAAGTCGAGGAGGATTAAGACCGTCAGCTGACGGCGATCCATAGCAACACGGAAGTCCTCAGTAATTTTAGTGAGGGCGGTTGTGGTACTGTGGCTAGAGCGAAAACCCGACTGCAGAGGGTTAAGTATGCTATGTTGTTCGAGGAAATCGTTCAGCTGTGAGAAGACAATTCGCTCAAGTAATTTAGAAAGTGTTGGTAGAATCGAGATCGGTCTAAAGTCCTTGCAAGCTGAAGGATTAGAGCATTTAGATACAGGAACAACAAGGGCACGCTTCCACTCAGCTGGAAAAGTGGACGAAGTAAGGGAATGATTGATAATGTGCGTAATTACTGACAATACCTCAGCCTTGATCGGTAGTAGTCTTGTATTGTGTTGATGGAAATCGCTATTCGCCGGGACATCCGATATGTGCTTACGAGCGAACATAATATATTCCTGAATACTTGGTCTATCTTCGAAGTTGCAGCACTTTATTTTAAGGCGGCATAGGAACCAACGGAAGAAGGAGAATATTTTCGTCCGAAACGAAAAAGGAATTGCGCAATACCTGCGCAAAAATACCTTTCATTCAAATATACGTTCGAGAGTCGCTTGTTTTTGTAGTACTTCCGTGGTATTAGAATGGTATTTTTCCAAAAATGATGTAGTATTTTCTTAAATTCGGTGGTTTTTATTATTTTTTGCATCGTTCCTATACGGGATATTCCAACCGAAATTTGACAACGTGATTTCGTTCCAACAAGGCATCTGTGCACCGAAGTCTTTGAGTCGAATATTTCGAGATTGAAGTATGACTAGCGCGCCCCCTGGTGGACTGATTTCAACCACAATTTTTTCCAACTCTTGCTATAGCCGAATGACTCTTGCTATATGCCAAATTTCAGCTCAGTGGAAAAAAGCGCTTGCCAGGAAAGTAAAACTAACAGAATACAAAAATGCCATTAAATAATTTTAAATGAGCGGCCCTGCGTTTTGGGGAAGAAACGCGGACACTAAATTTAGATAGAAAACTACACCAAAAAAGGTATACGGGAAGTGGGCACAAAGCGGGCACCTTAAGAGAAAGGTAATATTATTTTTCTTAGAAATGACATACAGCAACTTATTTTTTTATCTTGGGAAGCTTAATAATATTTGGTAAAACATGCCAAAACTCTAAAAACAAAAAAATAAAGCAAATAACAAAACTTCCGCGAATACCCGTTTTGATAAAGAGAGAAGGGGGGGGGCTAAAGCGGGCACGTGTTTTTTTCGACACTAAGTAGTTGCCATCAAGAACTAACCTCAAAAGTTTGAGACAAGTAAAAGTAAATACAACCAAATCTCGACCAGATAAACACTCAATAACGAATGATAACATAAATTACACAAAAATAGAGTAAACACAAGTAAGATACCCCGACATTTTGCAAAAAAAAACGTTTTTTTTTTTGCACAAGGATAACTGCAGCAAGGTGACAGGGGCGCAGGGTTTACCCAGTACGAGAGCACACCATTTTTTAAAATGACTGTACACACATGGGTGCACGCTTTAGGCGCTATCCCGCGTTAGGCCCCCTTCCCCTTCTTACAAAAATTTTAATACCGGTTAAAAAAAGTAAATACTACTCGTTTTGCCAAGTTTCCACAAATAAAACTCGAAATTAGTCCAGTAAATCTATGTATTTTCCATTTCTCTCCTTGTCTATACAGACTATAACAACAGATACGTAGAAACTGGGCCGAAAATCTGCAGTTGCAATTACTAAGCAAAAAAATGTTGTTGACGGTTAATCTTAAAACATAGCTGATATTAGGGTTAAGACATGTTCAATCCGTTCTTAGACTTGCGAACAACTCTGAGTTTAGTTAATTTATCGGCTATAACATAGTGCCTGAAATTACGGCTGAAATCTATACTAATATTATAAAGACGCCATGTTTGTAAGTTTGTATGTAGGGAGTAATCTCCTAAACTACTCATCCGATTTCAAAAATTCTTTCCTTAATGGAAAGCTCTATTATGGGTGAGTGCTATAGCCTATAATTTATTGTGATAAATATTGATTTTCAATTCGAAACCATGATATTTGTAAATCAAGTGGGAGAAAAACGAGCTGGTGAGTTGCTTTAACGGCGTGCGCTGGCGAAACCGTTTGATACATGTAAAAACAGTATATAACAAAAACATCGGCCTCAGAGCGATCTATAGTCAGAGACAGTTTATATCCAACTTTTATATTTAAGCTACTATAACTGCTTTTATGTCTCAAAAAATAAAAAAAATAAGTAGTTGAAGTTTGTTGAAGACATTAGCAATAAAATAAGAATCCTTATCAAAATAAATTAATCCATTATCATGGGTGGTTAATAATAATAAAATTAGCCATGTACTGTAAGTTTTTAAGCTGTATAGTTATAGAGATATCAAGAAATTAGTAACGCGTGCAAGCACCCCGAAATACAAAGCAGTCGGCGGCGGCGGCTGCTGGCTCGGCAAGGTTAGCGTTCAGCGGAAGGCGGCGCTGGTGGCGAGGAACAAGACCCGTACGTCTACGATATAGGCATCATGCATCTGAGGGGGGACGTCTTGCACTACTTATATATCTAAAGGTAGCGTCTAAAAAGGCAAATAAACGCAACCCAACTTAAATTAAGAAATCGATTCGAAACTTTACGCGAAGCGAAGCGAAGCCGCGTAAAGCGAGTGAACAATAAACCGCATGGTAAACTCACTCTGGAAATGTCATCCCATTATGAAAAATAACTGGGACGGCAGAAATTCTAGAAGCGCTTTCAAAATTCTAGAAGAAATGTCTCCTGTAGTAATAAAAGAATATTTCTTTTACTGAGGAAATTAACCATAAAAACCAAAGAAATTGTATGCCTTGTAATATTGTATGCCTTGTAAATATTGAAACCATAAAAACCAAATAAATTGTATGCCTTGTTTTATTGTTTATTACCTTAGTAAAGAATTCATGGTTTTAATTATTGCAACACTGACACTTATTTACATTGGTTGCAAAACCTCAATGACATTGAACTTTGAAATGAATTTATAGGCTAGGAATTACTTTTTTAACCCCTTGAGTATGATATGACCAAATCTGGTTCTGAAACAATTATCCGTTGAGTATGATACGACCAGATCTGGTTCCGCGTTTCTTTCACTTCTTTGACGTTCTCATATTTATTCATAATTATCTAATTGTTTTACAAAATGATATTTCAATATTCTATATTCGAAATTTCAATGCAATCATTGTGCAGTTGTTCTTTTTATGATTGGTGTAGTAGTTTCGTAGTTATAGTACTTTAAGGTCGATGTCGCCGAAAATCCTGCAAAAGAGACAGATGCATCCATGAAAATACCCATTTACTCCAAGGGTTAAAGAAAAAAATCATTATTGGGATAGAAAAAAAAAGAAAATATAGAAAATATGATAAACCCATACAAAATAACTTGCAAAATGCACATAAAAATGATTTTTTTACAAATTTTGTTTGGCTTTGGTAATTATTATTTTTTTATTGATTATTTCTTGCATTCGTTTTAGGCTATTGATTTCTTTGATTATTTCTTTCGATTATTCGTTTTATCTATATTTCTGAGTATATGTGTTTTTAAAACGTTGATTATTACCATAATATGTCCAATTGTATTTACAGTTTTGCATGAATAAAATACTATTTGACTAATTATTATAAGATATATTTTCGTGAATATTAGATTTATGCGACGTGTTTTTTTATATTACTTATCCTATATTTCAGCTAAGATTACTCAAAGAAACAAAGAATGTTTGAAGAATGTTTTTTAAAATAAAATAAAGGGATAAATTGATTTATCCCAATCCCATGCAAACCGAAGATGATCCCATGCATCACGCATTAAACTAAGCTTACGCCTGTACCTAGATGTGCGATTAACGATTTTTTTTCATTGTGAGCTGATTTATTAAAACAGTTTATTATTAGAGATTAGTGATAACGTACACAGTATATGAGGCCACCAGAACCAGAGTGGACCAAAAATAAATATATTTTTTTTGTGGATATGGGCCAAAATAGTTAAAGGGAATCCTTAAGTGAACATAGCAGAAAAAGTAGTATGGCACATAGTTTTTATTTTGATAATTTCTTGAAGATATCAATTTTTGGTGACTCTGGAATTCTAAATAATGATTTCTTAAATGGATGTTTGCATTAAGCTCAAAATCACCATAATGTCACTTGGGCCACTCTGGTTCTGGTGGCCTCATAAATACAACATATTAAAGATCGAATACCAATAATAATAAAAATAATATCAAAAGATAACATATTTCATAGATATAATATTTTAAACAAATCAAACTATAATTGACATGTTTTTTTGCAGGATTGTCATGTATTGCATTGCATTTTATTTGCATGATTGGTTTTAAATTAGTTTCATCGAAATGCACCAGATAGGTGTGTTTTTTTAAACATTTGTTTTAAATTTTCAATTAATGGATATTAGGTGCTTATAAGTGATAACTACCAATTTACCAATATATTACATATATTGGTAAATTGGTACCTCTTCGACTTACCTCTTATGTTTGTACTTGGTTAGGTTTTGATCCAGGCTTGTTTTGGATTGGGCCAATACTCATTCTTCTTGGCCATTCTTGTTTGTTCAAACTCGAGTTGATTCAATTGAGAATTTCATTTGAAATAAAAAAAAGGAATAAAATATGTTAATATGTGTCAGATTAATTGCACCGCATTCCTTCACCCATGACCTTCACCTTTGTATTGACCTTTCGTACGCCCTTTTTTATCTAATAATGGTCGATCTGGCATCGTAAAGGCGTTAACGTTAATCCATAAAAAACTCCAAATATCGTTTAAATTTGTTAATGAGTCATCGATAAAAGATTACCAAAAATTCCGCTCCTTCTTCGACATATCTGAAAAAAAAACCTGATTAAAAAAAACATTTGTTTTGCGATGTTGCCAAATTTGCGTTTTATTTTAAATTACCAGTTTTGCTATTCGACGGTAATTAACAACACAACTGGTCTGATTGGAGTGGCTTAGCTGCCTATTCAACAATCTGATTTTTAATATGAATTTTATGTTTATTATTAGCATAATTTGTTACGGTTCGTGATGCCGCTTGAATAGTATTGATGCTGTCTTAATATGGTGCCATTATTATTATTATTATTATTATTTTCACTATTATTATTATTTTTATTATTATTACACTAACAGCATAAGACCGATACGTCTATATCACGTGCACTTGTTTTTAAACTTGTGACTGTTTTGCACTAAGAAAAACGACCAGTTTATTTTTAAAGCTATTGAGTCAGCACTTACCACTTCCTCTGGGAATTCAATCCAAGCATCCATTACACTAGTTGTCAAAAAGTGTTTCCTAGGGTTCAATGCTGCAATTACCTTATTCAACTTTAAGGAGTGTCCACGCAGTTGCGTGCTAGTGTTCGTGGTATACATGTTCTCGAGGTTGGCAGAGTTTAATAACCCTGTTGTAGGTTTTTATTAGATCTCCTCGTTGCCTACATTCTTCCAATGTTAGATGGAGTTCTATCTTTATACTGCAGAAATAATTTTAAATCATATGATCAAACGATAACTAATACTGTTAATAATATACATATTTTTTTAAATCTCTGGAAATAGGAATCGATTCTCCTCCCAGTTATTATAAGATAAACTGCAATTACATTAATTGTTTTCTTAGTTTTATAGTTGCCATACAATATGGTCTCAATGACGTATGACGTATAAAATCTCATAATATTAAGAAATAAATTTTGTTGTACTTTTCGAGGGCCTTTGACATGTCGATTATTTTAAAATACAAGTAAATAAAAAGAGCTGTTAATATTAATATTGAATGTAGTTTTTTATAACTTGTGTTTTATGAGGACAAAATAATGAGTTGACTTCATTCCATAAGACAATACCCAATGGACAATTATCTTAATTATCGAAAAAGTAATAGTGTCACAGTTAACGTTTAGTTTTACAATTGCGAATATTTGACTCGACGAAGTGTGGAATATTGCGCCATCTTATTGAAACCACATCTAAGTTATAGCATAGGCACATAAAGTATTTAAAATTCAATTATCAATTTCCTATTTCATTTCATTATTATTCCTATCTTATTTGTAATGAAAAAATCTATATGAAGATATTTATAATTAATATCTACACATATGTATATTTTTATGTCAATATTTTTATACTTACTTACTTGATTATATTGAAAGTATTTGTGACATTTTTATGCCACTACCTAGTGCTGAATTTTAATAATAGTTAATATTGTAATATTAAATTTATCTAATATCTAGTTTTAACTTTGTATAATCTCAAACTTGAACGTTTGCAAAATGTATGCATACGATTCATCTTCGGTCTACGTAAGTATGATCACGTGTCCGACTATAGGGCACAGTTAAAGTGGTTGCCAATACGCCAAAGAAGAAATGTTCATATACTGGCTCTCCTATATCGTGTACTCACCCAATTAACACCATCCTATCTCCAGGAGCTTTTTGAACCACTAAGTTCCCACGGTCTCGTACTTCGGTCAGCCTCTGACAGTTTATTAAAAATTCCGAGTCATAATAGTGATTTCTATTCCTATTCTTTCTGTGTCCATGGTGCAAGACTCTGGAACGATCTCCCAGCAAATATACGAAACTCGCCTTCTTTACCATCGTTTAAGACTCACCTTAAGGATTACTACCTTTCTAAGAAGTAACCAGTTCTTCCCTTTCTCTCCTGTTCCTCTCCCAATTTCCTCTCCTCGGGCATTATTAGTCTTAAATTCTTCCACTTGTCTGTATGTTATGTAATAATCTTTATTTTCACAATGCGCGCATGTACCACTATGTTTAGGTTAGCTGTAAGACATTGCCATGTGGCAATAAGCTCGCCTTTTTTGTATATTTATTAAGTGCAAATAAAGAGTGTATTATTATTATTATTATTATAATCTGCATTTTTTAGGAAGTAAATACGTAAATAAATGCGTACACCAAAGAGTGACTTTTAGTGCATTCATTGGACGAACAATTTATCCTGGCGATTATAATGACTTTATGTATCTATATACATATTATGTACAGCTGTCAGAAATGCTCTCCGTTACCGATGGCAATGTTATTTTTAAAGAAGATCTTTGATAGTCAATACAAAGTTTCATAGTGAGTTCGTTTATTTTCAGTTAACATTCGCTTCTAAAACACTTTTTTTATTGATTAACCGTAGCGTGATATAAAATATGCTCTCAGGTAATGATTATGTCAAGAAAAGACCGGTAGGTATATCTGTATACAATAATATGTGATTATCTATCTGCTTTTATTTACAATCGAGAGCAAAACCTGGGACACTATGATTGTATGGACGTGATCGTGATCACATAATCACGCTACCATGAATGTGTCGTGAAATAGCGACTACTTCCGGGCGGATATTCCCGAGACACGTAGCCGCAATACGATACATGGCAGATATTTTAAGTGAGTGGACTTTGGACTAAAAGTTTGAGACCACCTATATCAAGGAAGAAAAATGAAATAAAACTCAAAATACGAAGCAAGAGGTTAAATTATTATTTGAAATACCTATTTACTTAATACTTATTTACACATACATCAAGAAGAAAACCAAAAATATCAATTAATTACATTAAAAATGCCGTTCATATTTTAAATAGATTTTTCGTCAAAAAATCCTCCCTTGCATTTTATTGCATTTTTGTTTAGTCTGCATACAAGGAATCAATTTGTCGATTGTATCTTGTGAAATATTGTTCCAGCTTTCTTGTAAAGTCTTCCACATGTCTTCTTGCGAGGAGAGACAACAACTGCGCACATTTCTATCAAGCTCTTCCCACAAAAGCTCAATTGGGTTGAGATCCGGGCTCTGAGGGGGGCACACCATGTTTTTTAACACCCCTTATGTTTCTTTACGTTCTAAATAACTCCTGCATAATTGTGAACTAGGTTTTGGATCATTATCTTGTTGGAAAAAAAATCCATTTACAATTAATCTTAAACCAGACCGAACGGCATTTTGCTGTAGTATTCGTTTATACTGCTCCTTTTTAATGATTCCATCGACTCGTACCAAATTTCCGGTTCCATGGACTGAGAATCATCCCCAGACCATAATGGAACCACAACCATGCTTGACTGTTGGCACCATACAGCCTGGCATCATCTTTTTCTGGGCGCTACGTCGAACAAAATTCGTCGTTTGGATCCAAATATTTCAAATTTGAATTCATATATCCAAATAACTACTAAGGCCACAAAACAAAGAAACGGATACAGTGGGCCCTTACCCATTGATATTGGTCGGAAGATAACTTTTAAAAAGTTCTGCAAGTACAATGGGCAAAAGTTGTTAGGCGGTCCCGTCGAAATAGAGCAGGTAGTCGCCTAGCCCTTCGAAGCCGTGGTCTATATCAAATGTATATGATCTTTTCTTTTTAATGCTGATTGACTTACTACAGTTGTACGTTAATATTATTTTTTTAAAGTCTGAATAGCAAATATACATGAAAAATTTCTTAGACCGAATCGAATAGCATGATATCGTTATTTTTACGATCCGCTAGAGTCAGTCTCTCTCAAAGTGGGCATCAACGCCCCCTTGCGGGCGCTAAAGGGTCCAAGTAAGGGAGCTATCATATAAACGGATCACTGAAAATTTACATTTTCAGCCTTACAATCACCATTTTTTTATTAGTAAAACCGATTGTCGGAGAAAATTTTGAAAACGGACAATTCGTTATTGAGCTACAATTTTCAAAACTAATTGACTAAAGGGGCCGTAACTTTTAAACAGAAACTTTGATTCGGACAATCTCTCGCCAATTAGTTTTAATAATCGTAGAAATTAGCTGCCATATGTAAACCGATCCGAGACCAGCGCTTGCGTTTTAAAAAGTACTTGTACGTTTCATTTTACTACTAGTTTTGTTAACATTTCTAACATTAAAAATCTTATCAGCCCATTTTAAACGGGCCTAAAGTCTCATCATGCTATAATAATATAGCAACGCTCGAGCGGATCTTCGTGTATATTTACGAGATAATTTTCCGCTCGTGAAAAGTGTCGTATACGAGTATAATTTATGTATTGCGTTTATTAACATGGTATTATGACAATTTGCACAGGTGGATTGCCCCTCCGCATATATTCGCAGTCGTTAACGTGGTTATTATTGCCGTTTCCATTCGATACGACACTACATTTTCAACATTCGTAACTAGGACTAGATGAACTAGTCGAAATAAGTAATACATTTCTTACATATTTATATTCATTCCTGTCTACTTTGGTATACAAACAAGAAAGTTGACTGAAGATATATAGACGTTATATAACAAGTTTTGTACCTACTACGTAGTTGTGTTTACTTTAATCGTATATAATGTCACACATTAAGAAACATCATTTAATAAAATGTAAAAAATAAAATAAAACATTAAAACTGAGCGGGACACATTTTAAAAATACGGAATGCAAACGGGATGGAAGATTTCTGACGTGGCGCTCCACAACCAACAGGCATCGATCAAGCACAGCATGCTGTGCTTGATTGATGCTGCTCGAAACAAAGTCCAAGAATAAGGAAAAAAATAAAGCAGACGTATAAATACCCACAAACCGGGCTTAATAGAAGCAAAATAAGAAGAACATTTTGAATGACAGATTTGACAGCATACAGGAAATATACTACAATATCTGCATTCCACAAGATAAGGAAAATATTAAGGATTTCCATTTGATTTAAATCCGTCTGATTGGCTGCTATTATTAGCTATTTTTAATACAGGGTTTACTGATAAGACATGCCATTTTAAATAATTGATAATGAAATATTTCCTAATTTAGTAATATAAGTAGGTACCCATAATATAGAAAATACTAAGATACTAATTATAATTATTATAAAGTTACGTATAATGCGAGATAACATCATTGACGTAATTGAAACATTATTTAGTGGCCACTACTATCTGAATACTACGTCCACTACTATCTGATTTGTCATCCCATTATGTAAATTATTGTGACGACTATATATATTGTTGTGGGCTACTTTTGCCTTTGCTATAAACGTATTGCATCTGTAACTTTCACCGACTCATTTTATTGTTGTTTTGTATTTATTTTTATATTGACTCAAAATAATCAAGATACTAAGATTATCCTGGTAGTAAAGAAATTCTTTTATCCTAGTAGTAAAGATCTTAAATTCCCTCAAACAAAGAATGCAGATAATACCGTTGACTTCAAGTTTTAATCACAGTCATTACTGTATCTGAACTGGAAACAATACCACACAGGATAAAAGAATACGAAAGAAACAGAATTGATCCTGTACTTACTGGCAGAAATCACCTTTACTTGGGTGCTATTGACACATCTAAAAAAATAAGAAGGAGATCGCACGATCTGGCTAGGCTGTCAGTATAAGGGGTCACCGAAAAAACCGGAAGAATTAAGGCACATTACAAAAATGACACGAAATTTAAAATGACGCTTCTTATGAGAAACCCCTTTAGACATCAAAACAAATTAGCTATAATTGCTTTCTTTACTACTTATCGTAATTTGCTAATGTAGTTAAAGTTATTTCTGTCAGTCTCAAGTGAATCATATGACAATGAATCAATAAAAAACGAGATTACCTTTAAATAAGATAAAACGGATTTACCGCATGAAGTTTGTAGCACCCGACGATTCAGCGATGTTGCAACCGCCTGTGCAAAGTTCTGTCAATCGTCATCGTTGCTCTGAGGTAGGCGAATTTTCAAAATTGACGGACGCCAAAACAGCCGCCACATCACCGTTATAATCTGCGTAGTAACAGCAACAATTTGCCGCCTACCTGCAAGAAAACGAATGACGATTAATAGCACTTAATTCTACACTGAACAACTGCGGTTGCAAAATCGAAATGTCGGGTGTCGGGTGTTAGGGGATCGTAAACTGCAGGATATATGCAAATATATTGTTTAATATTTACCGTAAATGCCTAATTTTGTAGTTGTATACCAGGGAGTCAGGTAAATTAGACGTAATTGATTGATGAATGACGTGATTCCCTGATAAACTACAAAATTAGGCATTTTTGGTAAATATAAAAAAAATGTATATTTCCTGCGGTTTACGACCCCTTCCCAGCCCACGACGGGATGCTTGACAAGCATGCTTGATCGTCTAGAGAGTCCCTACAAACTTAACGCGGTAAATTCGTTTTATCTTATTTATAATGTCAAACAACCGGCGATAGTCTGCGATTTCAATATTACCTAGTTATTTTTAACACAAGATAACATTTTATTTTATACCAATGACGCTATCTACTTCTTTGAGTAACGCAATTTATGAATGAACAGGTATACAAATCAATTCAAATGAATTAGTCAAAATTGTTACACAACACGGCCACAGAATAAGCTAATGTAAATACATGTTAGCGATATCGCATATGATTGACGTCCATTACTTTAATATGATAATGATATTGAAGGGATAATGCTGATAATTTAGCGAGTAATGAGTGATGATTTGTATAAATTATACGTGGTCGTCAACAATAATGGAATCCAATACTTTAAGCAGAACGGGTTTCATAGATTGCGAACCCGTGCAGCATTAGGATGTCTACCTTAAATGGTGTAACTTCTCGTGCCAAAAATTAAAAACTATAACAAACTATTATTATTATTAAAAGTATAACTAAGGTACACTACCCTTCTCTGCTGACGTATTATTCAGATCATAAGTGATTTCTGACTCTCAACTTGCATAATTGTAACTTGCATATTTTCCGTCGCATGTTATTTCACTATTTAGAGGCCATCCACATATTACGTAATCACGTAATTAAATGATGTCGATTCATCTGTCATGATGTGCTCTATTTGTCACAGGCTGCGTTGGATGCACTAAATGTTTGCGGCTTTGGCGTGTTAACTCACGTATCGTATTCTTCACACCAGGCTGCCAGCGACTACTTCCTCTTTCTAAACCTAAAGAAGAGACCAGCGATTTTCGATAAAGAAGTTTTTACCGCCTTCGGCAGATAGCTCTTCTACATACCAACATAAATCATTGATTATATAGCGTATTATTATGCTTCTACTAATAAAATTGATTAATCTTGTACTATATTATGTTCAATATGGCGACTTTGTCATATAACAATATGTTGGCGCACTGTAGATGGCGCTCTAAACACGCTATACGGTATAAAATAATATTATAGTAACAAACGAATTTTTAAATCATACCTATTATTATTTACATAAAGATGTCAATTTTTGATTTTGTATACAGGTTTCAATACGTAATAATTATGCACTTTAATTTTTAGATAGACTTAAGATGGTATTCTATTTCTCCTTATTATTTTTGTAATGTAATCAGCCTATATAAAAATCCGATAGATGAAATTAATAATTGACTGTTATTAACGTTATTGTGAAATTATCAGGGTTTATAATCAATCAGTCCTTTATACACAACCATTCAATATCAATGTTTTTATAGAAGGCCAAATAAAGTGCTAATAGTTTGGCCGCCTATGTTATCGGCGCCACCTGCATTTCGCCGGTGCAGAAAGGTTGTCGAATCCTATTTTTTTTTTGGCTGATATGAGTCAATTTGAAAACATGTAATAAATTATTTTTAACACAAGTTATTATAAAGAATACAGAATTTTAGTATATAAAGTACCACTTTTTTACACACAATAAGCCACGCGCGACGGCCATTGTCATGCCAATGTCACCGAGGTTGCAATTCATACAATATTTTATACATACGTAATACAAGGCGCTAGGAAACATTAATCAACGAATCCACTTTGGAACATGGACATACTTCGGAAATAATGCGCATGTTAATTGTCAGGAAACAGAGCAGTTTATTTGGCATAGGACGCTACATGTCGCCGCTACAAATTACATTGTCCTTCCTATAGTAGCAGCGACCTTAATACTATCAATTTAATTTCCAAATTGACAAAATTGGGGGCCTCGACAAAAAATGCCACCTTACCTGAATCGCTTACTGCGCAAAGGGAACGGAGAAGTGACAACACTTTTTTCGAAGTGCATTTAGAATTGCTTTTCTTTCTATTTTACACAAGACTACTGCAATTTTCAAAATCTGAAATTGGTTGCTACTTTATATCTATCAACATATTCAGTTTTGAGCTTGGGTAAATAAAGCAACAATGTAATATGTGTAAAGTAATATATTTATTACCAATACGGTTGTCTAAGAATATTTTTCTTTGATAAACGACACCCCTGTATTTTTTTGTCGATAAACCACACTTACTTTTTGTCTCTTTCGTCTTCAAATATTCTAAATTATATTTTCAACAATTTTAACGAAATTAAAAATATATATATAGGTATACTATGTTTTAAATTATAATACAAGTATCACTCCAGAACAGACTGTGGTCTAGTAGAGTTGATAACATTTAACAAATCTATACTTTCATTGCTTCGCGAAAAATGATCAAATATATGTTCAATTCTACATCTTAATTTAATGCCGATATTGTAAACATTCATTACTGATTTTTGTAAAAAAAAAAAAATTATTCTGTTATCACTAGCCTAGACAAAAAGATTACATATTGCAATAGAATACCGGAGAATACTTTCTAAAGGACGACCTAATCAAAAAATCGTATTGGGATAGAAGAAGAACATAGAAAAAAGAATAATGATAAACGCGAATGAATAATGATAAACGCGAAATAATGATATACGTTGTCGCATAATGATAAACGATTCTAGAACATCGCTAAAGTTTGAATAAAACAATAATGTTCTTATAAAACTGAATGGATGAATAAATATATATTGTATAATACCCATACAAACACACAAAAGTAAAAAAAAACTAATTTTACAACCAATCTTCGTGGTGGTTAAAGAATTTAGGCATCAAAAGTGTAAGGATTAAAGAAATAGAATAAGTGAGTAAACATAAATTACATGGAATATCATAAATTGTAAAGAAAGATTTAAAGAAATGATTTTCGAAGTATCTATGTACTCGTACATTAAATGTATAGATGCAATATTTATGATTTTATAATATACCTAATACAGTCGAATACTGCGAACGATGAAGCAAAAATCGAAAATAATATTATCATAGCATTATAGATAATACTATCAGGTAAGCCTTTTTAGTCGTGGATCTGTCAGAGCCTTTGGTGGTCAAGACATGCATCTAATTATATTTGATCGAGGCCGAATACCGGAATTGTTAATAAATTTGCTACTTTTCGCAAATTATATACTAATCTTCGAATATACTCAGAGAGTTTCATTTAATCATTAGGACAAATTAATAAGACATACCGTTAATACAGCTTCATTTTTATTGTCCGCTTCTGAGTGAGCCTTGGAGTTAAACGTGACAACGACACACGCGATGTGACTGAACAAAGTTTTAATAATTGACTAATCGCTTTCTGGCTTCCGTGATCACCTTGAACCTGAATTATTCTTTTACAGTAATCATCTATTTTTGTCTGTTGAACAGTAATCGATGTCTTAATTTCAAATATTAAGTAAGGTCATGTTTTGATTGTATTGAGTGATTACTATGTGTTGTTAAAAGAGTATAAAAGTAGATAATGTAACGCCTTGTCATTCCATTAAAGCATATTTGTAATATTTTCATAGAATGTCACAATTTCTACAACACGGTAAACCAACAATTTAGTATATCTTATTGTTGTACCCACTCTAATTCCAAGTAGTAGTACCTAGTTATCTTTATCGATATGTAGGTTACAAGAAATATGTTGTAGCTGACGTAAATATTACGCAATTTAGTTTATTTTTTTAAATATAAAATTAGTAAAAATAAAATATTTAGGTGCTAAAAATAAAATATTTATTATTCAAGAAAATATTATCAAATGAAAATTTAAACAATAATTATACAGCTACAACCATCATTTACACAGTTAATATTAAAATAATTCAAGTAAATAAATCAAAAATAAAAGTAATAGATCAGCAAAATATCAACTGTAAAATAAAATAATCAATCAGTTAGAAACTAAAATAATTATCAATTGAGCATTTATAATAAAATTTTAATTGAGAAAAAGTTATTTTCGACAACAATTTGAGCATTCAATATGATATCACTTAAGTTACAGGTTCAAGATAAAAATATAACAATACAAAAAATATAACAATACAAACATATTAAAATCAAACTGGAGGGATTGAGATAATCGGGCATGATCGCCTGCATCCCTCATCGGACACGGAATTCGAAGAAGATTAGTCTTTAGGTAAATATTTTTGAATCGCGTTCCATTTCTAAACGATTTATGTAATTACTAATATCGATTTGTTATCTGTGCGCATTAGGTACTTGCCGTTAATTATCGCTCAATTCATTGCACTTTACAGACTAGAGACATACATTTACCCTTCTTATCACATAGTGGGTTAATCCACAATTATTCATTATGTTTAGTTGTTACAATTAGTGTTACCATCTGCGAAATTTTTATCACACCTTACAGTCAAAAAGTGACTGCCGGCGTCTCTGACTGATTACTAATTTAAAAATCTACAATAGAGGCACTCTGCGAGATACCGGTTTTCAGCAAAAACCCAATAATTTACAAAAACTGACTTTAAAATACATGATTAGCCCTGAAAACCGCTGCGAAGTAGGTAGAAAAGTTATAACCTAAACAAATTTTCAGACTAATTGATTCATGGAGCCATTAAGGGATATTTCTTTATACAAAACGCCAATACTCTCGCAATTTAAATCGCAAGGTCATGAAACATTGCATAGTCAGTTCGCGCCATCGTAATTACCATTTTAATATGTTCATAAAAATCTTAAAATCGTAAAAACTTTTGTTATTACGATTTTTATTTTCCACTGTTATTGTTGCCATATAATCATATAGTTAAATATTTTCTCTAAAATCTACTATATCGGCACCCTGCACGATACAATGATGATTGATTATCTATACTAATATTATAAAGAGGTAAAGTTTGTGAGGTTGTAGGAAGTAATCTTTGGATCTACTGAACCGATTTTGAAAATTATTTTACCAACAGAAAGCCACGTTATTTGTGAGTGTCATAGGCTATATATTAATCCGAAAATTTAAAAGACTTTTTCGTGGTAGTCGGATTTGCAAAGTAAGTCGGAGAAAAACGGTCGATCAAAAACGTTTCTAACTAACGCTGCCTTAACGATGAGAGATATATCATTAAGTTCTCGAGAAAAGTTGTAGAGCTTGATAATGCCTACAAAAAAGTCAGCGACAGCATATGTCTAACTTTTATATTTAAGTCACAAAAAGTAGTATTTTATAATAAAAAAATAGTTTAAATCGTTAGGTTATGTTTATTGGTCATATTATCAACAATTATGAATTCTTATCGAAATAAGTAAATTTATCGTCTTAAGTGTTTAAAACATAAGACTTTTCCCTTTTACTGCATATAATTTTCCTTTTACTGCATAAATGGTTAAAGAGATAAGACACTCACAAATAAGACACTCACAAGAAGACACTCACAAATAACGGTAATATAGTCAAATTGGCTTGCAAATACATATATACATACATATGCAGTAAAAATATAACTCTTTTTTTGGCAGTCAGGAAATAAATCATAGCACTCAGTACTAACCGAACCACACTCATAATTTCATCACAAGTAGAAAGTTTTACCGCCCAATGAAGTGGGCACGGGTCAGCTAGTGAAGTATATAATCAATGATATGATCTAACGCTATGCTAAGTTTCATGACCCTGCGATATGAATTGCGAGAGTAACTTGTATTTTCGTTTTATATGATGAAGTGTCCCTTTAGCGGACTCTTAAAGGTGTCATTACCTGGGGCCAAATAATTTCTATTTTTTAAAAAACGTCTTTTCTTTTTTACTGAATTAAATAATGGTGGAGATCGCTTTATATTTGCCAAATGTAAACGAATAATTGTTTGAGATACGCATGATCTAATTAGTAATTCGGCCAGGTAATTTAGCACTTAGCGTTTAGCAGCTATGATTTACATAATTCTTTTTCTATTGTAGATTATAATATTTATGTAATGTACATATAGAGTTAGTCAATTATTTATAGTCTGCAAATATTTAAATCGCTATAAATATTCGAGCAAATACGCTTTAAATAAAATTATACAACATGGTGATTCAAGAAGCTTTATGTTTTGATGACGGTTTGGATATTGTAAATATGTAAAGTTGTACATCATCGTACGATAACGGTCATTTCGTGATATCGTGCCACGGAGTTAACAGATGGAAGACCACCTAATTATCTGTTGTTTTCCATTTTGGGGTTCATGGCTATCCGGTCTAACTATATGACTAAAAGACAACAATAACAGCGGCAAAATTCCCGAAATATCGCGGTCACGCATACAGTTGTTATTGATATTTGTCTGACATGCCAAAACTAGGTGTGACCTATGATTGCATTTCATGGAATGAAAATCCATTATCTAGTTAGGGTTTATTTGCATCTACTTTGTAACAGAAGTATCGTTTTCAGTCATTCGTTACAATATGCATTATTTGAAAAATATTTTAACTACATATTATCTCTCATATAAATACTATGCAGGTTTTAACTAATTTAGCCGAATATAGCTCACATAACTAAAGGAGTGAAAGGTAAGGAAGAAGAAGATAGAGTTGCAAGGGAAACCAAAATTAGATTAAAATAATACTGCCCGATACTTTCCAGTTATAACTAAATATATACATACACACTATTAGGGATATAATCCACAGTCATTAGGGACAGTGAATACACACTCTATTAAGGACAGTGAATGACCCCATGTCCAGATGTTGCGGAATAGAAAATGTCACAAGACGTTTTTGGGAATCACCCTTGGTATCAAACATGCATAACTGATATAGTCTGACCAGCGAGTCGTGATTGCAATTTTCGAATTAAAAATCGGATTATGGCAACATTTTCCAAAACTGTCATCAGCCGGATACGCTCAGATCGAGCAATCTTGACAATGCTTCTAATATGAGAAAAAATATAATTTTATGGCAATAGGTACGCAATTTGGTATTATAAATTTAAAAGAACTAGACCTCAACAAAAAAAATATATTATTTCTATGCAAACATCTTAATTGAAATAAATCGGTGTATTATTTTCTTTATTTATTAAATAAAGAGCGGTAGGTAAAGGCAGTGAAATAAGGCTTTAAAGGCCCGTTCCGTTTCTCGCAACCTTATTTTTAGTTGGGTCTAAAATATAAGAACTTAGAACGTAGAAATATAAACAACCGTTCCTATTATTTTGGTATTCCGTTTCTTTAAATGTAAGAATGGATGCTACGAACAAACAATGTATTGTTTATTTATTCGGTTATCTCATTAACATCAAATAAATATCTTGCAATAAAAAAAGAAATTTTTAAAACAGTGTGTTAAACCATTGGAACTAGACACCTGCCACGATCTCGCATATTAAGTTATTCAGTTTTTCCCTTCCCTGAAAAGTTTGGTTGTTGGCGTGTACGAGGTCTCACATAAAAAGCGAGAATATGACAAACCAGACCTCTTTTTCAAGGACAAGAGGCAGCCATTTTTTAAAAGGAGAAAAAGAGGTCTCTTAAAAAATGATTTCACTGCGTCCATTAATATTCTTCCAAGAAAAACCGTTGCTCTCGTGGTTGGAACATCTTGACTCATAAAGTCTGCGGAACGTGCCTCGACTACGTGTTGTAAGATTTATTTACATTGAGTCTATATTTGGTCAGCATAAAACTGGTCTGATAAGGTCAAATTAGGTTCCTTCCGCATCGCAGCATTTCCCGAAATAAACTTAGTTTTATTGTTGTGGCACTGATCTGTGTCGATGTTTTATTGGTGCATATGTATAGATAAAGAAGAATCAGACAGCTGAGTTAGTCGATGGATAGGGTTTTGGGCCCGATTACTGACCGAATGTCTATGCCCAATCAAATGAAGCTTACACAAACAATGCGGTCTTTAAGAGCTCATATAATATAATACAAATACACACTTCAACACTTAATGCGCGGGAAGGTTTTAAAATGTTTACTTGTTGCCTCTAGATGCATAGGTTGCCTTTTATCTATTGCGACATGGGAACAATGGTTCGATCCGACGTTTCTATCGTAAAGATTGATATTTTCGACAGTATATATACATTATACATAGATCGTTTTGTCATACGGACACCTTGTTGTGTTTGATTAGGTCGAAAATTTTGTATCAGTCAAAATTTAATTACCTCTTAAACATTTCCGTGCGATGTTTTTGTATGATTTTCGACGTGGATTATCTCAACAAAGCTTTTGGAATTCGACTTATGGTGATGAAGCCCCATCCAAGTCGCTCTGTATTGTTTTTTACACGACAGCCCAACAAAAAAGGAGTGTAATGTGTTCAGTGTTTATCTATGGTATGTTTTCCGTTTCTTTATGCCACCATAACTTCTAAACCCTTGAACCGATTTAGAAGGTCTAGGGTAGACTGGTATGTCTACCCTAGACAACAGCGGCTGTAACGTCGCTGAAGCGTCGGGTGCTACAAGATTCACGCGGTAAATTCGTTTTTTATCTTATTTATAACTGAACATCTTTTTTTTTTGTTATTTCATCGCAGTACATAGAAGGCAGCTTACGTAGGTACTTATGTAATTAATTGAGTCATTGATTTGCCATTGATCTTGAACTTGAGGCACTGGCTACTTAACTACCGGTCTAAAATACGATAAGAAGGAAATGTCATGCTCTAAAAACAGTAAAGATTGACCTTAAATTAGATCTATTTTCGCTGTGAATGAGTCATGTCCTGAGGAAGCTGTTTATTATTCGAATGCTCATAATAGGATCTTTTAATGATCTTGATTATGCGCTGTGACTGTTAATTCCTTAACCTTCAAACTATAACAAGCATAGAAACTGTTCGGCTGTATATTTTTTATCGTTGTACGTAGGAAATGCTTCGTGTCATATTTGATATGATTATATATGTATGTTGTAAAAGGAAAGTTTTTGGATGTTTTAGTAAGCACCTATATTAAATATTCATAATTTTATTTCGTGTTAAACGTTATCGAAGCGGTGTCTGATAAAACTCTGTTCAAGAATGCCTTACCCATTAACAAACCATGTGGAAAGTTGTTGTTGATTTTCCCAGGAAAATTGAAAATTCTTTAAGAATAGTCAAGAAGAATTAAAAGAAGAAGTTAAGGGTTATCGATGAAATTAAAACTATATAAATCTAAAGTGGGTTCCCCAGGTTTTTATAAACAAATTAAAAAAAATATTAAAGTGAAAGTAAAATTATGCTGACCATCTAGAGTTTAGAAGAGATGTATGGAGAAAGGTCCATCCGTTAGTTTATTAAATAATGCACTTTAGGACGGAGGAGAGGTACGATTTGTTAGGAATTGTTACTGTGAATGGAAGAGGATTCTGGTCGTAAGTTGTGTAACGCATGAAAAATCCGAAAAAAATTGATGACAAAATTTGCAACTCAAAAACTACGAAAGTATAGTCTTTCCTGGCGCGCAGGTTTGTTCAAGGCTAACTTTTTTTCGGTGACTGGATTATTGGGTAAAAATGCACTGTTTGATAATGAGTTAGGAACCATGTCATTGACTGAGTAAAAAAATACGGCGCTAAAGGCGACGCTATTTTGCATTAAAAAACATAGAAAATTACCGGAAATCGGTACATTTGAAGTAATCACAGGCAAATGCGGTAAGAGTCGTACCTTATCACAAAACCATCTGCAGACTGTATCATACCCCGTCTCACTGTTTCTCCAGTCGGGTCGCTTTGGCTTTGAGATCGTGTACTTAGAGCCCTCTTGCACAGTATACCAGACAGTTGCTTCTCTTAAAACGAAATTGAAATTGGAGCGAATACGTCACGAGTCGTAAGGGCTCGGATATGGTCGCTAGATGTCCGTTACTCGGTCCCAAACGTCCGAAAAGTCTCCAGGCTTTACCTGCGCGTAACGCTAACCAAATGCGTTCGTCGAGACGTAGTCCTCTGCCCACATTCCTCGCACCCTTTTCTTGCAATGCCCTGTAGCTTGAGAGTAAATCTACTGTTTGGTATACTATGCCTCTTGTCCACACACGTTTTTTTTCCAATGAAAATCCACGGTTAATTCGCCGTGTCGTCAATGTTGTATGAATCACTATGGAAGCTTGTCCATAGACCCAGGGCGCCGTCTGTTTTTCCGCCGTGGCCGTGGACAAGTTTCCAACGTGATCTAAACTCCACTGACGATACGGCGAATTAACCGTGGATTTTCACGGCGAAAAAACACGTATGAGCAAGAGGGCGGACGGTCGTCGTTACGGCTTTATATAATAATGTCGAGACTTGGATTTAGCGGTAATCTACTTATTAAAGCTGAAGGGAATCTAAAACTGACAAGGTTTTGACCGAGTCGAAAGTCTTCTAGTAGTCGTTAAATGCCAAACAGTGCGGTTTGTTGTACTCTTTAGTCCAGCATAATTTGTCTGACCGTGTGTATGTAATCTGTGGCACTGAAACCCTTTCGAGAGACGGCTTGTTTAGGTAACATAAACGAATCAAATCTGTTCAATTTGTAATATGCTAATCAAATTTGTAATAACCCTCGAGAATACTTTATATATCTGGCTTACAGGCGGCAATACTTCATTAAAGTACTGTCGCCTTTGTTATGAAACAATATCCCAGTGTTTTCGCTCCAGACTGCGGATGTCGTTTCACTGTTAATAACATTACTGAAGAGTCTTTGCAGTTTTTTTGGGATTCGTGTTCCGCCTGCTTCCAAAAACTCCGGCTTAATTCCCTCATCCGTAGCAGCTTTATTGTTTTTCAGCTGTCTGAGAGCCATTTTTATCTTATACTTACTGATCTCTGAGATATCTTCGCTGTAATGTCGGGTTAGTATGGATCTTTTGTCAGTAGCTGTAAAGGGGTGGGTGGCTAATTTGAAGCATACAGCTGTCCGTAGAATCTTTCCAGTTCTCTCGAGACTTCCTCTTTGGCGAAGACGATTCCTCCAGCATCGTCCGTCAGTTTTGCCAGTTTTGTTGGCTTCTATTGCCTTTTTAATAAGGTCTATATTAGAAACGCGAACATCGTCTCTTATACCTTTTTTTATATTCCAATCGAGCTCTCTATATTTTGTTGAGATGGCGAGCGATTTTGACAATCTCCCGTCTTTCCTTCACCAGAGTCCGAGGTTCATCCGACGGTTTGAGACCCTTTATCCGCGGTCCACTCGGATGTATTTTCGGCCAACTTCACGTACAGTCTGTCGTCACGTACAACTGTCACGACTAGTCTGTCGTTTATCTTGTCTATAGTTTCAAGTTCCATGAGCATGGCTAAGTGATTTTGGAGTTCGAGGCTAAAGTCATCGGAGGATTGTACAACTTGGAGTGGTGCAGGTTAAAGTCTGAAGTTTCCAGGTTAATATTATAATTAAACGATGCTAATTTAATTAAAGTGTCTAGTGCACACGTCAGCTCGTGCTGACGCTTGACAGAAAGACGCTTGAAGACGAAGATAAAATACTTGTATTGTTTTACCAATATTCCATATTACAAACACACATGATTACTCGTACCTTAACAAACTCCCCTTCGAATTTAAATTAAGTACATTTAATGAATCGCAACAGTTAATATTATATGTGGAAACGGCTTAGTAATGATGGTTCATTTACTACAATTCTATTGGTACATGTAATATAGATCTGTTTGTTTCCATAATAATGTATGTTTCCATATAATGTATAATAATGTATATATGAACTTTCTTCTTATCCACACATAGCGTTTACACAGGGCAGGTCTTTTTGCTCATTATCCATATTCACGGCCAGACTGGAGTTTGAGTTTTCTTCCGGACTAATAAATATGCATATACTTGACGATAAGTAAGTCGGCGTATTGAAACAATGCGTAATTTCTACTCCTTAACAGAAATCTAGTTTTTAAAGTAAAATAAATACTTTAAAAGATACATGAAACGTCCTTAGACCTTATTTTTAAATAAGCACTAGTTTTATTTAAAAATGCAAGAAGAATAATATATAATATTGATTCTAAATCGTACATCATTGATCATAAACGGTACAATAAAATTTCTAATTTATCACAAGTCAGAAACGAAGTTTTTCTACAACATGTTTCTCTATCTTACGAAATAAACATGTCTTCGTGTCACGTCATGTCTTGTCATAAACACGTCAAACTTTTTTCTGGCCTACTACGAAGGACGAATCTGTTCGCCGGTGACGCAATGGCTGATTTTGTATAGTTTTTACCACTTTCGAGGCCACCAGCCATTTAGCTAATGAGAAATTCAAGTTATTTAGCTAATGAGAGTTCAAGATCTTAGAATACCTATGGAGTTAGGATCTCTGAGATCAACCAGAATCCAGACCCTCACATAAATCACAAAACTACGCCAGTTTTTGTGAGCCGTGACGTCACGTTGCGCTCAATAACGTATTGACAAGTCCATGAGATGACCTTTGAGCGATCCACTTCGTAGGGTTGGCAGTTGATAAACGCACCTCTCGGCAAACATTTTCACCGATAGTGTTTCTGGGCGTGAGCGGTGCGTCACATTTCACATGTCGAGCCCTTTTACGACCTGCCCTCACCTTGAACCCTAAATGAGCCATTTTCTCATATTGTTGTCATTTCACATCTATTACCGGGATAGGTTTTACGGCCAATTACTATTAGAGTAACATATGTTATAATACTAGTAAACAAGGTATGGTTACAATCTATAAAAACTCGTTGGGAATTGAAATTATTAAAACAAGTTAATATATTAAAAAGAATAAAAAACACGACTTCCGTTACAGAAAGTTAACTGTTGTATTTATAATTATTTTTATTACGGTTTTATTTTAAAATATTTGTGGTTTATGTATTTATCCATCGATATACATGTATATTTCCGGAATGTCTCAATCAGACCTTTCATTTAACACTAAACACGATATATTTATGTTAACTAATTGACATTTGGATATTTAGACAACTACTTACTTAATATTTGGTTAGTTTAGGTACTCTTCTGACACTGGGGATGATATAACGATTCTAACAATACCACACACTTATAAATCGGTTCAAGCGTTTAGAAGTTATGGTTGTATAAAGAAACGGAAAAAATACATAGATAAACCCTGAACTAATTAGACTCCATTTTTCTTGGGCAGTCGTATATTAGAACATCAGCTATCGCTTTTTGGCTCTGACAAATAAAATGAAAGTTTGTTTATTTCTACTCTTTATTGTGATATTTTACAATGGGCGGGTTTATTAACATACGGCAATCTCTTACAACCAACCTTACTATGAAGTGTTTATGTTTATATGGGCGTGTAACATGTGACGTGTAACTTGTGTAACGTGTGTCTTGCTGTTGCATTCGATCGACAGAACTGTCAATACAATTCCGTGGACTTTATCCCAACGGAAAATTACCCAGCCGGGAATCGAACCCGGAACCTGGCAGTGTAAGATCAGGCGACTTAACCACAGCGATTTATTGCAGTTTAACTTCTAGTGAAAATTACACGTCCTCCTTAGTTTACATGTGATGAAAAAAAACGAATTTAACACCAACATATTTAAATGTAAATTAAAATAAAACATCTCAAAATACCTCAATGAATGAAAATCACAACTATATAATTTATTAAAAATCATCTATATAACATTCAAGCAAGTTGGCCTTCTACGTTTTTTTCTAACTTATTGGCTTTTAAACGGTTCTAGATATTTGTATATTGCAGAGTAACGAATATTATGTAATATTAAGTGGTTTGTCTGTTTACTTTTTTATTTTTGATCTAATATGGACTTATATAAAGCGTATTATAAAATGTTTTTGTGTCGCCATTACTTTACTTAAAATGAATAGCGTTCTGAACACGTTTCGCAAAAGCACAATAGGCATAAATAGACTATAACAGTTATTTGTAATACTTTAATTAAAACCACAAATTATGGCTTGACACAAAGTGTAACAAATATGTTTGTTTATCTATCGTGGTTGGGATTAATTTTCTCGAATATTCAAACATCTGAACTTTTAAATCAGACAAAAATGAATACAAGTTTTTTTCTTCATCTATTCTTATACTTAACTACGACCAATTTGTACGATAATGGACACATACTCTGAGTCCCAAACAACATGTGCGCTCTGTAATTTTTATTGAAACATGCTGTGTATGAAACGTACCTATGTATCTAATTAATTTAATTATACACATTTTGGAATTACACTTCCTGGACTGTATACGTGATATAAAATTACGTATTAGCGACATTATGCAATTAATCAAACTAAAGATTTGGTCTTTGAACTTAAGATTTAGACATAAATCTTTGAAAACTTTGTGGTAGATACCAAGTGCGATATTTATAAAATTTACTTATCCGACTTGTTAGTTTTATTTTTTAATCTTAATCTGTGCGTGTAGTAGAATGCAGTCGATCCAGTATTTGCCACCCTCCTTTAGTGTAGCAATTTTGTTTTGAATGATTAACTGGTTTTTAGTTACATTGGATGCTAATGTATGCATTGCTTATATCATGTGACGTCAACATATCGCACACTGAAAACAAAAGTGACAATAAACGAAATTTGGCGGTATTGAGTTACAGCGACATCTAAAATCTACAGAAAAAACTACGTCATCTCCAAAGACCCGTTTTTTAATAGTTCACTTTGTTATCGCTAGATGCCTCATTATGTCACTTCTTACTTTTAGGTTTTGTGCTAGATTATTAAACAAAAACCGATACTAAGCCGGTTCGCGTCCGGTCGTCATCGACAGTACTGTTCATTGGGTAAGTGAAAAGGTGTCATGTTTTGTTTAGTGTCAGTTATGTCGTAACTTTTCATGAAATAATTATAAATAATTGAATGAAAAAGTGTCAGTTTTTACCATAATAATAATAATACACGGCACTACGCAAATAAATACTTGACAATTTAAAAATAGAAGTGGCACTATGCTGAACTTTTTAAAAATATAAAGGCACTAAGCAAAAATATACTATAGACAATGTAAGAACTAATGTGGCACTATACTGAACTTTTTTTTTAATGATATTTTTACCATACCTACCTGTTACTCTAATAAGAATCCAACATATTCTGTCTGAAAATCCCATACAGCTCATCTAACTATTTCAATTTATGCAATAAATTTCATATCCTCCCCTTGATTAAGCGAAGTGAAACCGCGGACTTGACCTTTTTGCTAAAAATCACCTCCAATAATATTAACTGTCCCGACTTATTAAATAAATTTAATCTCCGTGTTCCTTCCAAACTCAATAGATTTAACCCTGCTCTTCATGTTCCTTATGCTGGCACCAACTATAGGCAAAATTCATTTCAGTGGCGAACAATAAACATTTTCAATGATTTGATTAAACGATTTGACTTTGATCTATTCTGTACGAGTATTAACTCAGCTAGGCAGCGGCTGAACAGTGAATTCTTCAGCACTATTTTTTTAAATATTATTTGATTTATTTTTAACCGATAGCTTTAATTGAAAGGTCACATATGTTTCTACAACGTTACTTAAACGTGAAAACCTTTAATTGGCTCTCTGTTATATTACTCCGTCTTTTTGTTAAATTATTATTAGCTGTTGGTTTTCTTGAAAATAAATAAATAAATAAATAAATAATACCGGAAGTACTATTTAAAACAAGGAGCAGCTAACCAGGTGATTTAAAACAACAACAGCACATGTATTCTAATTCTGAAACGAGTTATTAAAGTATTAAAAATGACAAAAACTTTAAATGGCTATACTGAAAAATTGGGATTTTCTTTTAGTGTCTCTTTTGTTTTTAATGGTCGATATATATTTCTGGTACTGGATTTCAAGATAGAGATTATTATTGCTAGAATGCTAGAATAATGAATTACTTTTAGGTATATTAGCACGTATTGCCCAGTATCTTCCAGTTACACTTTTAATGTCACTTAGCTAATAGTATTTAACCAACCTTCTTTAAAAGTTTCGAGGTTGGTCCGATTTTCAATAAAATAAATTCTGTCCAATTCATACAAATAAATATGTAGTATATATGTACTTATGTAGAATACGTTTGATATAAAATGTAATGTATATCAGCCATTTTATTTTGTTTTACAAATATTTTAATTATTTTATTTGTACACTCGAGACGAATTTGACCTCGTATTTGTAATATTTTGTTTCTTTAATAATAATTGTAAGACCATCGACAGAGACGTTTTCTGATATGTAAACTCGCGAAATAAATTCACTATCACGAATTGCGAACATATCTGTCTCAAATCGCTTCATCCTAAAAAGGTAGCGAAGTCAACGTATGTCTTTGTAAGAGTATTATTCTATGATTACGATTTATTTTCCATTTTTATCATATTTCGTGTCAGGGATAATGAATATGTGCGTCGATTGAAATGCTACGAATATTTTTATGTAGTTGCACGTGGGTGACGGCGTACGTAATTGCCACTGAAAGAATTTACACGGTGAACAGAACAAATTCGTCGTTTTTTCACGCTATTGTTGGTGTAACAGCGGTGTCGTTGAAGCCAAGTTCAAGTACGTTACGCCTCGGTGAATAACATCATTAGCTATTTATTTATATCCACACCTCGAACTGTTCTACCTAATATGTTTAGGTATATTTCAACTGAATTGCGTAACTTGCGTAATTGTGTAACTGAAATTGAATCGTCAATCAATTAATAGAAGTTAATTATTTTTTAGGGCAAACTGAGAACATAATGTACCTATTTAAAAAGTTTTATACATTTATTTTATTTTTATTTTATAGCAAACTTACAGATAGTAAATATATGATACTAGTATCTTAAAAACATATTTAAACGAAATAAAATTACTACCCTATGAATAGTTTGCAATGCTTGCATTACACATTCACATAGAAATAACATAAACACGTTGATAGTAGAAAAAAAATATAATAAAGATAATAATAATATAAGGGTAAGAAAAGAAATAATTTAATAAGTTGTTAATAAGGTTATTTGGATAGAGCAAAATAGAAGTATGCGTAATTGAATAATAATATTTATTATATATAATATGATATAATACAATAGTATGTTATAATGTAATAATCATATAATACAGTACATTAGGATGGCAGTTAGTGAAATATTAAAAAGTAGGAGATAGGCTGTATGATCGAATCTTTTATTATATTTATGGAATCATGAAATACATCTAATTCTTTACACGATTTATCAAAAACGCGACACATTCTGGGAAGAGGTCTATTCTGTTGAAAAATTACACTTTTCTTTACGATTTCAATTAAATTTTTATTTGAATAGATGCAGTCAGCGATGTAGAAACGTTAGGTAAGTGAACTCTAAACACCAGGACTTTTAAAGTATTATAATTTAATATTATTAATTCTCCATACTTTAGGGAAATATGATTCAAGCGTTTATGTATTAAAATGCAAACGTTAACATTTCTGTATATTTCGATGGTTCGATAGAAAATAAGTTTCATATAAAATCCATAAAATTGTATTCAATTTCACTAATGTATGTCACTGTATGCCTACGAAGAGTACCTAATTACACGTATAAGAAATTTGCAACATCCCGTAAAGATTTCATTACAAGACAATTCAATAATATAGGAAATACATCGCCTGTCCTAAAATTATCCCAATCTTTTTTTTTCGTAAATAAAGGAAGCACGGGAAGCGTCTTTTGGTGCATGGATAAAGGACATGCGCTTGTCTGTTTGTTTCACGCCTGCTGAAAGCGCCAGTCGCTGGCAATCGGCCGATGGGCGAGGGAAGTGTAGAAGCGTCTGTTCGATTGTCAAGAATGGAATAACTTACTGGAAATTGTATCATGTTTTACCAAAAGCTTGGCGATACACAAATATTCACAAAATACAACAGTCCCGTCCACGTCCCGGTAGCCCTTCAACAAGCCGAAATGACAATGTAATTGACGAAGTGTGAACTTTGGTCACTGAGCCCGCCACTTCAGGGAGTTATAACGATATCATGCCACTGTATTTCCCATGGGTTGAACAGGGAGACTTATGGACAAACACAGTGCACAGTCTAGCTACGCTCACAATACCATAAGAGTACAACGCCTTACCGCGAGACACTAACCAGGGGGCCGACCTCGCGTCGTTACTACCAAATTTGGACGGATGGAGACCTTCCAGTCTCGGATTCGAGGTCGCTTGCGCGGCCTCTACGTGAAATTAGCGGTAATTCATATTGAATTTATCGCGGATCCGTGGCGCCCTTTGCACACGCAATGTTACTAGGGATCGTGTGGCCATCGGATCGTTTCTAGGGATAGGAGACGCTGGATCAACAGCTACTCCGCTCTTTAGGAAACATACGTCTCCAGACTCCCCCGTTATTCGCCGGACTGCGTAAGCATGAATGAAATGGTAGGCAAACCGCCAAGTTCCGCCCGAAATGTTACCGGGGATCCGCACTGTCTGATCATAACCGCCTTCGACTGCAGACTATAGCTGCAGGCAGATTTCTCACGGTCATTCCAGATTAAGTACCTTTGCGAGGAGGTCACCGGATGGAAGTCGAACACTAAGTTGGGCCGAACAAAGTAACAGACGGGTCATCGCCACCCAAGTTGCACGGACCCAAGGAACCGTGAATTACGGTCATTCAGGATCCTGCGTTCCCGGAATTTTGGTGGTTCACAAGGCTCCCTACTTCCTTGGACGTTTGGTTTAAGTATATGAATTTCCCCAATTCACCAAGTTAAATTCACCAATTATACATTATGTGACAGTCGAGTTGAACAAAATACCATCTCAGTTTGTTATTTGTGTAGCACAGCAATAATTAAGTAAATGTTTAATTAATGCTGATTTTTAGTACAAAAACACTAAGTTAGGTTAGTAAAATTTTATAAGTAATTCTATAATTAACTGTAATGTTCACTTTTTCACATTTTTGAACAAATAAAATAAAAAAGTATGCATTCTCGATATACAACAATAAAAAATTCAGTGCCATTAGTCGCATATTCCTATCAACAAATATTTAGGTTATAAAACAAATTAAATAAATGTAAACAAATCTTTTTTTTATCCGACCAACTCACAACATTTGTGTATACCTATCCAACTTATCCATGTTTTTGTTGTAAAAATTACGTCAACATTTGATTAACATGCCGAGTTATGGAATAAATGGTTTCTTATGGAATGAATGATTTTCTTATGGAATAAATGGTATTCTTATGGAATAAATGGTTATCGTTTAATAAATAACGTTTTTAGGCTTTTTAACCCTTAACTGGAAACGTGAAAAATGATTTTTTTTCAACTTCATTTTAGATTCATCAGCAATTACATTTTTTGGGTTTATTACTTTTTTTAAATTATACTGTATTTAATTTTGATTTTAATAAAGTTACCAATAAAACTGGGCAAATGCGTGCTTGACTCGCGCACCCAATGGTTCCCTATTATACCTTATTGAGAAGAGGGTAAGAGGGAGGATTGACGTGAAATGGTTGTCACTTTTTATGGTTCCTACGACCAAAGCGTAATGGAATGCTGTTGGTGAGGCTCCGTTGTCCAGCCGTTTGTTTGGTTGTCTGTATGTCGCCGTCAATTATCTCTGCAAGTTTTAATTAAGCTGAAACATGAAATTTAGTATAATCATAAAACTTACTTGCCTGCACCTAGCCCATGTATTAAAAGTCTCGCCGAAGGGTTCCGATTATACGCTTTGGTCGATTGAACCTTAAAAAATACAAAATCTACCCCCTTTTTTATTTTAAAACTGAGAAACCATAAAGTTTTATGAAATGAAACTGGAAACAACCTGAAGATGAGACACTGCTTCACCGCACGTTAGATGGTAAAGGACTCGTTATTGCCTGGGGGTGATTTCAACCATATTTCTACAGTTTATGGTTACAGACACCCAAAAAACCTACATATCTGCCAGCATGTGCTTAGTCCATCTGTCTATTAGCATGTTTCTGATAAATTGGTTTAAAGTACTGAAAGTATTTGAACCAATTTACCAGAATTTTATATTTTTTTACAAAGTCACTGACTGTTGATTATTAACATTTTTTCTGTTTATTGTACATTTTATATGTGTATCTATGAACGTAGAAATAGTATTGGTTTTTTTTAAATTTTATTTATCTATCGTGTAAAGCCGTCTTTAACCGCCAACACTGTCGCGGTCGCTTTGTTATCGCTACAACTTGGGAGGTACCTAATTTGTGATTATATAACCTAACTTCTATCTATTGCCAATTATATTTTTGAACGATATTCAATGTCATCTTGTCAATATTAAATTATTATTTTTTTATTCTTTTTTTACTTTATCCATTTGTTTGCAGACGAATTTTAATATGCGATAATTAGTTTAATGTGATTATGTGTTATAGCATGCTGTTAATGTAGATCCTGAATGAACAACTCGATACTTATACAGATATATAGTAGAGATTTTATTTATTTTATAAAATAGACTTTTTTGCCTCTGAGTACTTATGTGTCTGTAATCGTATGTGATCATATGAGTGATGCGCAAACTATCCGCAACTGCTCGCAATCGTCGCCCAGTTATTATTATAATTAACGGTTTGCCGCCGCTTTGCTTTGTTTTTACCTGAAGATCTGATCGGAAAATTGCCTACGCTAAGAAGCGTTTTCCTGTTCGCAAGACACTTTTTTTTTTGCGAAAATGCAAATGTGCTACACACTCGTCAGTCATACGTACGTACTTGAATAGCGAGGCCTTGACTATTCTCGAGCGAAGATGTTGCCGATAATTAGAGACATCCTTATTGTGATACTGCAGAAATACGCAACCGATGCGCGTGCAACGAAAACGGGTATTATTGTTAGTACGTGTCAATTAGTCATGTGAGTCTTAGACCTCGCAAAGGCTTTTGACTGCGTAAAGTTGTACAGACTGGCCCGTAATCCATTTTTCGCAAGCTTAAACTAAGCTGGTGCTAGAAATTAGGAACTTAAGCTTATTTTGTTGGTATTCCGTTTCATCAAAATTAGAACCGGTCATCTGTCTATGGCGGTTTTGTCTTAATTTTGACAGCTCCGTCACTCTCTCGCCCGCCCGCTGTCGTCTTGTCACCGCACATTGTTTTTCGAGACGTTTTCGATTATTTTAAAATATACAAATATACAAGGCTTTTTATCATGCAATATACAAGGCAAAAAAATATACAAAGCTATTTATCATGATCTGGACATTTTTTTTCATAATACGCAATATTTGGATAGGAGTTAAAGACACAGGATTTTCAGGGTAAAATATAGATTTTAAAATAAGCTTACGATAATCGACGCTCATCGTCCCTTCTTTGATCTAGAAGCCAATTTTGAGCAAACATATTTGAAATCGCGACAAAAAGTAGAAATCACGAGAGAAACAAGAGCTACACGGCTTTCAGATGCAGACTGCTCGATTTAGACCGAGACCCATGTGCCATGACACTTGTAGAAACAGAAGACGAAAAAGGGTCTAGACGGTGCTTAACATCAATTAAGAACCTGATAGCCTTTACATAAGCACGCTCCAGTTAGGACCTGTGAAAGGGAATATAAAATCGATTAGTTCAAAATTAAGCGTCGTTTTAGCGCATTTTTAGACCACAAGTTAGGCACCTGCGAGAAACGGAATACGGGCTAATGTGGAATGTCTTTCTAGGGATAAGTGTTCTTAAACGTCTGGGTAAAGATTAAATAATATCACTAGCGTAACGATTACTCGCTTCAAATCGGCATCAACAAATGCGTCTCCTCCTCTCTGATTTCAGTGCCATTAGGGTTTTCATCGAGCATGTTGTCATGACATTATTAAGTATTTTGAAGTTTACACGCAGTGAGCCGAGTAGCAAAGTTGTAATAAAACCTTTTAACACAAAAGAGTGATTCAAAAGTTATGTATAGAAACGGTTGTGATCACTGGTCGTATGTAAATATATACCTACGTGATTCCTAACATAAAATAAAAGGTTATAAAACGAAATTGTGACATAAACCTATCACATAAACGTTTACTCGACCACTTTGTATAACGCATAGAACACAGATGTAAATTAATACCCATAACAGCGATTATAGAGCAACTATGTTCTATAGCAGGTTTTCGAGGTTACCGCTGAAATCAAGGGTAAACTAATGTGGCTCCCAAATCGCTAATATAGCTGTATACTGATTTTATCAGATTTCATGATTATGACTGAGCTTCATATGGTATAGTTCGGGCAAACATGATCACGTCCAAACTTGGTCGCTTTTGCCAGAAGTACTCATAAGTGTATGCACATATGCATGTAAAGTTTTATTTTTTGCTGAAGTAGTTGGAGGAGATTTTCAGGACTTTCTTGTACAGAATACAACTAGAGCTGTCAACTATAATTGGCGAACCCGTCACCTCAGGAAGTTTTAACGAAATTTATCGTTCTGTCTCCCGTGAGGTGAGCGCAGAACACTTGGGAGGAAAAACAATCCACAGTCTAGCTACCCACCTGCCCGTCAGAGGCCAACGCGTTACGGCGAGGAACCGCGAAAGGAACCCAGCGGGCAGCCTGGCCCCCTGACCGCCAGTTTGGAAGGATATTTCCGTCTGGAATTAACCTTCAGGATACCTCCTACCTCCTGACTAGTTACAGGATCGAGGTCACTTGCGCAGACCTCTCCCTTATGACGCGGTGATACGGTGTCAACCGAATCTATCGCGGACCACGGCATCCTTTACCCGGCTTATTCACACGGGATCGGGTGGTCGAATGGTCGTTTCAAGAACAGTTGACATAAGATTAACAACCATCTCCGCTCTTTAGGAAACATTGCTGATTCCAGATTCCCCGGGCTGTTAGTTGGATCGATTGGCTGATGCCGAACGGTGCGAAAACCGTCCAGGAGCGCCCGAAGGTTGACTCCTAGGGGAGATTGGCTCGCAGGCCAGCGTCCTACCCTGGCTCTCACTTCTGCGTGGAGGCCGCGGGATGGGTGTCGACCCGTGGGTGTGACCGACCCTGAACGAATGGGTCTTCGTGGCCAACTCTAACATGGCCCATTAGCTCCCTCTTGCACAGAATAGGATGTTTTAAAAAGGTTTGTTACATTAGGTTGATTTACAGAAAAACAGAAGAATGGGAGAAGAAAGGGATTGAAAACCCGGCGACGCTAGGTAACATTACACTAGTAGTTATATAAAGGGCTAAAGCTTCATATGGCCAAAGTTTTATTTTATATCTTATGAGAAATACTCGGAGAAATGTTATTAAAACGAGCCAAAATGACTTTCAGCTTCCCAGCCCCCAGTAATACTCTAAGATCCCATTGTAAATTTGTGCACCTATCAGTTATTTAATCGAAATGGGCCATTTATGTTTACACTTAGGGCCATAATATGCCGCAAGGTTGCCTAGCAAAATCATGTCACTAGTACACAAAAAAAAGAAAGAAAATAACTAAATATAATACAAATTGCACGTATTTCTTTGGAATTTAAATGAAATGTTATCGTAAAGAGACCAATCTAAAGAGCTGGAAAAAATAGGTTGCCACCCCTCAATCTGTCACCACCTCTGGGACACCAAGTGCAAAGAGGATATTTTTCATCGATTAAGCACCCTTTTAAAATTCTAATTTAAAAAGGGTTCCAACCGAATTTAAGCAGTTGAAACCATTTTAAAATTCATAAAGTTTTTCAGTAAAATACAGCAGAAACACACCGCTACCATGTAAGCACTAACATAATTTTAAAAAACTAGTATCTTTCGAAGTTTTATGCAATTTATTAAGAGTGTCCTTTCTTTGACCCAGAGTTTAGCGAAAGGGGTGGCAATTTAATCTACCCTACATCTAGAGTAATTAATATGATCCTCACTGATGCAATATGCAATTAAGGCGGGTTCGTGTCCTCTCTGCAATGGGAGAAGCCATCTATCTATCTATACGGAGCGTGATTCTCTCTCTTGGGAGAATCAAGAACAAAGCAACGGGCGCATGATCATTATACGATCTACGAAGCACCCGTAATATATACACCAATGAAATAATAGGTAGCTTCTCTTACAGAGTACTAGAAATGCGGTGCAATGGATTCCTTCGGCAATGATCCAGGATTCGATTCCTTGAGATGTCGAACGAGTACATATCTTAAACAGAATGGAGTTCTTCTAGTGACAGCAGAATTTATTTTAGTACTAAGTTTTTGTAATGGATCGCAATTTTCTTCATATAAAAAAATTCATAAAAGTTGCATAATTGAAATGGAGAAAACGAGGCCATTTTATCTTTAGGTACCCCTGTAATCACATAACTCAGGCATAGTTACATTTAGTAGCAACAACAATTGTAATTAGGAAGTTTTACAATTGCGTTTATGATACACGGGGTTATTTATATTATTTATTATTAATTACGATATTATTTCACATTAATTTTGATTTCAAAAATAGATATAATCGATCCTTGTTTTAAAACAATAAGAACACTGTTTTCAGCTTCTGCGAACGAGGTCGCCGATTTTGCCAACTTTGATATACTTAAGTAGCCGATTTCCACCTTATGTGGCCCAGAAAAATCGTCCAATATATTTTTGATTTTGTAAAGTAAAATAGGGAATAAGTAAGGTAGGTAATAATACCTACCTTACCACCTACAACTATTAAGTTACTGTATAAAATCAATAGTATGTTAAATAAAAAATACATATTACAAAATCGACACAATAACACGTTCTTTCATATTAAAATATGTATACAAAAAATAATGTATATTGAATAGTGAGTCTCGTCCTATGACCTCTAAAAAAAATATGTTTTTGTGGGTTTTTGTCGTATTTTTTTTTACCATACGCTACGGCGTTTACGGTGATAGATACATAATCATAAAGGATGTAGCTTCACGATGTTATCTTATGATACATTTCCGAAATTTGTATTTTTTTCAAGAATATAGTTGGTTACTGGGTAGTAAAACGTTGGTATAAGGAAGGATAGGTAGGATTGGGTAGTACAAGGAAATTGAAAGTAGAGTAAGTTTTTTTTATTTTACTGGTTTATTTCGATATAGATACAAAACATTATATAGATACATTATGAATGGCGAAGGAAGCCATACATTTCTTGTAGAATCTAGGAACTCTGGAATATGAACATGGAAACCGAGCGAGAGCAATTAATTTATATGGTGCGTGTATTGACAAAGAAATATTGACCTACCTGGATTTTCTAATAATTAAATGAATGGTATTAATTTAAGTTAAAGCACAATATGACTATATAAGCTATTTAATTAATGTAAATGTAATGTGAAATCTCCTTGTCCGTCAAACGGGGCTAGGCGTAGTATTACGACGAAAGACTCCCTTACCACAGTATACCAAACAGTAGCTTTACCCTCGAGCTACAGGGCATTTCGGGAAGAGTGTGCGAGGTATGTGGGCAGAGAAATACGTCTCGACGTACGCCTTTGGGTAGCGTTGCGCGCAGGTAAAGGCTGGCGATTTTTTCGAACGTTTAGAGCCGAGAAGCGGCAACCATATCGCTTCGTTTTCAATTTTGTTCTATACTGTCTGGGAGTTAATGGGCCCTTGTTGAGTTTGCCACGAAGACCCATTCTGTTCAGGGTTGGTCACACTCACAGGTCAACACCTATCCGACGGCCTCCACGCATGAAGTGCGAGCCTGGGTAGGACTCTGGCCTTATGGTTAGTTTCCCCTGGGAATCAACCTTCTGGCGCTCCTGGACGGTCTGCGCACCGTGCGGCGTAAGCCAATCGACTGTGCACTCTGACTAACAGTCGGGGGAGTCTGGAAGCAGTACTGTTTCCGTATAGAGCAGGGGTGGTTGCAGACCTTACGGCGACTGCTCTTGAAATGACCATCGGCTACCCGATCCTGGGTGAAAAGCCGGGCAAAGGACGCTGTGGTCCGCGATAGATTCGGTAAACACCGTTTCACCGCTTCATAAGGGAGAGGACCGCGCAAGCGACCTCGAACTCGTAACCAATCCGGACCGTAACCAGACCGGAGTAATCTGGTCACAATTGGAAGTAAGGGCGTGAGTGTAGGCCCGCCGGGTAACACTCCTGGCTATCTCGCGGTTAAGGCGTTGGCCTCTTACGGGCTTGTGGCGTAGCTAGACGGTGGACTGTTTTGTCCTCAAGTCTTCTGCGCTCACTCCAGGGAGATAGAACGGCTAATCGTTAAAACTTCCTGAGGTGACGGGCTCGCCCGCTGTAGTCGACAAGTTGTCTGGTATACTGTGCCCATACTAAGGTTCCACCAGAGTTAGTGATGAAACGCTTTGTGCGATCCAAGGGTTGCGGCGCGACGTAACGTGTATATTCTAAAAATAGACTGCGTGTTTGTGTGCTTACGTCATCGAACAGGGGAGGGGTCGGATAGGGGTCTCAAAATTCAATTCGCGCGGCTGAATAATCATAACTCCGCAACGGAATGAGTTACGCAAGTGATCATTGCATTGTCGTGTAGATTCTTTAGTTGTCGTTGTCTTGAGGTGTGTCTGTTGTCTAAAATGGGTGCTGAGCAGAATACAAAAAAAGTCGTCGAGTGAAATGTTGACCACGAAAAGCGTTTTCCCGCAAAAAAGATTACGGTAGTGTAGCGATACTACCCACCATTTTTTTGTTCTCCGCTAATGCTAGTGCCTTGACGGTTGCGGAAGGCAGTCAATCAAGGCTATTAAGTGCAAAATATCCACATTCGCGACTTAATTGTAGCCCAAATTTAAGAAATTTGTCTATAGCGAATGTTATCGTGCTTTTAGTGCTTTATCATGACCTATTAACCGAAAGTTTACAAATTGTGGAACAAATCAATATCAATAATCAAGGCCAATAATGACATATTCCAATTAAGTGTGAAAACCTATTGAATATGTCATTAGCATACAGCAGCGTCCTTTTTTGTATTATACACGGTACCGGACACTTATAAAACTAATTCATTCTTCTTCTTCTTACGGCGGTGCCGCCTTATTCATACTGCGTTTTCACTAGTCAGCTATGCTCGCCTATATTGTCTGCCTACCCTGATCGTACTAATTCTATGTTTTTATATTTAATAATTCATTTATCACTCACAATGCTACTTACTAAATAAAATTAATCTCCGTGTTCCTTCCAAACCCAATAGATTTAACCCAGCTCTTCGTGTTCCTCATGCTGGTACCAACTATAGGCAAAATGCATTTCTGTGGCGAACAAGTGACAATTTCAATGATTTGATTAAACGCTTTGAATTTGATCTATTCCGTGCGAGTATTAACTCAGCTAGGCAGCAGCTGAACAGTGAATTCTTTAGCATTAATTATTGAATAATTTTTGATGTATTTTTAATCGATAGCTTTAATTGAAAGGTCACATATGTTTCTACAGTGTTACTTAAACGTGAAAACCTTTAATTGGCTCTCTGTTATCCTACTCCTCTTTTTGATAAATTATAATTAGCTGTTGGTTTTCCTAAAAATAAATAAATAAATAAATAAAAATAAATAAAATCCTTCCCAAGTAAGATCAAATGTCGATCGTTCCCAAGAGAGCGCTCTCGTTTTCTGTGGATCAACTAATCAACGAGGATTAGCTGCCACGACCCTTGCTATTAAATTTTTCGACTGAGCTCTGGGTTCCTCAGGGTTGAATTCACCTTCCCATAAGTGCGGACGGATTAATCGGTGATCCATCAGGCTTGCATTTTGCATTCGCTCCGAGGCTTTCATCTCCCGGGAAAGATGCTGGCGCCCTCAAAACCTTGTCATTTGGCGAGGTATACAAATATATCATTTTGTTTTTTATTTTTTCTTGCGCGTCTATACGCGTTTTCCATGCTCGCGTGCGCGTCTATATGCGAAATCTATGCGCGTTTTTCTAGTTCCAGCGAATGATGTGGCAAAGTAACTTGCTAGCGATGTTTTTAATGAATTTCGCATATTAACAGAGAAATCAACCAAAATCAGAAAAATCAACAGAACAGAAAATTTTGACGGAAATATCCAACCGAATTTTTTACAGTTGTTGTGGGGATGCCAATTGGATTTTAAAATGTTGTCCCCTTTGTGTCAAAAATGTGACACAAACGACACACATATTGGGCTCGATTGCGTTTCTCTTGAACTAAAATCAGAAATTAGTTCATGTGAACGAGCAGAGCGAAATGTGAAATGAACGGTCGACACTTTTCCGCATTAAAACTAACCACCGAAGTTAAAGCAGCTAAATCTAACACCGAACGAAATGTGTTCAAACTTATTCGGGCGTCTATAAGTTCGACAGGTATTTTTGTTGCGGAAAAATCGACGATAGTTCATTTCATATGCCGTCCTAACGTATTGCTCTATCTCGTTTGGTTGAACTGAGTTCCTATTTTAGTTCACGAAGAAACGCAATCGGGCCCATTGTGACACACAATGTCACACATCATAAATTGCCCCTGTGTCGCAATTGCCTGGCCAGACTATATAACCATTGCTTTTAAAGCGTATTAGATTGCTGAACGCCATACTACGACTTGGCAGCTACAATTTTACTATGAAACACAATGTGTAGATAGCACTCATAATTCCAGATACGGATAATTCTTTTCTTATGTTTAATAGCCCGATAGATGCCGTTATAAACACGTCTACATATCTCAGAATGATTTTAAAAATATAATAACAAACAAAATTTTAGCTTTTATTATTTTAATATGATTTACATAAAGATGACAATTTTTAATTTGGTATACATTACATTACATTTTTGTCGTAACGAATTGATGGCTAAAAACCGCTCTTGGACGTGTCAAAATAATTGTGTTAGGTATTAATTCTCGTTATTACTCTTTACTTAACATATAGGTAGTCAAGAATTTACCTACTAGATTGCCAAAATATAAATATAAACAATCAAAATAGAAGCCTAATATTTGGAATAGTCAATAATTCGAAAAGATACATACATACCTAGTAAAAGTTATTCATCGTAATATTCAAGTTGTCAGTAAAATGTTAAATAATCAAATTAAAGCTACGCTATGCATTTAAAAACTAAAAGTATAAGACTAAATAAAAAAACAGACAATAAGGCTCTACTTTTTAAAGTCATTTAAATAGGCACAATATTTGAAAAGTCATGGCCCTCAAATTCGTCCATAACATAGAAAGGGTAGCCTATTGGCATCTCCTTGATGTTTTTTTTTATTTTACGTCCTCCAGCTGTTTAACGGTGGTAGGGAGTAAAATATATAATTTAATGCTAAGGTATAAGAAGCTTTTCTGTACTTTTGCCAGTCGTAATCGGGGTACGCATACAAGAGAGCTACCGCGGGAATGGTGCGAGTGAATGTCCGCATTAATTGCAGTTTCTGCGATGTGCTGTCTAGCATACATTAAACACTGGTTACTGTTTATGTAGTTTGCATTAGGTAATATTACGGACTTTAACAACAGATTGCATTCTAGTCGTATCTCTCAGTATTATTTCTGTGTTATATTCAGCCTATATATAATTGCAATAGATGGCATTATTGGGTTTTTATTATCAATCAGTACTTTATAATAAAAACATTCATTATCAAAGTTATAAATATATTTATTTTAGTTTGGCCGTCAATGCTATCAGCGCCACCTGCATTTCACCGGCGCATAAAGGTTGCCAAAACGTACTACGGCGTTGAGAAATGTAATACTATATATAATCAATGATATAACACTTAGTATATCGCACCCTGCGGTAATCATACAGCCGGATCCTAGATAAAAAGTTAAATGACGAGATGGTCGACATATTTCACGAAATTAATTTAACAGAAAGGGTCACAGCGGTACGATAAATGAGGAGAAATGTTACTGCAATAACGCACAACAACAACAGGATGGAATATCGAAGTTCTGCGCCTATTTAGTGGGAGTGTATTTACTGAAATTAATGAAGATCTGAATATTTTTACTGCGTTCGCCAAAACGAGGAAAATATCTGGGAAAACCCCCGACCTATACGAGGAACGAAGTCGATTTTAATTAATGCAACTTTCGATCATAATAATGAGGAACGATCAATCCATTACAAGTTTATGAACGATAATTATGTTAGCGATTTTCGTTTTATTTAGATACGAAGCGATACCTAAGTATCTTATATTATACATGAGATGAGTATATTATAAATGAGTAAATTACCTACCTACATATCAGTAAAACCATAGCACTTGCTAGATTTTATTTTTGAAAATTGATGACATTGATCATTGGTGAAATTTTGGTTGCGGTCTATCTACAATTTTTTTAATATGGTGAAAATCGGTGCTGGTACTTTTTTCTCATCTCTTTTGTAATTTTTATATTATGTACTTGGACTATCGCATATGTCGTGAAAATAATTTAAATATTATCTTATATATAAAAATGAATCGCCGTGCGTTAGTCTCGCAGGATCTCGGAAATCACTCAACCGATTTGAATTATTTTTCTTTTATTTTGTTTGGCTTGATTCAGGGGTGGTTTACAAAAAAAAACTCAAAGGAACAGCTAAAAAAACGAAAAAATCGAAATTAGTACTTCTAGGGATGGCCACGTTGTATTTCTCTCGATAGATGGCGCTCTCTATATTTTCTAACAATAGATTCTATTGTTTGACAGCTACGCCATTCATAATTCATTCCGCGCGACTGTGTGAAATTGTTATTACATTTAACGTCGTTTTTTCTTTTAAAAAAGGTAGTGGGATTGGAGAATAGATTTGTTTCGAGCGAATTTAATTGCATTTTGCAAAAAATCACTTTGATCAGCCATTATATAAAGGTAAATAGACTTTGCAGGCTTATACCATTGATTTTATAGTGATAAAATCAATGCTTATACATAACTACAAATTTGGCGTTAGTCTGAGGATTTAAATATTGCTAAGTTTTCAAGGAATGTTTGACAGATTTGAGTGACTGAAAACAATTCCGTGTTTTTTTACAGTGTTCATTATAATGCCGAGGAGAATAGGTAACATAGGTCGTCGAAGTCAGTCAAAATACGCGGCGATCTACTTCACGTGCAAGCCGCACTGATGACCAGCGAGCGACGGATAATGAAAATAGTCGTATTGGCATATCCGAATTATGTTTGAGAGCGACTGAAAATGAACGACAAGCGAATACATTGAGAATGCAACAATTTCGTGCACAACATACACAACGCCAGCAATCACGTCAAAATCAAAATGACCGATTGCGCCGTCGCAGTGTTCCTGTCAACCTGGAAAAAGCGGCATTCCATTACGATCCGGAAATCGATTACGGTGCGGAGAGATCAGTAGCAAGACTTTCACCTTCCCTTCTCCGACAGACTTACTACTTCGTACATCATCCCTCAAACAGTTTTGATGAAAAAACCAGTAGGGCAGTCCCCACCCTAAACAATGTAGTATTTTCTGACCTTATATCGTTCCGGTCCCCTGGCTTGGACATCATATTTACAGACAGCCTAAGGCAGAGGTTTGAAGTTGTGTGGGCGTGGGAATTTTCTACCACAACCGTAGAGTTGTCATATTGTGGATTTATATTACTAAGTTTACCTTATGCACACATTTTAAATTATTTGATTTTGTTTGTATTTCTTTTGATAAATTGTTAACCTATTTATCCTTTGCAATATGCTATGATATCCGTGTTAGTCCGTTCTACAATATTTCTCATTTTTGCTTTCATGAGTGTGATTCTTGATTTCTTCCTCTTCTTTGCTATGGTGTGGATTTGAAATTTTAACATCTTAGTCTGCTGTGAACATGCCCTTCAAATGATAAAGCTCTTTTTATTTTCCTGTCAGGTCCTATAGATCGTAGACCACAGCCGATTTATTTTTAACCGACCTAAAAAAAAGGAGGAGGTTATAAATACGATCGTATTTTTCTTTAAATGTTTCTTACCTCAGAAATCCGTCATTTATGAATTTCTTTGGAAAATTCTTTTTATTTGAAAGGATGTACTTCCAGATTCGTCACATCTTTATCAAAATTTTGTTCTGATGATGTGATCCATGAGGAATTGAAGGAACTCCTCAAATATTAACATATGAAGTTGAAAATTTACATGTTGGTTCAGCTCCGATGACAATGCATTTTATATAGGAAGCATGCCCTGATTCTATACCCAGGATTAGCTCCCGACGAGGGGACTCCTCAGCGGTCAACAGCACCGTCACGAAATTGTGTATATGCATTCAATTATGACAGCCCGATCTAAGTTTCATCAAGACAGGACTGCGGCGCCCAGGGATGGCTTCCAACGAGGGAACTCCTCAACGGTCAACAGCACAGACACGAAATTTTGTATACGCATTTAATTATGATAGCCTGTTCTACGTTTCACCATGACATGGCTGCTGCACTTATTAAAAAAATAACCTGGTTATTTTTGTTAACATTTTGTTTATTACCTGCAACTTTGCATTACGAAGATCTAGGGGCTAATTTTCTTGAGAAAAAATACGCTTTCTTTGATATGAAATATGGTCGTAGCTATATCGTACCACCCACGCTATACTTAATCCGTTTTCACCGTAAACATGGAATCGTCCATCGATTAAGACTTCTCCTCCGAAGAACAAATATGAGGGGCTAAACGTCGTCGCCATACCGGTTGTGTTCAAGGCATGTTATACAAGTGGTACCTACTTTTAATACACTTTTTTTCGCGTGTCCTTTCAGCAGTTTCATGTATATCACCTACGGTCCTTTTTCCATAATGTTTTATTCTATCTATCTTCTTATATCTTATATATAAAAATGAATCGCCGTGCGTTAGTCTCGCAAGATCTCGAAAATGACTCGACCGATTTTAATGATTATTCTTTTGTTTTGTTTGCCTTGATTCAGGGGTGGTTTACAAAAAAATTATTTAGGAAAAATTAAAAGAAACAACTGAAAATCGAAAATATCGAAATTGGTCTTTTTGGGAAATAAGCCCCTTTCAATAGATGGCGTTCGCGGAGATCCTATTGTTTGACAGCTGCGCCATCCATAACTGTGATTCATTGCGTGCGATTGTGTAAAATTTCAAAAAGTCGAAAAAGTCGAAAAAGTCAAGAGTCGAAAAAGTCAAAAAAGTTGAAAAAGTCGAAAACGTAGAAAAAGTCGAAAAAATCGGAAAAATCGAAAAGTCGAAAAGTCGGAAAAGTCCAAGAAGTCCAAAAAGTCAAAAAAGTCGAAAAAGACAAGAAAGTCGAAAAATGCAAAAAAGTCGGAAAAGTCGAAGAAGCATTATTATTTTATCATGTAAATTAAATACAATGAATTTATTTTAATTATTATCAAACGATTTTCATTTAATCACCGAACGAAACTCAAACCCTACACGATTCGGCCATATTATACATTTCAATGAATTGGATTTGGAAGGTTGATATAATCAAGAAACGCTTATGAAGAGTTACAAACAAATCAATTTTAGGTGGTACGAAGTTCACCGGGTCATCTAGTATAATATAAATACTATAACGGAGAAATTAAAAACTCTATTACTATAAATTAGTATAAATACGTAAAAGCATTAGCATAACTATAACAAGTAAAAATTCTATTAGGCTAAATTAGCATTAACACCACTATGTAGAATAATTAGGGTAAACCAAGCTAGTAGGCTATGTTAGGGCATATGTAAGTATAGATATCTAGTGTAAATCATTTTAGTAGTGTAATCATTTATTATTGTAATTGTAAAAAAAGTAAGTATATATATTTATATACTGTATACCAAGATAAATAGTATAGGTTAGGTTATGTTAGGTTAGGTTAGGAAGTAGGTATATTAATTTAGTAGAAAATCATTTATTTACTGTACATATTTATAAGTGTATATTCAGCTAGTTATTATAGGAAATATAGTTTAGGTTAGGTTAGGAAGTCAATATTATACCTTAAAAAGGTATAATAGTCAACATAAGTATAATAGGTAATATAAGTCAGATATGAACACATTATTGTTACTTACCCACTGAAAAGGCACTAGCCTTAGTGGGGAACTGTGACATGAACCAAAAAAAACCAGACTGCGTTTTTAAGTTACAAAATTTAAAGCTGAATGACTTAAGGGGACGTAACTTTAAACGAAATATCCGTTTTAAAACATTCTTTCGTAAAACAGTCGATTTAATCAACGAGAAGAGCTGGTTTGATTTTGGAGGCCGTGCATAAACCAAGTCAGTGAGCAGCCATACAAGCGAACGGAAAAAAAAATCACTTTTAGCCGCACGGTTACTAACTTTTATTAGTTCTCTAAAAGGAAGAAACGATTACCGTTTTTTTTAAATCGGACTATGACGAATACACAGCTTGGAGGCATAGTGGTCGCCTGATCTTACATTGTAAGGCTCCGAGTTCGATTCTCGGCTGGGTCACCATTTTCCGTTGGAATTAGATTAACGGAATTACATTTTCAATTCTGCCGATCGAATGCAATAACAAAACACACATGTTACACGTACACATCCATATAAACACATCATAGTACGGTTGTTTGTATGAGATTGTCGTATGCTAATCAACCCGCCCATTGGCAAATTTTACAATAAAGATAGGAAAAAAACTATGCGTTCATAAGTTACAATGATAGGCGTAAGAAGCCATAACTCAAGGACGCATTGTCCAATTTAGAAAATTATTTTGGTAATCTGTAAGAGCTGATAAATGTTAGGGTTTCTAACCGGAAATAGATTGGGACGCTGCCATACAAACGGACAACTGAGAAATAACATTTATCAGTATCCGTACGGTCGCCAACTTTTGTTAGATATCCGAATTAATACGAAAAACAGATTATCCAATGATTTTTTAAAATACAACTGTGCGTTCTTGGGTTACAAAATTCATAGATGATTGATCTTTTAAACGACTAGGTGTCTGATCTACGAGATTAGACTACTATCAAAAAAAAATCTGATTTATTTGCTTTTCCCGATGGCTATTAAATTCAATTAGTAAATGAAGAATTCAAAATGTAGCGGAAATATAAAATATTTCGCAAAAAAAAAAAACGATTATTGAGGGCAAAGATGAAAGACCTGAGAAGATGTCGCGATGGATGTAATAGTTGTTTAAACCACTAGGTACAACTGCAAAAAACTATTTACGTCTTATCTTGCACGAATACAGACTTACGCGTCCGTCTTTTGTTTATTTATATGACTTATGACTTCTGCTTAAAATCTGGATGATAGGACTATATTTGGGGTTAATAAAAGCTTGTGGAAACAATGAGATAAAATAACAAAGCTAAGGGCAATACCATATAACTATTTATACAACAATTTAAGACTAATTCAATGAACTATATTTATGCAGAAAGGTGAGCTTATTCTTAAATAACAGAAAGATGTTCCAGCTCACCCATATTTTAGTGACAGGTTGGTCATCTGTGCTTGTATTAAAATTAAACTAAGTCTACCTAATATACATATAATCTAAACACTAAAGTAGACATAATAGATTTTAGATTATAGATATTATAGTTAGATAAGGCAAGGGCGAAGGAAGAAAAAGGATTAAAATGGGAAAGGACGTTTAATGTGGCCTTAAACGTAGTACCTGTAGGAAATTAACGTACGGTCAGCGGTATATCGTTCCAGAGTCTTGCAGCCGTTGCTGTAAATGACATATTAAAGACTTTGGATTAATGCGCGAGGGACGCCAGCGTTCCATTTTCCGCTGATTTTAAATGGAGACCTTGGGATGACAGCAATCTGTGGACGTTGAAGTTCGTAGGTTTCTGCGTCTGCAGAGAATGGTGAAAGAATTGGAACCGCTCACGACAGTCAAATGACGGAAATTGGTATACTTCAGCCTCGTTATAAGGAAATAAATACTACCTTCTTATTGTGCAGGGTATAATACAAGGACGGAGAGGCCCAGCAAGACGCCGAATTTCTCGGCTGAAGGATTTAAGACAATGGTTTGAAAGAAGTGTATGTGGCAGATAATAGATGGCAGAAGTTATCCGTTCTCCAAATGTTTTGCGAATAATTCTATTATTGTGTCGGCTACAGATTTCCATTTTCGAATAGAATTGCAGAAATTAACCATGACGGAAAATGGCAATAGCGCGCTCCCTGGAATAATAGGCGGGAAAATGGTCGTACAGCTTCCCAATGCGCAGAAAATATGACGGGACATATTCTGGACACGTTGGCATCTCCTTGGCGAGTTCATCGTCAATTAATTAATTTAATATTGCGGTGTCCCCGCCTCGGATGACTGGAGTAATAAGATCTCGCTGGGCAGGGTCAGTCGTTTGACTTGTGCTCCGCGACGATTGACCGTTTTTGATTGCATTTAACAAGCGTAATTTTAGCCACATCCTAAACGGTTTTGGATCATGGCAACCTAGTGATCTCAGAAACGGTTACGGTTACATTTTTTTTCAATTCGAGGAGTGTTAGTGCCAGTGACTATCATAATATTATTGTGATATATTGTAATCGAATTTCGGATAGCAAAACTTTATTTTGTTGGTTTGTTTGAATGTCCGTCCTTTGTCGATAGGAAAATAACCATATGCACAACATAAGAACGCGATTTTAAAATTAAAATAAATAAGCAATTTTAGGAAATCCCCTCAACAAGGCCGGTTTAATACCGAGCAAATCATTATACTGAGTCTATCGGTATAAGTACGTAGTTTTTCATTTCCCTGACAAAGTCATGACAATGTCCGACCATGCAGTATGATAATGGGGGAAGTACGTTTCCTTTAAGTTTCGCATAATAAAACCCGATAAGGAGAATTAAAATATTTATTCTCTTGATATTATTAGATGAAAGTCATTAATTACCGTTCGGAAAATCCAATTAATAAATGCTATTAAGGAAATAACTGAAATAAAATATTGTCAATAAATCAAAAAAATGGAATTAAAGTTCAAATGTCAAAGTTTTTATATTTCAAAAAAACTCCGGAAGGTTATTTAACTTACAATTTACTACATTGTTTATAATTCTTATCTTAATGATAAATCTGGCTAAATGTCGATAAACTGTAAAAAATCTACCATTACATTGTCTAAATATTAAAAAGAGAATTAAAATTAAAAAAAAAACAAATTAGAAATACTAAATCCAATCTAAAATAGAAATACAAAATATAAAAAAAAATATAGAATAGAAATAAAAAAACTATTATATAATCTCGCAAAATAAATAATAATCAAAGAATAAAAAAAATAAATAAAATCATTATTTCTAAATCATGTCACGAAATCATTATATAAATTGTCTACGAAATGCGCCTTTTAATGACCAATTTAAACTTTTGGATCTTGATATTTGAGAAGATTCAGAATCGGGTGGCTAAGTAGGTATATTCGTTATACTACAATTATAGCAGTTTTGCAAAATGATAATAATTCGCATACGTGTCTATCTGACTTTTTTAAAACCAATAATGATTTCAAGATATTGTGAAAACATTTATTTATTTTATTTATTTATTTAATTAATTTAACAATTCATGTACAGTGCATAAGTATCGCTAATAATCATATCAATAAAAAAATATAATATAAAAATTAATTGTATATTATTAAAAGTATACAAAAATATTGTATACAAAAACAATGTATATTATTATGTCGGTATCTCCAAACGGTTAATACGATTTACCTATACCACATAAATCATTCTATATTATAAGATTTAAGACTCACTTAATTCCCTTATTCCTGTTTTGTAAATATTGTAACTTAAGATTTCCATTTAGGTAACGGAATGAACACCGGAAATACATAAAAATTAAAAAGTAAAGTTTATGACATTTAATTTAACTTTTTCTCATATTACAGCTTCTAATTTTGAAACTAATACTAAAAGCAACTTCAAACATCCGATTTTTTTTACTTTATAAATATTGTGGACCCTTTCGTCCAGATAACCTACGGAAAACTCCGTATACCTATTAAAATTTACAGTAAACACGCAGTGAGATGCTGTTACTAAAATCAGTGAAATAACTTAACGAAGATGGTGTATAAAAAGCTTCTGATTCAGTTGGCGAAAGTAAAAACTGACAAAAACAGCCACCATTTTAAAAATAACGAAAATGCTGAAAAAATACTCTACGGTATGTAAACTAACTTCCGTAACAGCCGTAGCTTCTGAAAAAATATACCTAAAATTCGTTTTTCTTCTTTTCAGCGATGGCGGCCGACGGCTCAACGACGGATATCAACGGACTTCTCAACGATACGGGTAAGTTTTTTGACATTTAATTTTTAATAAAAAATAATATTTTTATTTTTATTTTTAAAGCGCTATCTATCGTTATTTCTTTGAATGAGATAAAACTTTAGGTAGAGCGCCATCTGTCGGTATGACAGGAACTACGTTGTAACAACGCTGCGCGTTGAAGGTTATAGTAATGGATGCGGTGGATGGATGGCGCTGTAATAATGATATAAACAGCTGATAGCTGGCGCTGGTTCAATTTTTAAAAGCAACGGTTAGATAATGCCTTTTGACATTTATTTTTAAAATATTTGTATTTTATTTTTCAATTAATTATCTATCGGTATTAGTGAATTAAATAAAACTGGAGGTACAGCGCCATCTGTCTGTATGACGCAAAACTGCGTTGTTACACAGCGTTACATGTTGAAAGTTGTACTGTAGAAGCGGTGGATTCAGCTGGACGATTCAGCGGATAGATGGCGCTGGTTGAATTTTAAAAGCTACTGATAGATGGCGCTGCTTTCAGTAAACAAAATAAGCCACGATTTACACTGATACCTACAAATTTCTCAGCGGGGTGCTAGATGGCGCTACACGCTCTTTAGCGTATTTAATTTTTTCGCGACAGCAACCTCAAACTTTATTCCACGAATTTATGTATTCATGGAGTCAAATTTAGCGCTGACTACACAACAATCAAGTAATATAAATAAAACATCATTTATTATTAAACATTGAGAATCATTGTTAAAAGGCAAGAACATACATTCATCGCAATGCTATTCTCAGAACATCGGCTTCCATTTTGTTCCTTTTCGAGAAGTCGTAACTCAGGTAAAAACGGAGCCGGTCATATTATTATATGCGGTGTTGCAAAACCTCCTATTTATTTTTTGTAAGGCGGTGTTTCTTTTGTTAATACGGCTCACGTGGACTCGCTTTTTGTGGGACGTTGCAATAAATTCAGCTGAGGAAAAGGAGCGGTTCGTTTATTTTTTGGGTTGATATTTAACGAGTTTGCCAATAATTGCATAAAAGATTATGTCTTATCCCAGCCTTCCGCGATGTGTTGCACTGATGTCGGTGCATGTACAAAAGCATAATTTCTTATTTTTTATTTTTATTTATTTTAAACAACAAGATTTACAGCGGGATGGCTATGCTGTTCGGTATATATTACATTAAAACGTGCAGGAAAAACAAGTTATAGCTATTGGCTCAACGCATACCTATCTGAGCAAAAACGCCCGTATTTAGGGATGCTGATATTTAACTTACGATATTGCTTTTCCGCAAGCTGACATGACGTTCGGTTATATAAATATTGAAGTAAAGGTCAAAACATTCATAATTGCATAATGCAAATACACACGCACACACAGAGTAATACCAACATACATACACATTAGTAGAAAGAAATTATATTATCCATTTTATCGTCACTCTATATGTGCAATGAGACCTCGACATGACATCAAGCAAACTTTTCGCGGCATGGAAAAAACTAAATAACGTCGTTCACAAGATCTTTTTTAGTTGCGTAAATAGGCCAAAATTAAAAAAAAATGTTTACTGAACTAACGATTAAAACTGTCAAAGAGTTCAGTTGTTTGCGAGGAATTATCACGTAAGAGGTATCACCGGATAAAATGAGGCCACCAGAACCAGAATGGCCCAAGTGATATTTTGGTGATTTTAAGTTTAATGCAAACATCCATATAAAAAAATCATTATTTACAAATCCAGAGTGGCCCAAAATTGATTTCTTCAGGAAATCACAGAGGGCGCTATTTAAATAGGTTTATCCTTGTAATTTTATATGCAGTATTATTAGACCACTGTGGCCCAGGTTACCCATACCTATCCATAAAAAATATTTGTGCATTTGGGCTACTCTGGTTCTGGTGGCCTCAACTCATCAACGAGAATTACAAGAAAAGTAATAAATTCTCTTGTAATTCTAATTGCAGTGGCATCTCGTAGGCCGTAGCTCGGATTTGTCAATCCGCGACCTAGGGGCAAGGCCGCGACCTAGGGGCAAAATGACAAAATTTCAGCAAAGAAATAGGCAACACTTCGCTGAATAAACAATACCAATCGGAATACATGAACTACATTTTCTTTTCAGTGTTATGGTAAATTCAGTAATATTTTCTTCATTGAAACTTTTCCCATAAAATATAGCCATAAGCATATTATTTTCGGAATTGTACCAAGCATATTTTTTAAAACTGCGATTTAGTCCCATTTAATCGATTAGAAAGATTTTTTTAATCGGTGTAAGTAATCGAACGGTTCCGATTAAAGAATACCGTCCGTACCTTTCCCGGTGCCTCGAGGCGTTGGCCTCTGACGGGGCAGGTGGCAAAGCTTAAAGGATGATTCATGCTACACCGGGCCGGGGCCGGGCCGGGCCCCGGCCGGGACACGGTCAGATATCTATAGTATACTTTTGTATGAAGCAATTCATGCTTGGCCGTGCCCCGGCCGTGCCCGGCCGTGCCACGACCGGAGCACGGCGTCGAAATGTCGGTGGATATTGTTTTCCCGGCTCCGGTCTGGACCTGCCCTGACACGGTGTAGCATGAATTGGGATGCCGGGCGTGGCCGGGCGACCGGAGGCCAGTCGATGACGTATCTTAGTGAGGTGAGTACCAACATGGACGATGAACAATTGATGGAATGTGTTCGCAAGTATCCTGTGGTGTACGACATGAGTCACCCGAAGTATTTAGATACGAAATATAAAAATGTCATTTGGAAAATAGTGTCAGACGAGTTGAAACAATCTGGTAAATATTTTTTTTTATTTTTACCTATAAAATAATAGTTAATGCAACTGTCGTTTATAAAGCGTTACTTATTGAAATAATCGTATATCATCATAATGGCGGCAAATCGGATCCACGCATAATTTTAATGTCCGAAAATTACAGAAAAAAGTTTACATATTGTTACGTTTTTAGGTTAATTATAATAGTTGTTTTTTGGATAAAGTTGGTCATTATGTATTAGCTTTTAAGTTCATAATTCAAATAATAACACATGAGTAGGTATAGATGAAATAGTTTATTTACATTGGTTTAATAGTAGGTAAACAATTAATGTAGGTGTGTAGGTAGGTACTATAATATAACATAATATGTAGCTATGCTTGTATGTAACTATTGGTTTATTAAAGTACGTCCCGCTGTTGATGCTAAATATTCCTTAAAAATTTCTCTTACAGCAAATGCATCATTAGCAGGTCTTCCTGGTTGATTGTTTAATGGATTTAATATATGTGGTTGCCCATTTTGTGTAACACTATGGTTTATTAGTCCTGTGTAATCTTTTTGTTCGCATAAAAAATTATGGATTACGCAAGTAGATAGAATAATGTAATCAACATTTTCTGGAGCCAGCTTTATTCTTCTGCAAAATATTCTAAATCTTTGCGTCAAAATTCCAATGCATTTTCGACAAGTCGCCGGGCCAAAGATAGTCTGTGATTGAAATTGGTTTTTAGCTGGGGATTTAGTGCAACAGTTTGTATGGGAACCCTGCATTTTGTGATTAAAGGCTCATATTTGGCACAATTGTTCCTTAGGTGGTCCTGAGTGGTTTTAAACCGGGAGCCATCGGGGGCCACCCAGCGGGTGGCGGGGGGAGGGGGTGGGAGTTTGATTCCACCGCGCGCCACTTTGAGCCCGATATCTCTCGGAATATAGGTACTAGGGCAAATGGAATATCATTTTCGGGTAACTCAATGATAACGAATTCATTTTTGGAAGAAAAAAAATACCGGTCCATAGAAAAAATATGAAATAATCGGTAACATCCAAAAATCATTCACATCTTTTTTTTACTTAATCAAAGTTTACTTTTTAACCATAAGAGTTATCGGTATTTTAAAAATATATTCCGAAAGCCACACTTATCTTAATTATACCAGTATATATTTTATTGGACTTTTCATAGTAAAAAGTGAGTGAAAAAAATATAATTCATCGCACGGCAGACCGGTGTATTACGCCTGCTAAGTAGATACGGTCATCGAGCGAAGTTAGATAAGTACTTATAGGATTATTTAGTTGCTGCGATAGGTTAGTGTGTTAAAAATAACAAGTACAATAGTAATAATTAGTATGATAATTATATTATTATTGCTTTTTTCTATTTAATAAAAATAATTCATCATTCACACACCGTACCTAACTGAGTGGGTAAATCTTTTGGTCGACCCACTCAGTTCAGTAGTAAACAGTGAAAGAATTTATCTGCCGCGCAGAGAATTATTAAAGCATTTTGAAAATGTGTAATTTCTGGATCGAAAAAGTTATCGCAAATTTACGGGGATGGCTAAGGACCAAGCACATGAGCAAATGAATGCCATATTAAAGGGAGATGTAGGTAGGACCTATTTTTACTCTTGCATTCATCTTTACGCTAAATAGTTTGTGATTACTTCTTCATTATACAACATAATATTATTTTACACATCACAGAATAGAAAGATAAGAAAAAGCGGCAAAGAGTTATTGATCTTATAAAGCTATTGCTCTTAAATACATAACATTTGTGAAGGAAGATTACACACAAACTCTTAAAATATTTACTGGATCCAACCAAACTTAGTAATATCTCCTTATACAACAAGTATATACACAATATAAATATACAAGTTATTAAAACACATAAAAAAGAGTGAGAGCAAAACGAAAGCAAAGATAAGAGGCCTTGAGAATGACTACAGTCTATTCAGCAAACTTTATTTTGCAACCTGTGAGCACAGAGTAGAAGATCTCAATTCATTCTTGGCGCAAGAAAACCAAGCCAGTCCTCTAGCACTTTCTTCAATGGGTAAATTGCGATCTGGAAGAAGGTCAGACCTACTAAAATCGATTACCAGTATTTTTGGAACTGCAACCGTTCCAAACGCCCCACAAGTCTCAGCGAAAATTCTAGATGGATCTGTATTAGTACACATACTGAGTTTTGGCCATAGAAAGACCTTGGAGAATAGGTACACCAGTATGTATACCATTTCTTTGCAAAGAACTTACAGGGTTTCAAAATTAAATATGGTTTGGGACATAACAACGAAAGCATAAAAAATATTAACAGAGGAAAACGTTCAAAGAAAACGGGTCACTGCTACGACGAAACTACCCAAAGTTTAGGCCAGTTGGATGATGAACAATTGCTTAAGGAAGGATTGTTTGCTCTGATAACGGCAAGGAAGTTTGCAACATAGGTGGACCAAATACTTAACCAATATCACACGTGACACAACGCGTACGTTTCTTCGTAGTTACGTGATGTACACGATGAATGGTGGTGCATGTATCTGACACTGTCGCTCATGGCTTGACGAAAATTATGCTACTGACTGTGGATACTGAGTTCGCAGACCAGCAGCAGAAGTGCAAATTACCACAATTACACAGCTTGAGGAGCTGTGGGTGCACAAAGGTTCTGGGAAACGCCACCAGTATCTCTCTGCTGTCATGATATTGCGACTACCTAAGGTAAAAACTATAATGTTTGTTTTATATTTAGTAAGTATAGATAGGATATATTAAGTCTATAACATACATAACATTTACGTCGTGTCCAATTGGTGGCTAAAAATCGCTCTTGAACGTGGCAAAATATTTGTATTAGGTAGTCTAATTACTTCTCTAATCTTTACTTAACATAGATATGTAGGTTGTTAAGAATTTAGCTATTAGATTGGAAAAATAGTATCTCAGAAACTTTGAAACCTACTAAAAGCTATTTATTGTAAAATCTTATTACAAAACAAAATGAACGCTTATTTATTAAAAGAGTTAATAATTTGAATGGGTACCTACTAAGAGTTACTTACTCAACATACTAACTAAAATAGTCAGTAAAAAGTTAAATAATCAACATAGACGCCTAATAATTGAAATAGTCAATAATTCGAGTAGGTTCGAAAACGTACTAAAAGTTTTTGATAGTAGGTAATATACAAAGTAGTCAGTAAAGTGTTAAATAATAAGATTAAAGTTAATCATACATTTAAAAGCTAAAAGTACAAATTCATCATCTAAATTGGTATAAAATTTGTAAAGTCTAGCCCATACATTTTTCACTTACCTATAGGGCCACGAAAAGCGAGGGTGTTGCCCCTGTTTCACCTAAAATGAAATGAGAAATTTGAAAATGGGCATTTAAAAGAATAGCCTTGTTTCAGTGTTTTAATAGTTTCTTCTAGCAATTAAGTAAGTATGGGTAGGTATGTTCTTGTATCATATATACTACTAATTATAATTTTTTCAACGAAGTGGTAGGGATTGCAGACAAATTAATACTTATTAGGTATTTAAGGTATGTAAGCACAAATATCAGTTAGGTACGGTGTGTGAATGATGAATTATTTTGAAAAAACAATAATAATATAGTTATAATAATAATAATAACGATTTTACTTCTTGTCTTTAACTCACTGGCCTGTCGCAGAAACTAAATAATCCGATAAGTACTTATCTAACTTGGATCGATGCCCGTCTCTGCGTAACGGACGTAATACGCCGGTCTGCCGTGCGATGAATTATATTTTTTTCCCTCACATTTTGCAATACCAGTCCAATAAATAGTATATGTCTATAATTTAGAAAAGTGTGGCTTTCAGAATATATTTTTTGCATACCGATACCTCTTACGGTTAAAAAGTAAACTTCGTATAAGTAAAAAAAAGATGGCAACGATTTTTGGATTTTACCAATTATTTCATATTTTTTCTATGGATAGGTATTTTTTTTCTTCTCGAAATGAATTTGTCATTACTGAATTATCCGAAAATGATATTCTACTTCCCCTGGTACCTATAGTCTGAGAGATATAGGGCTCAAAGTGACGCGCGGCGGAATCAAATTTCCACCCCCTCCCCCCGCCACCCCCGGGGTGGTCGCCGATGGCTCCCGGTCTAAATCCACTCAGGATCACCTATGGAACAATTGTGCCAAGTATGAGCCTTTAATCACAAAATGCAGGGTACATCGCACTAAATCCCCAGCTATTATCAGCATCTCCTGTTGATTGCTGTCCTGGATACGGCCGCATTAAGTATGTTTTCAAAGGAAACGCTTCGTCTCCAACTATTACATACGGTGCAAATGTCATGGAGTTGGGTAAATTTTTACCTGTAGGTATATTAAGCGTGCCGTTTTCTAAACGCTTTCCAAGATTAGAACATGCAAAAATACCTCCATCACTGTTTCGCCCATAAGAGCCAACTTCAACTGCAACAAATTTGTAGCTCGCGTCCACTAACGCTAATAACACAATTGAGAACGTGTGTTTGTAATTATAATATATAGAACCACTATTGGCAGGAGCCTCAATAACAAAATGTTTTCCATCTAATGCTCCTATACAATTTGGAAAACCTCTAAGTTTTTCAAAATCTTGTGCAATTTTTCTCCATATTTCTTCAGTTGGTTGTGGTATAAAATCTTTCATAAGTCTTTTGGCGATACATCTACACGTGCTGTGTACAATTTCGCTCACAGTTGAATGGCCCAACCGAAAACTATACGAAATAGTTTTGAACGAATCCCCAGTCGCCAGGAACCTGCAAATAAAATTAATACCACTTAATTACCCACTGAAAAGGCACTAGCCTTAGTGGGGAACTGTGACATGTAATTTGTATCTTTTTTTATGAATAAAGACTACTACCAAAAAAAAAAAAAAAAAATAGTGTATTCCCGGAGTATCTATGTACTAGTATAGTATTCTATTATCTTTGACAGGAGTTAGCCGCGTCCATAAAGAAACGAATCTAAAATGGCGACAATAATACAAATTAAAACTGATTACTTTTATGCCATGAATACCTAGGTGTGCACAATGTGTGTGTAGACATCAGTGTTCTTCGAATGAATGGACATTATTAGCGCCGCCACTTTACATTCGTTTCTGTAATGACGCGATTTTTTTATACGCATTTTAATGAGTGAAAATATGTTTTTAATTTCTTGTTACAGAAGATGCATGTAAAAAAAGATGGTGCAACATTAGAGATCAATTTAAAAAGCATATGAATAAACGCAAAACAAAAAGTGGTCAGGGTGCTATGGCTATTAAAAAATACAAATATGAAGATAATTTGAATTTTTTACTCCCTCATATACAACACCGAAGTACAATAACCACTATCGAATCGGAGAACGAAGAGACGCAAAACGAAGTAGAAGCCATTGAATCCGCACAAAATACTACGCACGACGAAACAGAACAGGCTAACACCGATCAGCAGCAGCAGGCACAACGATCACTAGCTAGTTTGCAACCTAACTTTACACCAGCTACTGATCCTAATCCGAATCCCCATTCAACTGCACAATTCACTAGTTCCAAAAGCCGCAACCGACGTCAGATAATTCCACAATCCCAGCCCTCTGCGTCCAGCACCTTAATGGAGTACATTATAAAAAACAATGAAAAATCCAAAACACAAGTCATTCATCCTATTGATGCATTCTTCAACAGCTTAGCAGCCACAACAAAATCTTTTTCTCCTTACTACCAGCATGTTGCGAAGGGAAAGATATTTGCAGTAATCCAAGACTTAGAGTGGGAGCAATTGTCGGCGAACCCTTCGTCATATACATCATCGATGAGTGGAACATCGTCGTGTATTTCAACGCAAGAGTGTACACCTGTCCCGATGGCAACACCGAGATCTCCGAAAATGACGCCTCTGGTACCCACGCCTCTGGAATCAACGCCTCCGGAACCAATAGCCACTACATCTACCACAGTATTATTAGATAATAATAATATGACGTCTAGTTTCTTTTCACAGTTTTCCGATAAATAAATAAGTATGTTGTAAAAATAACAATTTTTTTCCTTACCTCAGACAGACTGCTAATCGTTCAATGGGAGAGATAGGCTTCAGAAATCTTGAATTTTGTTTGGTTAAATCACGTTTTATTTTTCCAAGAAATATACTAAAGCATTCTTTAGACATCCTAAAATAACCGTAAAATTTGGTTTCATCATCTATTAATTCCTTGTAGAGCGTGGCGAATTCTCCCTCCGATTGTCGTTTTCTCCAGGCTGGATGTACACTCCATCTTCTTTTATTAGTTTCAGTTCGTGTTTCCAATACTTCGTCTTCAATGGCGATTGCAATAGCTGCCAACTCAAGTTGTGAAAATTGCATTAATAACACACTTATCAATCAAGCGAAAATAGAAATTAAAAAATATTATTATCGCCAAAATAGATGGACACAACACTAGTTATCGCGGACACGGCCGTGGGATAAATAAACTCGGAAACAGCCCGGTCAACGCCCGGTGTAGCATGAATGACTGGCCCGGCCGGAGCACGGTGGAAACGACTCGGCCGGGGCCCGGCCCGGCCCCGGCCCGGTGTAGCATGAATCATCCTTTACGGTGGACTGTTTTGTCCTAAGTCTTCTGGGCTCACCTTACGGGAGACAGAACGATAAATTTCGTTAAAACTTCCTGAGGTCACGGGTTCGCGCGTTGTAGTTGACAGCTCTAGTTTTCCACTTGGGACACGATAGCAACTGTTTCGTGCAGTTTGGGCCATAAGATCCAATTTGTTCTCGCATCGGCCTAACTCACGTGGGCCTCCTCGTGTGGAAGGCTACCCCGGGTAAGACTCTCGCGTATCAGGCCTCACGGCTGGTGTATATAAGTGGCCGATTTTTATTTCTAAAAACCGGCTGACATAAGGTGAACAGCCATCCCCGCTTTATAGGAAACAAAGCCTTTTCCAGACACCCCTAGTTTTTCAGTCGGAGTGCACAATCAACTGTCTGACGCCGCACTGTACGCAAACCAGGAGCGCCGGAAGAACGATTCCCCTGGGAAACCGGCCCGTAGGTACTGAGTCCTACCCGGGCTCGCACTTCTACTGGGAGGCTATCGGATGGGTGCTGATCCGTGAGTTGGGCCGACTCTAACAGATGTCATAATGGCCTAACTACACTGGGCCCCTTAGCTCCAATCAATAACGGACAGTCGGAAGTCTGATGTGTGTTATTAGTTGCGAAATAATAATATTGATTTTATGCAAATTGTGTTAAAAATACAGCTCTTAGCAGTAGGAGTCAACCAACATAAGCAATAAATGCAAAAAATGGGCGAAATGGCAAAAAAACTGGTCTGCACTAATATGCGAATTTAATCCGATTGAGCTGAAGTACCCGCTAAAAATACGACCTTCAAGATGGCGCTGCTTCAAAGGCCTCTTTTCGGACGTCGTAGCCAATATAACAGCGGAAAATTGAACACAGGACGCCTGAAAATTGAATCAGGCTGCACACAGGACGCCTGAAATCCGGAAGCCGTACCCGCGTAGTCTGCTAGACTATGCGACCGCCAGCTCGGGAATCGTAGCCTAGCAGCCCTTCGCCGAAGAATGAACCATCCCCCGTACTTGAATTCGACTACAAGAAAGACGCCCGTAGACGCTGTCTCTTTAAAAGACACCTAGCACAGGGATCTCACCCCTGCGATGTTACATCCTGAAAACCAGGCCAAGTATTCCGGTTCACGAGTCAAGTCCCGCTAAAGGGCAAATGCCCACAGTTGAGAGTTGATAAACTACTACAGGCAAACCCGCCACTCCAGGAAGTTATATCGATATCAGATAAATATTTCTTCTATAGAGTGAACGCAAAGACTTAGGGACAACACAGTCCACCGTCTAACTATGCCAAAAAGCCCGTGAGAGACCAACGCCTTACCGCGAGGCAATGGGAAGTAAACCCAGCGGGTCGACTTCACGCCCGTCTAGCCACAGGTTCGAAATCGCTTGCGCGGCCTCTACGTGATGTAAGCGGTAATTTAGTTCGAATTTATCGCGGACCGTGGCGCCCTTTTCCGTCTTTTATCCATCTGGTCGTTTTAAGAATATCTGACATCAACTAAGGTTGTCGACTACAGCGGGCGAGCCCGTCACCTCAGGAAGTTTTAATCTCCCTGGAGTGAGCGCAGAAGACTCGAGGACAAAACAATCCACCGTCTAGCTACGCCACAAGCCCGTAAGAGGCCAGCGCCTTAACCGCGAGATAGCCAAGAGTGTTACCCGGCAGGCCTGCACTCACGCCCTTACTTCCAATTGCGACCAGATTACTCCGGTCTCTCGATTGGTTACGAGTTCGAGGTCGCTTGCGCGGTCCTCTCCCTTACGAAGCGGTGAAACGGTGGTTACCGAATCTATCGCAGACCACAGCGTCCTTTGCCCGGCTGTTGACCCAGGATCGGGTAGCCGATGGTAATTTCAAGAGCAGTCGCCGTAAGGTCCGCAACCACCCCCGCTCTATAGGAAACAGTACTGCTTCCAGACTCCCCCGACTGTTAAGTCAGAGTTGGCCTCCACGCATGGGGTGCGGAGCCTGGGTAAGACACTGGGTCAACCAGTCTCCCCTGGGAATCAATCCTCTGGCGCTCCTGGACGGTCTGCGCACCGAGCGGCGCAAGCCAATCGATTGTGCTCTCCGACTAACAATCGGGGGAGTCTGGGAACTGTATTGTTTCCTATAGAGCGGGGGTAGTTGTCTACCTTACGGCGACTGCTCTTGAAATGACCATTGGCCATCCGATCCCGGTTCAGAGTCGGGCAAAGGACGCCTTGGTCCGCGATAGATTCGGTACACTCCGTTTCACCGCTTCGTAAGGGATAGGACCGCGCAAGCGACCTCGAACTCGGAACCAATCGAGAGACCGGAGAAATCTGGTCACAATTGGTAGTTAGGGCGCGAGTGCCGCCCGCCAGGTAACATACCTGGCTACTCGCGGTAAGGCGTTGGACTCTAACGGGTTGTCGTTGGACTCTAACGTTGGACGTCGGATTGTTATGTCCCAAGTCTTCTACGCTCACTGCACGGTCGATAGAACGAACAATCGTTAAAACGTCCTGCGGTGACGGGTTCGCCCGTTGTGGTTGACAACTCAATATGTTAGTCAGAGTGCACAGTCGATTGGCTTACGCCGCACGGTGCGCAGACCGTCCAGGAGCGCCAGAAGGTTGATTCCCAGGGGAAACTAACCATAAGGCCAGAGTCCTACCCAGGCTCGCACTTCATGCGTGGAGGCCGTCGGATAGGTATTGACCCGTGAGTGTGACCAACCCTGAACAGAATGGGTCTTCGTGGCCAACTCAGCAAGGGCCCATTAACTCCCAAAGTATCTGCTAGTATCTGACATTAGGTCAGAAACCACTCCCGCTGCTAAGAAACGTATAAAATTATTTTCAGACTCCACCGGCTACTCGCCGGAGAGTACAGTCGATTGCCTGACGCCATACGATGCACAGACCGCCCGACATGTCAACGACACAATCGCGACAGAGGAATCATAGTCCTTTCCAGGTTCGACTCTCTTTAAAGGGGCTACCAGATGGGAGTTAAACCGTGAGTTGAGCCGACCCAAGACAACGAGCAGGTCACGATGGCTCAAGCTGCACGGAACCGTTAGCTGACGTTGGGCGAAAGTCCAGGGCCAGACGTCACGGGCCTAGATATATTTTAAATATTTCAGTCTAGATAAAGGCCCGTCGTCTGATTCATTCGATCGATACAGTCTATCTGTGTGTATTATAACTACTGGCCATGAAAAAAACGACCATGAAACTACCATAATAGCGCGGAAACATTTTATTTAGTAGGTCTCGTCCGCCGTACAATGAATGCAGTAGAAAATTACGACGAAGCGCTTCGGAAATTACCGCTATAAATTTTGAATGGCCGTTGCTGAGACTTCGCCGTATACGTTTTCACGTTTTCAACTTTAGATACGACCTACGTACTTGGCGTGACGTAGCACGTTACATGTAATAGGCTAAGGTTTGGCTGTTACGTAGCTGACCTTAGAAAGTGGCCGTCTATAAATTGCGTCACTGATTAGAATCGAAGGTTCGGCAATTAATGTATCCGGATCTAATCGGGTAATTGCATGGGATTTACGAGACTTGAAGTTGTGCTTTTATTAGTCTTCGGCGATAAAAAGTTTCAATATAAGGATATGTCTAAAATACCTGCATAGGATCACAATACAATATAATAGATAGGCATTCCTACACCAGTAGATAGGTATTAGCTACAATTAAATGCTAAAAAAAAAATATTTAAATATTACATAACTATTATGATAGTTGTCATGGCTGTAATATTATATTCAACTAGCTAAACCCGGCTACGCTTCGCTGTACCTCAGTCTGATATGAAATAAATGGGAAACGCACCGATGCGATGTCGCGAAGCGCGCCGAAGATTGCGCGCCGAAGATGCGATGTCGCGAAGCGCGCCGAAGGTGCGGGAAAAATGATCAAATGTCAAAAATTTCTTTTTACTATAAAAACTCGCGCGTATTATTTTATTATTTATTTAGTAACACATCTAGTAAACAATTAATGTCATATTTGTAAGTAAGATGTTAGTAAGAAATTGATGCAACATTATTTTTAATGTTTGACACAGTCGCCTAACTAGGCCTAGGCCTGTTCTAAGGCAGACTTTTAATGACGATATTAAGTGTGCACTGTCAACTTAAACTATAGTTAGTACTTATATTTAAATCGACAAATATAAAACTACAAATATTTACGCATATTCAAATACAAAATTGCGTCAAAACTTCAAGTCGATCGACCGCCAACTTTTCAAGTTTTGCAAGCACAAACATACGCAGGCTTATTTTTTATATAATAATATGAAGATATTACCTGCATACAAAAAATCAAAATATACTATTACGACTTAATAGTCAGGAATAATACAATGTGAATTAAAAATAATACATTAAAATAAAAATCCACAGTCTATGTAGAATTACCAAGATAAAAATATTCTATTGTCAAATTCAGTTTTTAAATTATATAATTTTTAAAATTTCGTAATTTAAAAATTAATAAACGTAAAATAAATTAGATTAGAATAAGAATGTCAGCTATCATAATACCATTGATTTTAAAATCAATGATAATACTATTATGTTTAAAATTTTACAAATCATCATCATAACAAATAATTTCAGAATTTTCAAGCTCTCTTAAACCATAAATTGGGGTTTTTACCAAATTATTGACAATTATCTTTATAAAATGGTTCTCCTCAAAGCTTTTGATTTGCTCAGAAATCTTGTTATATAATACACCATCTTACCTATGGGTATATGACTGAACAACATAACAAACAGTATAACAAACTGTGTCAAAAATGACAGTAGGTATACAGTCTAGAATAAATTATTATTCTGACTGAATAGCAATCAATTTTGTTACTGGCGGACAAACAATTGCCAATGCTGTCTCCATTGAAGTTCATTGACTCAATTTATAGAAGCATAAATAAATACAAACGGAGCTGCCATGGAATTCACCGATCGGAGTCGAGCCCATCGTATTACTATTATTAGACTTCTGGGGAATGGACAGAATAATATGCCATCATGTCTTTGATCGTAGATACAATATCCAACTCATTGAAGAACCAGCAGATCACTCTGGTACAAATGAAGCAAGGATATACACAGATGGCTCCAAAACCACTCAAGGTACCGGAGCTGGCGTCTTCTCAAATGATCTAAACATCAAAATATCAACTACCCTAGGCAACTTAAATACGATCTTCCAAGCAGAATGCATTGGCATCACCAGAGGAGCACAGGCAGTTGCAGCCAAAGATGTCGGAGACCTAAGCTTGAAATTTGTCTCCGACAGTGCCTCCATGCTACAAGCGCTAGCAAAAAATACTATAACCTCTGTCCTTGTACTGGAATGCCACAATGCGCTTCAATCCATTGTAAGGTCAAATAGAGTGACCCTGCAATGGATTAAGGGGCACAGCGACTCACTGGGCAACGACGCGGCAGAGGAACTGGCCAAAAGGGGATCAAAGGAAATAGTATATGGACCGGAACCCTTGATGCCTATATCCCAGGCCCAAATAAAAACATGGCTACGCAGAAACACCGACGAAACCCACCAGAATGAAAAAAAAACGCAGGATGCAGGCAAACAAACAACGCGGTTCCGGAAACGCCTAAAAAACTTGCCCGCAACCTCGCCAGATTAAAAAGGGACAAAATCCGTAAAGTCATAGGTACTATGACAGGCCACTGTCCCCTAAACAAACACCTGTTTACCATAGGTGTGACAGATAGCCGTCTATGCAGAGGATGCATGGAGGCAGAAGAAACGCCATAGCATGTGCTCATGGAATGCAGGAGCGTGGCAGAGCAACGGGCAAGAATACTACAATCTTCAGCATCTGTCCCGGAGGCTTTTAGCAACCTAAACAGGCTGCTAACCTTCTGGGACAGCCTGGGTTGGCTGAAGTAACATAAATAGAAACATGAGCCACGCACAACGGCCCAATCAAGAGGCCAAGTGCGGGAAATACCCCAGGAAAACTAACTAACTAACTAGACTTCTGGGGGTTGAGCGGTGGACTCCGGCCTAACAACCGGCTGTGTTAGGTTTAGGTCAGCTATCTTGACACATGTGAGCGTGCACCTTACCACACCCATTCACTCTCCCTTTGAAGCCATAGAGTGTGAGATGCGGAAATTTTTAGATTGTTATTCTAGGAATAATTTGATTATTTTCCCGAAGAGACCAAGATCTTCAAAGAGTTTGAAAATGATACCATCTTCCGAGATAGGGAGTAAACAGTTATATCTGGACGGAGGGCTGTGCATCCGAGACTTTTAGGGAATTCCTGAATCCAATCTAAAGCCTTCTTGATTATTGACAAAGGTTTTGTAGTGGAATATTTCCTGCCTTTATATCCCGCACAAACTGTAATAGGGGTTTTACGGGTACTGTCAGACCCTTGTTGGCACGAGCCACTGAGACGCTAATTAGAAGTGCAAGAATATGTTTTGCTATGCTGTGTCTAGGCTGTGAATTAATAAGAAGCCAGCGAAATCTTCTGTACATATGGATTTGTGATATATGTAGATATACATTTCAATATTAAAAACAGATTTATAGTAGCTGAACTGAACTTCCAAAAAAATCTAATCGAGGTGGGTAAGACGAAACTGACCAAAAGAGAGCTATTAGAAGAATTCTGAATGATACTTAATCTTTTGGAGTTATTATTTTTAAGTTTTTATGAACACACCCACTAAGTATAAGATTTCATAGAGGACGAATAAAAACTGTGGATATTGCTTAAGGGCGTTGAAAAGGGTTAGTTAGTGGGGGTGGGTTTTTGTAAAATGGGTGTGTGCAAAGTTTCATCGAGGTCAGATAAAAACCGTACATCTGTATAAATCTACAAATACACACATAGACACATACACACACAGATGCATACCTATATATTTACATACATATGGGCCCAAAACAATGATTATCAATGACATCAACCTCTGACTGAATTAATATAATTTCTAGAATTAATCACCATGCATAAATAGTGAGCATGATATCCCACAAAATATAGACAGCTTGAATATAAGCATCGCATTGTACAAACGGATGCAGATTGTCTGAATAGGCAAATTGGTGTGACTCAAACGCCTCGTTATCTCCGAAACTTCGGATGGTAAATCCACACCGTTCACATGCTGCGATGATTCATCCAATATTGAGTGGAAACAGATATTACCAGAAGCAAACAAACGTAGCACAAATAATAAATATATTCCAGCTCTTTTACGAGAATTACTTACTACTTAGACTCAGTGGCAAGTTCTTAAATCCAAGCGCGAATTGCAACCTTTTTTGTTGATAACGTTTCGCCTTAGTGATATTATCGATATACACAGCGAGAATATTCAGTTACATAATTTATTTCAAACGTGGTCTCACTTTTTTCGATTTTCAGTCAATGACTTCCTATTTGTACAGTGGTTCAAAATATGTAGCAAAGAAACATTGACATTTAAAAGTATTCGTTTATTAACGCTGTTGCTATGCATATTAATAATTTAAACACTGTCTCAAGGTCAACGCGATCATAAAACGAAATAACACATTTTAAAATGTTTTCTAGCGTTATTCAAGAACGACTTGATAGTTGATGGAGTTAAAAACAATCATTCAAATTTCAGTGAAGGAACGGTCTATAGGATCGTCATTTGATTTATGAGTATCAACTGCAACATGCATATTGTAATATGAATTGTAACTATAATTTTCATTTTGATATTATTTTATAATTATTTTAATATGTAATTTTGTTTCATATAATAATAATAAAGTAATAAATTTTATTTTATTTTATAATTTTGTTATGTAAACGCTGAATACAAAAAAGGTATTTATCGCTACAATACAGTAATCTTTTTTGCGGGATAACTTTTCAGCACACTTTAAACTCGACGACTTATTTTTTTTTTTGCTTTTGCCAAATTTTACAACATCTAACGATCTGCTGCCCGCGCGAAAGCTCCTAAGAATCGGGGGCTGGGGAAGCGGGCGAATTACGATGCCCCGACCGTCGCCTAATACCCCTCACTCTCCTATTTTTAGTACTGAGAGAGTACTAGTACTAGGAGAGTGCAGGGTATGAAGCGACGGTCGGGGACGGCGTAATTTGCCCGCCTCCCCAGCCCCCGATTCCTCGGAGCCAGCGCACGGACTGTACACGACGACGCAATAATCACTCGTGTCGTATCACTTTACGTTGCGTAAGTATGTGATATTTTGGTGGCACGGAGAGTAATATTCGAGAACCCTATCCGCCCCCCCCCCCCACCTGCTCGACGACGTAATCACACAAACACCCAAGTTGAATATACTTAGCAACGGCTGCTGGTCTATTCACTTCGCGCGCCGGGCTTGCAACCCTTGAGCACTAGATATATTAAATTTTTTGAGAATGACAACAGCATTTCATCGCTAACTCTTTCGGGACCTTAGTATGGGAGACTTTTTAAAAACGTGTTAACCTTATCTAATAATTCCGGGTGCTCCCTTGGAGTGTATCATGCGTAATATGCTGTGCCATACAAAAAGGAATAGTTTCACCGCTTCCGTTTAAATAA